>WEIV01010836.1:122977-137755 GCA_013390005.1 Calyptomena viridis | reverse complement strand
ACCTGCAATGTGGCAATATTTATTTAAAAGCATGTTTATTTAAGGAATGTAGTGTTGCACATCAACAGTAAGGAAAACTATCAGGGTGGAAAAGGTCAATCTTTACTATTCAATTTAGTTTATATTTGTGCAAGAAATGAAAGAGTTCCAACCTANTCATATTATAACCTTGGCTGTGGATTCCCTCATGAGAGGTGGAGCATACTTGGCAAATATGTAGACTTACTGTTGGACTCATGGTTGGGGTTATAACAAAAGCAAGGAGAAAAAGATGTGGTTTGGAACAATTTCAGTGTAGAAGAACTTACATAAAATGTAATTACATAACATGTGTGTCAGTTCTTGGCAAATAATCTAGCACTATTCAAGTATTGTTATACTTGTCTAGCAATATACAATAATAGCTGGGCAAATCATCTTTTACAAATGTATCCATCCTCCAGCAGACAGTGTAGAGTCTTAAATCCAACATATGTTCCTGGTCAAAGAATCCCAGAGCTGGAAATAGCCTTGAGAGGTGGGATTTCAGATGCACTCATTCCAGAACCTGGGGCTTTTCCACTCAGTATATAAATGCTGTAAATTCATGCCTGTACCACCTTACCTGCTTTATGAAGCTTTTAGATGTTTAATTCAGATTTAGGAAATATATACCTACAGGTAAAAAAATAGTGCTACTTTGAAGCGTCTCTTCCCATGTTTAAGAACCTCGGAGATTCCGCATGTTACTAACTATGTCAGTCTCTTTTTTCCCCTCTGTATTTCCTACACCTAGGAAAAAGGCATTTAAATGCCATTCTTGATATGGCTCCAGCTGACATGGATATTCAAGGATGAAACTATCCAAATCTGAATTTTGGACAGGAAGATTATTGAAGTTGTATTAAAAAGTCTCTGAAAAAATGTCCATAATATATAAAAAAATACTGAGTTTCATAAATTGTACTCCAGTGAAGATAAGAAAGTATTCTTCCTCTTCAGAAAGTAGCCAGCAAAACCAGTCCTGCAATTGTAAAATAAAATGTCACATTTCTCTTCATGTTAGCCATTCAGGATGAAACCTAAGGTTTCGATTGGGATTTTAGTGATGTGAATGGCATAGAGCTCTGGGTCTCTGTCACATGTCATGGAATCATGAACACTTGGGCTAAAAGCAAACTCAAAAACTTATCTTGGCCATCGGTCTTTCCCAAGGCCAGATAAAATATCTTTCCCCTTTCTAAAAGAATTCTCTAACATATTTTTAAATATCTTTGATGATGAATATTCCACAATCACCTTATTCAATACCTCCAAAATCTAACAAGACCAAAGAATTCTGAAATTTCCTCTGGGTTACTTGTTGTGCTGAGAATGAACTCAAACCTCAACTTACCAGCTGACATCACTAGATTCTCAAGAAAATGTTGGTGTCCATGGTGCAGACGAGAACTTGACTGAGGGGTTTATATAAAGAGAGATTTGAATACCATCACAATTAATAATTTTTAAACTCCAAGGAGTTCTACTGACATAATTGAGGATGTTCATATTGTTATCAGAATCTGTCCCTTTGATAAAATTGGTAGGTCAAAAAGGTTCTTTTGGACTTATGTTTAGATATGGCTTTCATAAGTCATGTCTCATTCTCCGTTACATTGTTCACAGCAGCTGAGGTATTGGCCAAAATAAAAAAATGGGTTTTTATATTATGGTAACTGCATTTGACACAGACTCAAGGATCTGTTTTCCTGTAATAGTGGTAATATACTACCTCTACTACAAAATAAACATTTATTTAATGTTGACATTACTTGTACAAATGTGTGAAAGATCCTAATTCAGTTTTTGATGTAGTTTTGCAGTCAACCACTTGCTTTGCATAATTGGGGTGACAGATGCATTTTCTTGTAGCAGCAAATCCACTTTGTAGCAAATTTATAAAATGGTAGAATGGGCCTGGATCTTGGCCAACATCAATAATGGAATAATAAACTTATACAAGTAGCAGGAAATTGCAGTTGTTTTAATGAAACTGCCACTTCTCATGCCTGTTCTGAGGTTACTCTGCTCAATGTTGCAGTTAGGACAGAGGACTTTTAGGAAAGATTCTCTTTCTTGTTTGAGAGAGGTAAAAAGGAACACAGGAAAATAAGATTCTGAAGGAGTCCCACAGCACACTGTGTTATGTGATGCTGCTAGAGAAAGTACTGGATCATTACTGACCCATCACTCACAGGAGCAAGTCTTTTTTGTACAGTCCTGTAAACCAAGCAACCCTGTAAAAATTCTTCTACATCCCTACTGGAATTCAGTTAGGAAAACACAATCTGGTCTTTCCTGCACTAATGCTTTCCTTATCCACGTTGCTCACTCATCTAATCATCAGAGATTTGTCTACACAGCTTTCTTGATTCATTGTTGCCAGCCTGAATGGGACAAATCTAGGAGAAAAGCAGCAATGCTCTCTGGAGTTCTGTGAAGAGTGTCAGTGTGTGTCAAACCATTAAGAAAGGTTGGTATTGATGTGATTTCTTTTTCTGACAGTAGATCAGATGCTTACCTATCAAAAATCACTGCCTCTCATAGCGTCTGCCTAGAAGATAACTTGTAATGCTCTTGAAATGTGATTCTGTTTGAGATATGTTGGGGTTTTTTGGTTTGTTTTTACTCAGTGAGTAAGCAGACAGGAAACACTTGTTTATAACAAAATAGTCTTCATGATGTAATATCTCTATTATTCTGTGTGATTTTGAAAACAACCTGTCCTTAGATTAGCAAGATGCAGTCTCCTCTGAAGTTTCATAGGATCATGAAATCAGTTAGGTTGGAAAAGACCTCTGAGATCATCAAATCCAACCTTCGACTGAACACCACTATGCCAATGAAACAGTAGCACTAAGTGCCACATCCACTTGCTTCTTGAACACTTTCAAGCATAGCGACTCCACCATTTCCCTGGACAGACTGTTCCAGTTCCATCCTTTCATTGAAGAAATTCTTCCTGATGTCCAACTTGAACCTCCTGTGGCACAGCTTGAGGCCATTTCCTCTTCCCCTGTCAGTAGTTTCCTGAGAGAAGAGACCAACCTCCACCTGGCTACAACCTCCTTTCAGGCAGTTGTAGAGAGTGATGAGGTCTCCCCTGAGCCTTCTTTTCTCCAGGCTAAACAACCCCAGCTCCCTCATCTGCTTCTTATAGGACATGCCCTTCAGACCCTTCACTGTCCTTCTCTGGACATGCTCCAGCACCTCAATGTCTTTCTTGAAGTGAAGGGCCCAAAACTGAACACAGGATTAGAGGTGCAGCCTCAGTTTGCTTAATATAGATATACTGAAAGCTATAGTTGATGGTAGATTAAAATTGCAGGAAAACCATATAATTTAGGCCTACAGCTAATACAGTACAACTGATTTATCTTCATTTTACAATGAAGAGAAAACTTAATCAGAATCTTTGGTGAGCAGAGAAACACAATTAAAAGCTGCTTCGTTGAAAAGACTTCTTATTTAGCTCTAAAGTCAATTGTCATCTCAGAGTATTTTCTGATCTTGTTTTCTGAGTCTGCAAAGTTCAATTGTGTGTGTTTTCATGTTATCCACATAGATTTTAATTTTCATAAAAGTCCACAAAAGTACCAAGTAAGGTTATATAATTTTTTCTATTCTTTCCTGTTCTCTGACAGACTAAGCTTTCTGAAATGCAGATAACTTTGCCATTTCAGATTGTTTGAATCTCATCTCTTCAGAGAAAAAACGAACATGTTTAACTTATTAAAGATGTCACCCAGATCTCTCTGAGTACACAGCCATTGCTGGTCAGACCACAGTGCCTGTATTGCATTGCTTTCCTGAAATAAAAAGACCTAATTTCTGAATTTTTATATTCTGCTTGTAGGGGCTTAAGTGGACCTTGCACAAGAGGTGGTGAGGAAATAGGCTGATTTAAGGATTTATCTTTTTGTTCAAGAGACCTTTGGTAGCTTGGAGACTTAAGCTTGGATTTCTTTCTCTCTCCAGCCTTGCAGAGCAGTTAACCCCTGAAAAGGTAAGTTTTTCACAGACAGCCTTGGAGGCCCTGCAAGGTGGGGCCAACTGAGCTGTTAAGAAGGCTTGGAGACGAAAAGGTTTTGCATTATTTCATGCCTGGTGTGTACACACACTTCGTTAAACTCACCGTTCTTGCCTTTGAAAAATAAAATTTTCCTAAGTCTTTCCACTGCCTGGCATTTTGGGGATACCTGAGTTATCTTCCTTTATACTGCTCAAAATGTTCCTGTGTGACAGCCATCTTACCTTAGCAAGGAGAAAACAGTGTTGGTGCTCAGAACACTGTCACAATGTCGTATGCCTTTGGCTTGATAAATTAATCCATTTATTGACTTAATAAGAACAATAACTTGCATTAATTTCAGAGGACCACTTTTGTATATTTAAAATCTCTTTTTGGATATGATAGTGTTTATTTCATGTGAGGCCAGAAGCTTTAAGCCTGTCTGTGAAGACACTCTTTTGCTGAATACAGTTCCATCACCACCACCACTATCTTGTGAATGATGCCTTTTCTTTAAATAATCCTCAAAGAAGTTGTTTTTTATTGTTTGCTTGTGTGGTGGGTTTTTGTTGTTTGTTGGGTTTTTTTTTAACATATTCATTTGTTATTCACTATTTGCTACTTATTAGTTAGGTATTGGCATCTTTAGTGTTTGCAGATAGGTCATCACTTCACAGAACTCTTCAGAAAAAGCACAAGCTTTTAAATAAAGGAAGCAGTTCTGCTTTTTGAACAACATCAGAAGAAAACTCATGTTTGATCTAGTGTTTGATTTTTTTTATTATTTGAGGCTTTTTTCCTTAATTCATTTTGATTCTTGATATACAATCCTAGAATTGTTTAAGACATTTAAGATCACTGAGTTCAACTGTCGACCCAGTACTGCCAAGTCCACCCCTAAACCATGTCCCCAGACACCATATCTATATGTCTTTTAAATATCTCCAGGGATGGTGACTTATCTACTTCCATGTGCAGCCTTCTCCAGTGCATGACAACCCTTTCCGGGAAGAAAGTTTTGGAATATCCTATCTAAACCTCACTTGGTGCAACTTGCCATTTCCTCTCTGTATTCATAAAAACATTTTTTATTGTTTTGTACAACAGTGGCTGGATTAAGTTCCAGCTGGGCTTTGGCCCTTCTGATTTTCTCCTTGCATAACCTCATGACATCCTTGGAGTCCTCCTGAGTTGCCTTCCCCTTCTTCCCAAAGGTCATAAACTCTCCTTTTTTTCTTTTTCCTGAGTTCCAGCAAAAGCTCCCTGTTTAGCCAGGCTGGTTTTCTTCCCCAACAGCTCATCTTTTGGCTCACAGGGATGACCTGCTCCTGATCTTTAAGATTTCCCTCTTGAAGAATGTCTGATGCCGCGGTCCCTCGGTTGATGCAACCCCCTTTTTAGTCCCAGCCAGCCCAAACAGCAGCAGCCAAAGGGCACTTCAGCAGCGAGTGGGGCGACATCCCAGCAAAAGCCCCTCTATTTCAAGGAGTCCAGCCAGGCAGCACCTCAGGGCAGGCAAGGCTGAGTCAGACCTGCCTAACCCAGCAAGGTCATGCAGCAACGGTGAGTAAAGAGATGCAGGCAACCCTTTATGGTTGAAGCAATCTGGGTTTATTGGCACTCTGTAGTCAACGTGACTACAGAGTCCTCTAAGCACCAAAGGGAGCAACCAGAAAGGGCCAAGAAACTTCCTGTGCATTAACTTATAAAGAGGGGTTGAAAGCATGGGAGGTGTATGGGAATAACCAATGGGAGAGAGGGGTAGGAGTGGTTAGGGAAGGGATTACATCCTTGGAAACCAGGGGCCTACTAGGCAAGCCAATGGGCTACTGAGTAACAGGGAATGTTCCAGGAGGTAGGAGGGATTGGGTTACATATATGGGGTAAGGTAGGAGGAGTAGGGACAAAGGATACGTTTGAAGGGGGGATTCAAACTTCAGAACAAACCAACTGTGTAGGGAGCAGGGGGTAACAGAACTGTCCAATATGAGGGTAACAGAACCATACATTATAGAAATGAACTCAAAACATGCACCGCAACAGTCTGACCTTCTTGAAATACTTTGCCCTTCAGGTCTGCCTCCCAAGGGACTCTTCCAACCAGTCTGTAAACAGGACAAAATCTGCCCTCTACAAGTCCATGGTGGCAATTCTGCTGCCATCCTCTTTGCTTCTCCAAGAACCAAAATCTCCATCATTTTGTGACTGCTGTACCCAAGAGGCCTCCAACTATCACATCACCCACCATTCTCTTTGTTAACTAACAGCATATCCAGTGAGCCACCTCTCTTGGTTGGCACACTCACTAATTGTATCAGGAAGATCTCTTCCACACACTCCAAGAACTTTCTGGACTCTTTTATCTCTGCTGTTTTGTATTTCCAGAAGATATTTGGTGAGTTGAACTTCCCTGTGAGAACAAGGACTAGTAATTGTGAAACCTGTTTGGAGCTGCTCTGTAATAATTTCTGAGTGTTCAGGTCAGGTTTTGAGCCTTCACACTTAAAAACGGAACTGGGAGATTTTTTGATTTGCTTTCTTCAACTTTTGGTCTCAGGAGGACTCACAGCTACCTTCCAGCATCTTTGGAGAAGGTGACCTAACACAGAGAGAACACTCACAGCTGTGCTAATCTACTTTAGGAAACATTTCCCATGTGTGAAAGATTTCATACCAATCAGCTAACTTGCTGTCTTCTGCTTCAGGAGCACGATATGGTGGGAACTCAGATAAAAGTAAATACTAATATTTACTCCAAGTTTATGACCCAGAAGATCTGAGAAATTTCTTAAAGCACTTATTCCATTCTTGTGCTTGCCCGTGGTTAGCAAGAAGAAATTGACTCAAGTTATATATTTATAGAAGACTCAAGTTATTCATTGCTACAAGAAGCAATTCAGTCAGTATATTGAATTGCTTATTGATACACGTTCTCAAGATTGCATTTGTTTAGTAGATTGGGAGATTCTTTCTGCTTTAAAGACACAAAAAGAATGGTTCAAGCTAAGTTAGAGCACGGGAAACAAGAAAGAACTGGATATCATTGCCTGTGAAAACACTGAGCTGAGAAACTGTTCTGAAACAGGATGGAAAAAGTTCCTGCCATGCAGGAGATCAAAAGAACTCTCCTGCAGGTGTAAAAATGAGCACTTGCTCCATGGAGAGTAATTATCTTGGAACAACCAGCTGAGACACAGGATCTTGTGGGACCAGAAGAAGTTACAACTAGCTTCATTATCATCAGGAGATCAAAAGATTTTAAGATAGATGAGCATGCCAGCTGCTCTGTCAGGAAATACTGTCCCTTTATTATAACAGCTTAACACTTCCATTTTAAGAAGGCTGTTATGTATCTATGTGTGATATGTATCTGAATCATAAAAACTGCAGGTACCTGAACATAGTCAGACTTACTGAGAAAGTGCAGTGTCCCTTGAAATATTGTAAGCTGGGTGTTAGCTGAGTACAAGAAAAGCATCAATATACTGGAGCGAAATTGGTCAGGGGCTGGAACATTCACCCTGTGAGGAGGGGCTGAGGCAGCTGGGCTGGTTGAGCCTGAAGAGAAATGGCTATGGAGTAGCAGGCATGGGTCAAAAAATACAGTTTACTCTGAATTATAACAATGAGGTTGTTCAGATAGTTCTACTTATTTCTATTTCAATAAAATTGATCTGACATTAATGCACAGTAGAGGCTGACCTTAGTGTCTGCATGAATGAGAAAACAACTAAATATTGTGCTCCCAAAGTTCTAAACAATGAGTAAAATTTAACTGAAAGAACTTGGGTATGCCAAATATAAACTATCTAGGAAAACCGCCTAGAATTAACTGGATTTTTTTGCATTTCAGTGTTGATTGGACATTTTGAGTGGTGAAAATTGCAAGACAACAAATCCAATTAATGAATTATGGTACTTTTTAAAGTAAGCATATATGCTTTGATGGAATATATTTTTCCTTCAAGGTCTGCTTCCCAGCTTTAGTGCCTAATCCTCAAATGTGCTGCTGAATGCATTTAGTGACAATTTGAAGATTTACCTGTCAAAAACTTCTGAATTCTCTATAACACAATGGGTATTGTTTATCTTAATCAAAGTCAGTCTTCTCAGCTTTAAGGTGCACCTCCCTAACTCTCTTTGTTCTTCTGCCTTCCTGGCAGTTTAGTATTCACAGAGGTGTGCCTATGCAGCCAGGAACAGAAGATTTGTTCAAACAGAAAAAAAACCAAACTGGCACCTGATCAAGAGAACTGGTTTAAATGGGTTATCTGGCAAGCAGATCACACACTAGGTGCCTCTGATTATATGTCAAACCTCTCCAAAATGTGTCTTCAGGAATGAAGCAGAAAGTAAAAAAACCCTAAACCACCACAAATTGATATTTTGAGGGGCATTTTCACTAGCTTTTCTGAGGACAGTTGAGCCAATATCTGATGAAGAAGAAACTCTGACTTAATCAATACAGATTGGTTCTTAATGAACAGGGCATAGAGGGTGAAGAATATTATTTACAGAGAGTCTGTGGGGTTTATTGGCTTCTTTCCTAAACAACATTATTAGGAAAAGAACAGTAAACCTTCAAGAAATATTAAGGAAAAGGAAAAGACATTAAGATTTACAGAACTGAATTCTCTTTGTTACTGGGTAGATAGCCGAAATCAGCGTTTCTTGTTCTAAGATCCAGGTGAAAGACAATTCCCAGTTTTCATTATTCTGGGTAAAATCCGAACAAAGTTTATTTATGACTAGTTCATGCAAATTTGTTCTGTTGTTAAATTTTTTTATCTTAAATTAGCTCTTCTCTCTCCCTCTCATCTATCACCTTGATGATTTTACAGACTAATTTCTATTTTTTCTTCTTAAATTAAATGAGCCAAACATAAGCTCTTCATTCAGTTGACCATTTCTAGCAGGATTTCTCTGTATATATTCCTATCTAAATTAATCTCTTTTGGAACGGATGAATAAAACTGTATGGTGTGTGTGAGTGGTCACTTATACTTTAAACAATAGTAATGATTGCAAGACAAAAGGAGACTAACATTGAGAGACTTTTCAAGGTATTTAATTTGGGTGTCTGAATAGAAAAAACATGATTTTCCGAGTAGAAAATCATAGGAGGAATAATTTTTGTCCTTTCTTGAACCAAAGGTCTTGGATGAATTTGCAGTGTAAAATTAAAATAAAAAAATCTATTTTGACCCTAGGAATAATTTCCCCATATATTTCAGGTGGCAGAATAAAAATAAGCATTCCAAACCTATCTTTATATTTAGAATTTTAGTTGGAACACTGTTTGGACCAAAGGAGGAAGGAAGAAGAAATGGAGGATTAGGAGATGTACTGTTTTTATAGTGTAGGAAAATGTTTTTGAATGAAACAAGATTTTGCCATACTCTGCATTATGTGAACTAAAAAGAATTCACATAAGATGTGTAGAGTGGTGTCAGGTCACAAACAAAAATAATGAGTAAATGAAGGACTCAGATGTCCTGGTCAACAGCAGCTGAACATGAGCCACCAGTGTGTCCAGGTGGCAAAGAAGGCCAATGGCATCCTGGCCTGTATCAGGAATAGTGTGACCAGCAGGAGTAGGGAAGTCATTCTTCCCCTGTACTCAGCACTGGTTAGGCTGCACCCTGAGTGCTGTGTCCAGTTCTGGGCCCCTCACAACAAGGAAGATATTGAGGTGCTGGAGTGTGTCCAGAGGTTTCTGGAGCTGATGAAGGGTCTGGAGCACAAGTCTTGTGAGGAGCAACTGAGAGAACTGGGGTTGTTTAGTTTGTTTATCCATGGCAGTGGGTTGGAACTAGATGATCTTTTAAGGTATTTTCCAACCCAAAGTATTCTATAATTTGTATAATTCTATATGATTATGAAGCATTAAAATAAAACTTTTTTTTCCCAGACGGGCCTATCGTGGATCTTAATACCACGGCAATCACTTTATTCTGTGTTTCTTTCCAGAGTTCACAGAAACAGACCACAAAAAAACCCCAAACAATAATTTGCTTACTAGAGGCTCCCCCATGGTCTCCTACTGTTACTTTGGGATGTCACAAAAAGCTCCTGAAAAAATTGAGAAGATACATAACCAAAAAAAATTAAAAAAGAAAAAAAAAGAAAAAGAAAAGAAATTAATTTAATCTGTTGGAATTAAAATACTGGAGTCTATTAAAAAAAAAGAAAAAAGACAAAAAGAAAGTAAAAAAAAAGAAACCCTCACAAAGTAGCAGAAAAAGTTTTTGAGAAATACTCCAAATCAGTAACGAAATGATGAATGTTCCCACTTTGTATATTAAATAGTTGCAATCACCATTACTTAAATTCAAATAACATTATATGAATGGCATTAAGAATGCATAGTCAATCATAAAAATACTAGAAAATGTCCAAGACAGCACTCACTGCAAATAATTTTTTTCCTGGGCCTTATACTTAGAAAAATCACACTGATCTAGTAGAAATACCAAACAAGGTAAAAAACCCAGCAGAGATAATTTAAGCTCTGAAATTGTAAATTTTAGAAAACTTCCTTGTGAGAGAAATTATTAAACAATGTGACTAAAAAAAAAAGCTGTTGCCGTCTTACTGTGATGTTGTACAGTTTTAGAGCCTAGCTAATGCTGTGTTGGCATTTCAGTTTTGGTCAGGAGAAGAATTGTTTGAAGCTGCTGATAATTTGCAGATGTTCAGATTAGTCAAATACACACACTTTGATATGGAAACTGGGTTATTTTTACCTTGACTTTTCCTCTAACATTCCTATTGATATTAATAAAAACTTGGGTCAAAGCTTTAAATATAGATGAAGTATAATTGCATGCGATTCTCATGATTTGCCATACCTATTGCTACACCATTACAAAATACCATTATCCCAAATTTCTTCCAGCAATTTTCCCCGTGCTCTTTCAGCGTTACTAATTTGTGATTTTCAGTATGGCTTGTTTTAGTAGTACTGACAAGTGGCATATAAACACTCAATCAAGCATATCAAGTCCTTTAATTTGGCCTAATTCAGGTGTCAATGAAAGGTGTGAAGCTTTTACATTTGCTCTTCTGAAACTAATGTCTGTCAGAAAGCAAATTGATTTTCAGTTTCAATGCTAATCAAAATTTGATCACGTGAAAAAATGTTGTCAACCCTACTAAATTGGTAATGAATGAACAAAGTAAAGTGACTGTTGAATATCTGCCTGACATTTTCCTTTTTACTGGTGTATAATTTCTAGCCATTCAAAGTAATTTCTAGAAGATGAAAAGACTCATTCCTTTTTTGCATGTCTACTTTGCTTAATACTTTAGATATACTTTTTGGTCATATTCTATGTCGTCGTACTTCACATAGGCAAAATAAATGGATTCTTTGGTTTAAGTGTTTCTGATTTGGCAAATAGCCAAATGCAAGAGAAAATTGGAAAGTGTATCTGGAGAAGATAATGTATCTCTATCAAAAGGTGTATCCCAACTGTGACTCTAGCTCCCATTTTCCCACAGATACATAGGTGATTTGTGCAGAAATGAGACTTATAAGAGTTTTGAAAGTTGAATAAGAAAGCATGATTATGTGTATAATTCCTTTGTTTGTGGAAGCTGTAATTCCCCTAATAATACTGATTAAGAGACATATCTGCTCTTGTTGTCTTTATTTTGTTAGTGATCTAAGTAATCTTAAGCAGTTCTACAATAATTACATATAAAGACTGAAAAATGTCTGGTATTGTTTTTAGTTAATGTTCATATTTATCTGAAATTCTGGAAGTAATACAAATAGAATAGGGTTAATCAGTTAATTCTTCATATCATCTCTCTAATATCTTCAACACATTAATCTTTTGGGCATGTTCTCTATGTCCTGGTCTGTGCCTAGAGAGCTACATTTCCTCTAATAGTCTTATGAGCAAGTTGTTAATAGCATAGAAACATTTGTTTTATAAAACTATGGTGTGGTTTAGGAATTGTATTAGTAACCCCACTAAAGCAGAAGCAAAAGATGATCCTCTCTCCACCCCCTCTGTTNGTAACAACAACAATATTAATAACAAAAACATGCAAAATAAGGGTGATTTACATACAAAACATTCTCACCAACTGATCAACCTCACCTGGCCCCATGCAGTCCCCCAAATCAAAGAACAAAATGACCTCCAGGCCCTCCACACACTTTTTTTCCCCCCAGGCCCTAGACAATGAAAAATGATGGTGGACAAATCCTCCAGTTGGGTTCAACATTACCCCATCACTTTTTTCACTGCTTGCTCCTCTGGAAAAGGACAAAATGGCAGCGGGCTTTCTGTGCACCACCTTTTTTCCTCCACTTAAAGCCATGACTCCTTCTTCTCAGAAGTGACAATCCTCTATTTCCGCCCTCCAGCAGTGACGTGGGTGGTACAGAATAACAACCAGACACGCCTACAGAGCTCCAGGCTCCCTATAAAACAATTAATTGCAACAAACAATCTGCAATATCTCTAGAGCACTGCTCATTTTTGCAGAAACAAAACAATTAAGCTAATTTTATTTAATTTTTTTAAGTCTGCCCTTCCCAAGATTTTCTTAGGAAGTCTCTACACTGAATCAGTATCTTCATGGCTTTCACATTTATTTGACATACTATTTTTAAGTGCAACTCCCCATTAACTTCTAGGAAAGACAATTTAGGAACAGTGTGTGTTGCCTAACAAGTGGTAGTACCCTTAATATGCATCTTATTTTATGTGGTATGAATAAGACATCAAAATCTAGTAGAGTTACATCAAGTTAAAATGTGTATAAGAAAAGTCTGATCCTGGTCTCCATATGAATTGTATTTATGATGTTCATCTCCTTGACTTGTACAAATCTAGTTGTTTTTCATATGAAAATATGTCAATCAAATTAATAGAAATTGCATTATTTAACTGCCATCTGATCTATATTCACACACTGAAGCATTTACATCTTCAGCTCANTTGTGTTAATTCCAGTCTGTTCCTATGGTGGTGTCATATTCATTTTTTCTTGCATTTCTTTCTTAAGACCTCATGTTAAATTTTTGATGGAAAGTCATCTATGAATGGAAATAAAATATCAATAAATGTGGTTTAGTTTTGACCTAAAATCTAGTCACGACCTCCACATTTAAGAAGCTCATTACTCTGGAGTATTTGTCTATTGTGACAACATTTCATTAGCTTGAACTGGAAAGGGCAAGAACAATGTCTGCCTGTCAAATCTGAACAGGAAGAAGCTGTCTGTGCTGGTTTTGGTAGGCTTCTCAACTCTAAAGTTAGTAGGAAGAGACCTGCTGTTTTCTTCTGAACTTTGACAATGAGCTTCTCTCCATCTATGTTCAAATTGTGTAAGCCCAAAGTATTTGTTAAATCCATGAGTAAATGTTTGTGTATGTTTTTGCATGTAGATTTACTATGTGGACTTTTAATTTCCTTGATCGCCAATGTAACTGTGTGTGAAACAGTATCAACTTCATTTTTTATTTCCAGTGAATCTTGTAAAGTTTATTTAATTCCTAAAGACCTCTGAAACCCTCAGGGAAGGAAAGAAAATAAAAAGGGATGCAAAAGGTCATTAAGATTTTTTAGCTGAGTAAAATAAGAAGAAAATAATATTATTATTATAATGGTGGAAGAGAAAAAATATAAATGCAGGAAAAAAGACTCTTTAAACAACTGATTGTCAGACATGATAATCTTTTAGGGGTTTACAAGGGTGCATCCTTATTGGATTGTAAATACAGAAATCAGAGTCTACATCAGTAGAAAAATAAATCCAGTAATAAAACCAACATGATTAGTGGTGCTTGAGAATTTTAGAGGGAATGCTGCATCAAACCACTCTTACAAGGTGGAATGGAAAGTGATGTGGAAAGAAAGAACAACAAAATGACCATGGTATGGTCTCTTGAGAAAAGGGCTGGCAAGATACTTGATAAACTGTAGGCAAAAGCACAAACTCCTGAAAGCAAAATCCTCCCTGGAGTCCAGAAGCACCAGAAGGGTAAATTTACCACATCACCTATGGCAGTTAACTGATGACTACTCTGACATTATTCACAGAGTCTGGAGTATCTCATGCATTCCTATAGGTGAGAGATACTCATTAGCAGTAGTGAAATTCTTTGTTCTTCTATCTGTTGTGTGATTCTAGAATAGGTTTCCTCAACAGTGATCAGTCTCAGGTTTTAGAGATAATAAGCAAAGCAGGCCAAAGTGTGCTCTCAATTTATATACCAGATTCTTAGCGTAGCATAATGGAGAGATATCACTTAATGCTGTTGATTGCTGATAGAAAAGGGAGGAGGTACTCTATAATACACAGATACTAACATTTAGTTCTGAAAAGGCAATAAACTCTCCCATACCACTTTCTGACACTGTATTTACTTACATTCCTTGATAATGATCACCATTGAAGTAGGCAATGTTGGCATGATGGATTGAGATGAGAATTGTGAGGGGTATTACAAATTTTTTCATGGAGGTTCAATGACTGTAATATTATCCAGATGAAATGTTTAATGTTAATCCTCTCATGTAGTTTGTCTTCCCTAAAATCCAGGCCTGTAACCCTGCTGACATTGAAGCCAAAAGGCCACTTGTAAAAACTACTCAGTCTTTTCATCTTTGAGTAGCAGGTATTTGTTTATTCAGCGCTGGGAGTGAGGGAAATCTCTCCTCCTTTCTCATTCACTTATCACAAAGCCTCTTATACATATGTTAATATGGTTATGTTTCATTACT
>WEIV01010836.1:85416-119176 GCA_013390005.1 Calyptomena viridis | reverse complement strand
CTAATGTGAGAACTCAGTGGCATTTGGCACAGAATTATCAGCACAGGCACTTTCTCTAGGCTAGGTAGTAACACAGGAGGAGATAGGGACTATAATTTCAAGTATGAATGCTGATTGCTTAGTCATACCAACTGCAGTTGACCTTTAAGAACATCAGCTTATCTGGGACCAAAAAACAATAGGTTTCCTGCAAAGTTCTTTGTGCTTGATTATTATTATTTCCCTTGACTGAACATTTCTCTCACTCTGCAGCTGGAATTTTAATTGGCTGTTCTGTTCCTGAAACAGCTGCTAAGAAGCTTTGCTCTTCCCATAACTGCTCTATTACAGCTACATAGCACCAAATGCAGCTAATTTTTTTTTTCTTATTAGAGGGAACTCAGCTCAAGATTATGGATTGGGGTCAGGAGCTTTAATGCAGGTGTAATTCCTATCAGTGCATGAAAGGCATCATTGTGAAGCACTTACCAGGGGATNTTTCTCAGATTGACAAGCACTGGCACACCAGTACTTTGAAGCCTTGTTTGTAGATGATGCCTAAGTGCAGTGAAGACACGCCAACCTTCATCCTTGGCATGTTGCAGCTTGCTAGATTTGTGCAGGGAAAGAAAATTGCCTTGTATATGTGTTTTGCTGTACTGTAGGGAAAGTTGGATCTAACATATGAGAAAGAAGATCTATTGATGTTTCACTACTACAATCTGTAAATGCCTTTCAGAGCCAACACCTGCACATTTCCTCAGGTTAAGCATTATCTTCCCTTGCCCAAAACAGAATAGTTTCTTCTCATGGAAGGCCAGCAACATGTCCTTTCCAGGCATCCTCTGCTCAAATTCACATTCTGGGATCTAGTTCAGGATGCATGGTGCAATTTGGAGGTTGGCCAGCACACATAGTGTGTTGTGCGTTTCCTTATCTGAAGAGGCACCTAGCAAATGTTGTTATAAGAACAAGTCCCTTTTTTCTCCATTCATTTGATTTTTTGAGTTGCACTACTTCTGTGTCTGTAAAGCCGATTGGAAAGCTTGAGAAAGGACTGTGAATAAGCCAATCAGCACTCTGTGTCCTAAATATTGACTTTGGCTACTAATAGGAGCATTTAGCTACAGGAGCAAGTACTCTTATTGGCTGCCAAACAACACGATTATTTACTAGAAAAATAGGGCTCACAATCTGCTTCACAGAGAAAATACATCTGGGCTCACCTTATGTGTATTGGCTGTCTTAGAAAACAAAACATCAAGGCCAAGGAAATGAAAAGGATGATCAATATAAATATACACTTGCTGTTTGCAAGTAACTAATACTCCATATATGCTCAAAAATAAGACTCTTCATGTACTCTTGATTGGAAATGATAGATTAGGACTTAGTCTGCTGGGAGTTTAAAAATGGTACAGAGTAATGGCTGCTCTGTAAATGCTAAGGGCAAACTGCATTAAAATGAAGACATAATTTCCCTGTTACCAAATATTGTTTACTGATCTTCTTTTACATCTTTGTTTTTTATCCAGGTGAACAGGTGGTTTCTTAAGACCTGTTGCACTATCTGTTTATGTTCTATCTTCTTCTATATTTTAACAACTAATAATTTTCTCTTTCCTTATCATTTGTTTTATGTGGCTTATCCTTCTTTTAGAGAAGATTTTAGGGTTCAGTAGCTCAAAAGTTACAAGAGATTTTGACTGCCTTATATTGTTTATTTAACCAGAGGTAACTTAAAAACAGTTTTCAAGAATGAGTAAACACTTTCCCATGAAGTCAAGGTCATTTGGCCACCTAAAGTTTGAACAGCCAAAACTGAGCATTCTAAGTCTCTAGTAATTTTTGAGTGAATCATATTACTTTCTTGACTTTCTAATGTTTTTCTTTTTTTAATTTCCTATTTCATCTCTATGTTCTTATCCCTTTTTTCCTTGTATTCTTTCTTTCCATGTCCTACAAGGTTCCTCTCCAATTCTCATATCTTTCTTTGTACACTAATTATTTATGTATTATTAGGAAGCCTGCATATGATTTTTCAAACATCTGTTTTAATGATCTCAAAACTGTTCCAGCAACAGTAATACTATTTTGAAAACATTAATCATTGGGTATCACCACCATCTATGCTAAATCTGCTGAGGAAGCCTGAACTCACCCCTGGTTAGCACCAGGTAATCCCAGGTACCCCAGTCCCTGGGAGGAACAGGATCTGGCCAGGAACCTAGAACAGGTGTTCTAGGTTCAGTAAGCAGTGCTTATTCTGCACTGTTCAGGAAATGAGGCATAGAGGAAACAAGGTAGATATGTAGAATGAGTAAGCAATGCTCCTTTGCCTGGAAGTAATCCTGCCTTTTGGTCAGCCCTGAAGTGCTCAGGCAGTTGGACTATATGATAATTTTAGACCTCTTGCAAGTGAAATTCTATTCTATTCTATTCTATTCTATTCTATTCTATTCTATTCTATTCTATTCTATTCTATTCTACTCTACTCTACTCTACTCTATTCTATTCTATTCTATTCTATTCTATTCTATTCTATTCTATTCTATTCTATTCTATTCTATTCTATTCTATTCTATTCTATTCTATTCTTTGAGGTCAGCTGGTTGTTTAGGCTTCAGTGCTTTTGTAGGAGTAACTCTTGTAATACCAGTAGTTAAACAAGAGGATCAGATCTTGCTATCTATGCAGCAAAACCATTCAATGGTGAAATGAAGCTGAGCTCCTTCCTTCTCAAACAGCCTTATATAAGCTCTTAGGAGCATAGCTCATAATGAAAACATGTCATCAGAACAAAATGAAGTAAGCAGCAATACACATTGACTATCGTGACAACCAAATGTGATTGTCAAAATACCATACTGAGGCTTCTTTCAGCTTCCCAAGGACCTGTTCTATTTTTTGTACTCACACATTTAGAATTCAAACATGGATGTGAGCCCCCTGCAAGGAATCTACATTGTGTTGCAGGAGACTGCAGACTGATAAGAATAGACAGTGCCTATTGTTGATGCAGGTGCTATTGTAGATTTTAGCCTGCATCACTGGGACAAATGTAAGGAGAACATCTAATTGTTCCTCAGAACTTACCTTTTCAAGATTTTTTTCAAGAAGTATGTCTAAAGACTACAAATAAGTTATTAGCAAATATTAAACTTATGATTAAAGCTTATTTGTATGCAGGGTTTATAGACTAATTGAAGAAATAGTTTGGAATTGTACTTGGAAGGGATGTGCAACTGATATTGTGTGCTACTAAATTGTTAGTAGTATGCTACAGTTCAGAAGGTGTTGGAAGGTGGAATTACTTTACTTTTTCTCCAGGAAACTTACATTTTTTCACAAGTACAAGCAGAATCCTATCTGTCAACTTCTACCAAATCCACTGAACAGGACTTTCTGTGGTTGACACTGCTTGGCTCCTTCAGACACCATTTTGAAGTTAATAGGTGTATGATTAAGGATGGTCAATAATTCTGCAGACCCGCCACAATATAAAGTTTTGCTTGACCTTTGTGTCCATTATTTCTACTCATCAGTATTATTTCTGCAGTCCTTGCTCACATCATCTTCTTTGATTTGGCTCTTTTTTTGCTGAATGACCTTTTATATGGATCAGAATAGGATGGGTAAAGTGGCAGAGAAACAGCAATTTCTGAAACATCAAAGCATATTCCATGCCTCTCCAATGTAAAGTCAGCAAAATCTTTGTCATAATGCAATCCTCCTATTTTATAAATAGGTTCCTTTGAATCCTTTGTTATCATTTAACATGCTGGCAGAATTTCTTCTTATCCAAGGAACTGTTTTCATACAGATATAATTTGCTTCCCATCTTGTACTTGCTTTTATTAGAATACTGTAGCTGAATTTTGCTCCTCAGGCAGTATTCTTAAGTCTGCAGGATCACTTTTATGGCCTTTTTTAAAAATAGGTCTCTGTATTTTACTTTATATTGTTATTTAGGGTGTTTGTGAAATATCTGTAAATCTTGTCAAAGATTCAGAAGTTTGTACTTACTGTTATGAAGGATAAACCTCGGATTTGGAGGGAAATGTAAACAAAAGCTGAGTGGTATTCTTGGCCCAGTTATAAATGTTGATCTTGGGAAGCTTTTGAAACTACTCATCTGCTTCAAGTTAAGTGTGCACTTAGCTTTTTCAAAGTCAGGGATAAAATGTACAATTAATCACAATCGAAAATAACAAAATTATAAGAACACTACATGTGTATCATGTAGTAATGGTATGCAAAATAAAAAAAATTGTGTTGGATATCAACAATAGTAAGAATTTCTGTGTCTGAAATCAAATATAAAAGTGTTCCTAAGGCTTTTAAATTAATCTGTGAAGATGTGCTTACATCATTAATATGCAACTATCTTATTCATAGTTGCATATCAATAATTTGTGTTTATCTAGCCAAACACATTAATCAGTCATAATTTTCTTATCAAAGGGATGACTGCTGGTTTGGAGAACTGAAAGTGCTCATCTATTATAAATTTTATGTTTCATTTTTCAGGGCCTTGCAGAGAATGTATTGTATCTCCCTAAAGACACAATTTTTAAAACAGCAACAAGCATCCCAAAGATCTCCCCAAATGGTCAATACTATGGGAATAGTTATGAAATTAACAACATCACTATTGTTTGTGAAGGAAACAAAGATCCAGCAACACGCAGGTTTAAACAGAGTTTTGCTATCAAATTCAAATCAACTCCTAATATGGCAATGTTTTTTTAAATAATAAATAACAGGAGACAAAAGGAGTCTTGTGGAGCTCTCTAAAATGAAGTTTTCTAGGTGATTTTGCCTATTGTTCTTAATATCTAATAGCACCAGAAAACAGCATACAGCCACACTCTAATTTCAGTTTGTGTGTGTAGTTTTCTTTAATGTCAGGACAAGGTATACAATGTGGGACACATGTCTCAGTGGAGCGACTCCCAGTAGTCCTGAAGATAGCTGGAATGCTGCTGTTAGTCTCAAGGGCAATCAGGATTTAGACCAAGGCACTTGAACAACAAGAATAACAAACCTCCCAAACTGATCTGTATGCTTTTACATATTCTTCATGTTTTTGCTGATCACAGTTATTTTGTTATGAAAGGAACTGCAAAGTTGTCAACACATGTCTTTGGAGATTTTGTCATTGTCATTTTTTTCTGTGTTAAATCGCTACTAAATTCAAATATACCAACATTTTAAAGAGAACACACTAAGATTTAATCCTGCAATGTCCAGAGCACTCTTTCTATATTTGATGGAAAAGAACGTCTCCAGAGGCTGTTGCTCTGTCCCAAGAAGGTGCCTGCAATGAGTAGGGTGATCTGCATCCCATGAATCCATGCTGGCTGGGCCTGATCTGCTGGCTGTCCCACATGTGCCATGTGATGGCACTCAAGATAATCTGTTCTGTAACCTTCCCCAGCACTGAGGTCAAGCTGACCTCCCTGTAGTTCCCTGGATCCTTCTTCTGGCCCTTCTTGAAGATGGGTGCCTCATTGTCCAATCTCCACTCAACTAGGACATTCCTGGTTAACCAGAACAACTGATAAAGGGTGAAGAGTGCCTTGGCAAGCTCTTCCAACAGCTCTCTTATCACTCTTTAGTGGATCCCATTCAGTTCCATAGACTTTTGAGTGTCTAGGTGGCAGATCGGGTCACTANATGACATCCTTGTTCTCTTGAGTTGCCTATCCTTCCTACCAAAGGTGGTAAACTCTTTTTTTTTTTCCTCTGAGTTCTTTAGATCTACACAAGTGCTGGTTACAAGCAAGTGCCTTCTTTCTGGCATACTCTGGCATTAATTTAACTTCATGTCCTGAATGCAGGTTCAAGAAAACCCCATATTCATCCAATGCACTTAATCACAGGATTGAATGTGATGTGAAAAGTCCTATGCAAAGTGAATGTGCTAGGAAGAAATCACTTGGTAAAAGGGCTTAAGTAGTGCCTGAACCACTTATGAGTGGATTTGACCTCATTAACCTATCTAAGTAGGAAAAATATTTTCATTCTTATTCATAAATGAAGAATTAAGAGATAGAAAAAGGAAACATTTTGATCAAAGCTAGGCAGTAATCTTTGTTGGAAGACTGGAACCCTAACTTTCAAATGCTTAGTTCTGTGCCAGTTTTACTTAAAAGTGTAGTAGTTGTTACTAGGATGTGGCAAATCTCATGAACTACATCTTTTTGTGTGAACGAGCTACTCATCCTAGAAAGTCTTTGGTATAACTCAGTTGTCGGACATCACTATTCTTCCCTTTCCTGTTTACAGGCTTTAAGTTGACATTTCTACTGCTATTTTTTCCATTCTCTCTTCTCTGCTTCTATACAGAGACTCTCTTAGCTTATTTTTCATTCTGCCTAGTCTCTGCTCCAATTCCACCCTATTTTTTATTATTAATTTTCCTTTCTATCACACTATCTGTTTCCATGGGTGAAATGAAGGAATACATAAAATAAAAGCTCCGTAGCACTCAATTCCGAACCAATAACATCTCAGTGACTTTTGAATTATCACAGACAAAATGAAGATGCATGTCCTTAGTTGTAATTCATGATTCTCCCTGACATTTGGTGCAAGCTATTAAATGCAATCATTTCAGTGAATCAACCTGCCTCCTTTTTGAATACAGTAAATCATTCCAGAATAAGAAGGAAGGACTAACACCAGTAACTAATCAACTATTAGCTTATTGATGCTTTCATTGATGTGAAATAGTATAATAAATCGAAAAATCAGAAGCCACTAAGTTTGAGGTAAAAGTCAATATCATTGCTGAGTGACACAAGCTGAAGAAAGAAGTACATGACAGTATTTAACAGTACAAAAACTTGTTGTATAGCATTTTGTCTATTACACATTACATGCTTTGTCACCTTTTGCTGACAAGAAATTGTGCTTCAGAACCTTCCCCTTTAATACACGTGTCATGCATGGAGCTATGCACTTCACTTGTAAGAGAGAATATATAATAGATTTTATTGATATAACAAGGTTTGATGGTAAATGCAACAGTGGTTTGACAAGATTTGATGGCAAGATACACTTGACTATTTACCGCATAGAGGACAAGATCAAACAGAAGTGTTAGGGAGACCCTCCTGTTGAGTCATGAAGTTCAGAACGGACCTTCTTGTGTCCTAAACCCGGCCTCAGAGAGGAGTTTAGGTGCATCTGGATCCACCCCTAGTCCCAGACTTGGTCAATGGCTTATGTCTAAAGGATCATATACACATAATCAATCCTTTATAGCACTTAGCTAAGATTTCAAAGTTGATTGACTTATAGTTTTCTTTGCTTGTCAGCAAGACATCAGGGTCACTGCTCCATACAGCCCTTGGCTAGCCAGTTGTCACCTGTCTCCAAAAGTCCAGAGTAAGCTGGGTACAGCTTGCTGCATCACAACCACCACTGGTTGTGGCTTAAGAGCGGGCAGTGATTAATTCTGCCACAACTTAAATACAGAGAGTAATTCACTCACATATATCCTGAAATGTCTGAATTTAGTGGTAAACTTACTTCAGGCACTGGATAGGTAAAAGTAGGCAACAGGACTCAGTGTAGACTTTTGATTCATTCCAGATCTATATTCTAGTATTTTCCAAAGGTCATGTCATGGATCATGTACTTCAGAAATTGAAATTTCTCTGTTTCTTTTTGAAGTACTGTGGAAGCACAGAGATGTTTCGTTTTCACAGTAATCAAGATCAAGCTGCTTAGATGATTTGATTGGCTTTTAGGCAAAAAAGTAAGTCTTTTGTGAGAGTATTAATGGCATTTACAAATGAAGGTTAAAATAGGACCAGAACTTGTGAATTCTCCTTCACAGAAATATATATGCATTAAAAAGACATCTGAAGTATATTTCTGAATGAGTGTACATATTGTAATACTACTTTTTATAGCTATATTAATAAATTATGCTTGATACCTGCTCTAAGCATATTCAAATTTAGCAAATGTAGTAGCCATTGGCAGTTCGACTAGATGATTTTTACAGGTCCCTTTCAACTGAGCATTCTATTCTACTCTATTCTATTTTGTTTTAAGATTTTTGAGGTGTAAACACCATGATTCACATGGAGGAGAGTACATCCCATCCATAAGGGTGGAATCACAGCCTGAAGTGCTGCAAACCACAGAAGATGGGAATATGGGACAGCTTGTGTGATTGAGAAACTCTGCTGAGAACAGTGAGCCTGATGTTGAAGGATTTATGCCCATGGCTAATTTTATACTCACAAAGTTGTGGTTGATTCTCTGCAATTGGTAGAGGTCTGTCAGCATTTCTATGACAAACAGGTATTCTGGTATTAAACTTGAGCAGCTTTGGTCTTTTAAATGAGTGAGGAAAAAACCCCAAAACCACGAATGAAAGTAAGTGCTATTGCAATAATATACACATTAACTCATATGATACTGCTGTCATTTCCTCCATGAAAAATGTTGAACACAATGCCTCTGTGTTTTCTGAATTTTCTTCCATTTCTGAATGAAATGAAATGACTTTAAACGATATTTTTGTAACCTACTTGTTAGTAGCAGTTCTAGATATTCAGTCATCCTCTTCACATCAATCTTTTCTATTTATTCTTTCTCAAAAGATGCCTTTCTTTACTTAGCAGCATTAAGAACTGCTATTCAAGACAGTTAGAAAAAGAAATGAAATGTCTGTAGTTTTCCTGTCCTAACCTATCTATCAAATTCTGTAATCTTGAATTAGATTGGTCTTCAAGAAAGCTGATGACAAGGATTTTGCAATAAAACCAGTGAAGACATGGTATTTACAGAGTCCCATGTAATTAAATTCTGAAAATGTCTCACGACTGCCTTTCTGTTTAATTTTATTGGTTGAAGAATATGTTTCCTCATGCCTATACCAGAAAGGTCCAAAGCCAGGACTCCTAGTTTTGGAACATTATTATCTGTGTTGCTACCATTTAACTGATCAGCCTAAAAAATTGTAGATTCAGGGTTTTTTGGGCAGCTGAAGACTTGGGCAAGTGACATGCAAGGACTCCCACTGCTTCACAGCATAGCACCACGAGCAGAACAAATGGCTGCTCAGCAACAAAGTTTTTGCATTGCTGAAATAGTTTTAAGAAGAGATAATCTGAAGTCTTTCTGATGACAGAGTGAAGCCAGTATGAAGCAGATAACCAAAATTTACAGAGCTGTTTATCTTCTCTCAGGGTCCTGAAGGTGCAGAAACAAGCCATGAGTTTTGCTATTTGTGTGAAACCAAATTTGAATATTTTTAATTTTTATTTTTATTTTGCATGTATTCACATTGTGTTCCATATCTTGTAATTCATATTGTGTTGCATCTTCCCTGAGGTAAATGTGCCACTTACTTTCCCCATGCTGTTCTATATTTGAAGCTTCTAGAAACTACCTTTTTAATGGTATGGACACATTGAACGTATTAAGCAGTTAAGAATTGCACAGTAACTACCATGTAAATTAACAGAAGTTATTGGCCTAAGAAAATTCTATTATGCTGGATTTTATTCCTTCATCATGTTATCTTTTACATCCTTTACTACTAGTTATTTGGAAAGTTCCTATTTATTATTGAAAATTACATTAGATGAGCTATCAATATTTTCTTCAACTAGACAACTATTCTCATTCAAATAAAATACTGTGCTCCCACTATTTGCTTTTATCAGCACATTACAGATTTTTTTTCATTAAGGGAAAATCATAACTCAAAAACTGTATAATTTTTGTGTACAGTAACTTCTTTTTATATGATTTATAATTTTGTAGGCATATCCATATTAACATATTACAAGTTGGTAACTGTGATACTGTTATTAGATACCACATAAAAATATATTTAATGACCTTTTCACACAATAGACAGATACTAATGCTCATTGCATTTTAGAAGAAGCTGGGTATATTCAGTGTGACTATTACAGTTTGTAATACTTTCTGTTTCAAATTTTAAAGTCTATCAAAATTCCCTGTACACAATAGAGTTCCTACCATATGTCAGGTGAAAAAAAATGTATTTTGAAATCTCCCTAAACACCTACTTTTCAACAGTGGTTTATTAAGGTTATTTATGGATGCATCTATTCTCAGTGTGTGGAATTCATAGCCACAGGAAATCATAGAATAAAATATCAGAGCTAGATTTGAAAAGTGTGTGGCTCATTTTATGGATAGAGTAATGTTTGTGGGTGGTACATCCCTTGACATGGCAAGTCTGTGCAGGTAGAAGTGTGAGAGCAGATTCATTGCATTGAAGGATTCTTGTTCTTTGCTGAAGGTCATCCTGTCTTTCAATGCTCTTTTTGAAATGTGACTGTCAGAGCTGAATAGAATAATCCACAGACTCATTTTTAATACTTGTTAGTGCTCTGCTCTGGATTTACTCCAGATCCAAGCTCCTGTTCAGATAGCCCAAATTCAGTCATGCTTTGACGATGGTAGCTTCACTGGCAGCATATCATGCTGAGAGGGTGTGTTCTATGCTCCTTCTCTTTAGCAAAGCCATTTTTTAGGGAAATGGCTACATATAACACAATTACCATAAAGCTTTTACTTCATAATATGCAAATATACATTTATCATCTCAGATCCATATAAGTGACTTACTGTTATAGTCTAGTCAATGATTTTTTGTCATCATCAGATTTTATTAGCAGTACTTTTATTACCCATCAGTGCTATAGATACCAAATACCATTAAGCCTAAACTGGACCCTACAAGATACGTGACTTCCAATTACTTTGGAAAGCCTATTTGTTACCCAGATTTTCCTCCATTAGTATGGGTTTTATTGATTTTATGCAGTATTATATACAGGGATAAGTTAAATAAAAAAAATCACAGAAAATCAAATGGTGCAGATTATTCTATTTCTTTACACAGTTGCCTTCTCCAACTGAATTTTCAATTCCATAAAACTGATGACAAGTCTTAGATAAGTGCAGAGTATTAAACATAGTTGAACAGATGTAATGTATTTACACATTAAGTTTACACTAACACACGCACATGTATACATATATGTATTTTTTCAAAAGTTTACATCATGGATAGAGGTAAAATATTAGTCTTGATAGACTTCATCTGATCTGCTACAGTAATGCAATATTATGAAAAAAAGGAATGTTTATTCTACTTTTTCTTTAGGTTTTAGTGAGATAAAAGGTCTAACATATGGACTGTAAGTGTTCTGCTAACTATTTAAATTGCAACCACACAATACAATAAGATCAGCTTGTCATTTCTCCAAGCTGCAACACATAAAGAAATACTAACAACTCATACCTCAGCCTGTACCAGCCTGTATCTCAAACCACTCTTTAAAGGTCAGCTGAAGCAGATAAACCTTCTTACATATAACCAGAAACATACATTTTTAGTGGTGTCTAAGACTCACACACACGACCGAATCCCGATATTTAAAATACAGTCACCATTTGCGGCAAATCTGTGGTTTATTAAAATCTCAAGAGTAAGAACAGACAAATAAAAGCAAGTGAATGGGAGAGCAAAGATTACAAAAGCCAATAAATCAGTTGTTACTTTAGGCTTGTTTTCCTTGTTGTAATGACATCTATATGAGAAAATGTAGGCATTCAGCATAAAGCTTTGTGCTTGGTAGTCTGGTGTGTAGACAGCTGGCCCCAGCAGAATGGTGCGGGAGGCATCATCCAGGTGTGTTCCATGGCTGCAGCAACTCAGTGCTCCAAATGACACTGACCAGATGTCTCCTCCGTGGTCTTTGTGACAAAGCTGGAAAATGGGAGTGTTAATTATCCCCATCTCAGAGCAGGCCTGCTCCCTGGAGCAGAAAATCTATTTTCTACTGCTAGCTGAATATCTGTTTAAGCCTTAGAGACCCAAGGTTTTTTTGGGGAGAGCAAAGCTCTTTCTTGCTAAACTATGAGTGGTTAGAGCATTTAGCCAGAAAATTGCACAGCGGTCCTAACAAATGTATACCTTCCAGTTTCCAGAAAACCTACCTAACCTATTGCTTGGAGAATACCTTGGGAACAACCTCACAGTGATCATGCTGGGGCTGTGTCAGAAGAACAAAAAAGAAACCATGTCACTCTATCATGGAGGCAGGAAAAGAAGATTCCTACTGTTGTGTTCTAGTGCCCCCAGTTGTTTCTGATGACCAGGATCCATGTAATGTGAAATGGGGTGGAATGCAGATCTCCCCTACCCTGAAAAATTATTGTAGTGACCAAAACACTAGCCAGTAAGGCAGTGCTTACTGCTGGACTTATTGCTTTTGATGAATTTTAGGAAGGCTTGAAAATGCCCAGTGAGTAGGATTATTTAGGGAAGGAGGTAGAGTTCAGGTATCATTGTATTAATGTATCATGCCTACACTGTTACTGTCCTTGAATACTTGTGCAGGGTGCATAGGGAATGTCTGATTCAAAATGTAGGTGATGAATAATAATATAGATGCTGAAAGATTGGCTGGCTACAGATAGAGATGTCTGGCTTTTTGAATAGACTTTCTGAAAACACATTACTCGCTCTTCCAAGCACCTAAATGGGCTCTCTGGATCTCAGTCATAGCCAAAACTTGCAAACCTGAATGATTAAATACTACTCCTCCTACCTAAATTAGTGTTTAGACAGGTTAATTAGAACTGGAATAGTTCCATCCAGTGTCTCTGAAGCTTTTCTTTGTAGTGGAACAGCAGCTTTATCTCAAAAAATTAATCATAGAGGGTTTAAGATAGTGTTCTAGCTTGGCACTTTGACTTTTAAGCCCAAATGTTAATGTTTTATTGTAGTCTATAGGATTCAAACTTAGAACACTAAGATGCAAACTTGTGAGTAGTCTTTCCAGTTGCACTTAGGTCTCTTGTAGTCATACATGTTTTCAGCAAAGAACTCAAATTCTGATTTGTGAGGGGCAGAAATTCTGTAATGGAATTCCTTGCTTAGTTTATTATTTAGCAGTGGCTACCATTTATTATTTATCTGCATCTGTATTTCTCCATTAATGTGTTTAGAAAGAGGAAAATAAAGCATCAGCCTCTGCTCCATTTTAAAAGATGGCAAGAGATTGTGCTGTTTAAATTTATGATTCAAATTAAAGTAACTGAAGAATTGGACATTATTTAGTTATTGTATTTGCTTAAAATTGTTAGCATAAGAAAAATAGTATCCTTTAAAATAAATAGTCCAATTCCTAAGAATTCTAAAGTATGAAGAAGTCATAAATTTTCCATATAGAATAGTAGCATTTTATTAAAAACACTATCCATATTCTGTACTTTCAGTCAAAGGAGACAGTATGGAAGATAAAACATTATGCCAATATATCTTTACGATATGAAAAATACCACTGAAAAAAAGTTGCATTACCAATNTGCATGGCCTTGCTGGGTTAGGTAGATCTGACTCAGCCTTGCCTGCCCTGAGGTGCTGCCTGGCTGGACTCCTTGAAATAGAGGGGGTTTTGCTGGGTCGTCCCCCCACTCGCTGCTCAAGTGCCCTTTGGCTGCTGCTGTTTGGGCGAGCTGGGACTAAAAAGGGGATTGCATTGACTGAGTGATGGCGGCACCAATATAAAAATCAAGTTATGCTCTGTATATGTAAAAGAAGGTCACCTTATTTTTTTTTCATGTCTTTTTCATGAATGCAAATGATACCTGTTTCTGGATGAGCAGACCTACTGAGTATAATACTAAACAAAAGCAAAACAGTACCTGTTCATCAGGCTAAATTTGCTTACTTTCCAAGCTCTGAAGGATTCAAGCAAAATCAAATGCCTGTGTTTCTTATTCCAGAAAGGGAAAAATTATGAAAAACCATTGCAAGCTGTTCAGGTGCCACGGAACAATTTTTCCCAGTGATTCTACTCATGGCAGTGAAAAAACATGATGCACTAATTAATTTTAGCTCACAGTAGCTCGTTCAGCTTAATGTGAAGAGTGTTATGGTTATTCTGGTAAGTAGATGAAGCTCTTTGTTCGTAGAGTGGCACATAATGGTACGTGATATTCCGGTAGCGAGTGACACTTTGGGAGTGTGATGTCTCTTTCACAAAACAAATCCAGCTTTCTTTAAGATTCTGCACAGTCAAAATATACATAGCAGACAGACTGATAAATACATAGATGAATGCATGTTATATACTTAATTGCATAAAATTCTTTTAAGTGAAATAATTCAGTCCTTAACCAGCTTCCACAATTGAAGTGGTGTATTTACTTTCTAAACGTCATATGTGAACCAGGGGACTCAAAAAAAGCCCTCACACCTACAGAAAAAAAACAATTCTTTCTACTTGTTCTTGCTTAAACAACTAGTATACCCTTATGCCTTATGCAATGGTACAGTAATTATGTGCTTTTGATTTTGTCAGTATCTTGGGACAGGTCAGGAAAACAAGTCCATCTCTTATACGCCATAACTGAGGATCTTTGTTATTATCAAATTACCTAAAATCTAGCACAATAAATTGTTCATTACTGTTTGAAAGCTTTTCTAGCTATGTGGAATGTTTCACTACTGTGGTTCAGACAATTTAAAAGTCATTGTTTGATTTGATGGGGCACATCCAGATGGTTTAGGCCAGCATTACTGGGTTATTCAAAAGGCCATTTTTTGTAATAAATGTCTCACTTTCTCCATCCAATGTAATACTTTACCAGCAATAAAGCTAGCTCTAAGAGAACTAGTTCATCTGCACTTCAGTATAGCTGAGAGCTTGGCTCATGGAAACAATATACCTGCATCAGAGCTGTGTTGACTGCCCAAAGAATATGGTTGTGAGTAGCCCCCGGAGAGGAGGATGATTAGTCCAGGCACTGTAGCTACATCGCTTCCAGTTCTGAACCCAACTTGTTCAGAGCCAGCCTGGGGTCCCTCTGCAGGCATATCCAAGTTGTACCATTACAGCATGTGCATTTGTCTGAAACACAGCTAATAATAGCTATGACTGGCAAGGAGAGCATAACCTTTTTACTTCAAGGTACCCTTTGCCACCATGATCTATATCTCTGTGAGTCTGAGATAAGATTGCTCTAGTATACTCTATGTGGGTCTGTAGGCTGAAATGGAAAGGAGAATGTCAACAAAAATACAGTTGCCCACCTAAGTAGTATTTTGTGGTTTTGCAACATTGATCTCCAATGACTGCTGATTTGTTTCTGTGTGAAGGTCATCTGTAAAGCTCAGGCTGTGTGAGATCTGAGTGCTACTCTCTGTTATCATGACATACTGAACAGTTACTATCAGCTAATACTCTCATTACTGAGAGGAGAGTGGTGCCAGAAGCTCCTGTTCTCATGTCCTTGATGACAGATATGGGATTTAAAATTAGCACTTTCTGCCAGGACTTTGCTTTCTTGGCTTTTCTTATTCCAAAGGTAATCCTTCTACCTCTGTATTTAGGTCACAGAAACAGTGAAGTTTGTACAAATCCGGTTGTTTGATGTGTGAAATTGTGTATCTTTTAGATGTATCTTTATTGGACAGGACAGTATTTGAAATGAATGATGACAGCTGTTACATCCAGGTGGTTCAAGCTTGTCATGGATGCTTACTCACATTTTCAAATTGAAAAAACTAAATTAATAATCAAATACAAATTATGTGAAAGGAGACCTCAGTAGCTTAAGTATGTCCATTTTTCTAATATAAACGGACCCACTGATAAATTTCTCATTGTGTTCTATAGTCAGAATTAATATAGAAGATGGTGCCTATAACAACCTTGTGCTATACTTTTGAGGATGATTATCTGTATGTACACAGGCACATATTCACTCTGTTTTGTGTATATCTACCACAGATAGTATATTTCATCAGTGTTTCTCAAGTTTCTTACAATCAGTCATCCTAGTTCATTGTCAGGCTTTTATTTTCCTTTGCAAAATCCTGGGTTCATGATAATTTTGATAGAGGTTGCTAACACCAGGTATATGGGAACACTTAATTATTCTACAATAATCTAAATTTTAAAATTTTAATATATATCAGAGTACAATAGCTGGCATTCTGCTGAATGGACTCACTTTTATCAGCTTTTGAAGAAGAATCTATGCATATATGAGCAACAGAAGAATTAATTCAAAACTAGGAAGTGAAAAACTCATTTCTGTATGTTGCTCAGCAAGTCAAAGAACTGAGATTTTGCAGTCTCAGATAATACCCTAATCTATATTTGACAGTTTGTTAGTAATTTAAAATAAGCAGCTAGGAATATAAGTCACATCTCATTGGTCTAAGATTACTGATGCAGAGTCACCCTTAGAGAGAGAAGGAGAATGTGATACAATATCTGTGACTCTGTGTTGTTTTTCTAAAAATGTTTGTAATTCTCTTATTTGACCATGTGGCATACTGGGGGGGGAAAGAAAAACAGATACAAAATGCTACGATTTATCATGTTTGCCTCTCTGTTTTACAAGGAGGTATAATAGGAAAATATTTTATTTCCTTTATTTATTGTAAAAAGACTGAAATTACAATCTACTTTGCTCAATGAGTTAATCCTTCTGTGTTCTTTTCACATTACAGTAGAAAAAAAAAGGGAACACTGTGAAATTGTAGGGCAGTTTATGTCCACTTTATTACTCCTAAGAATAAATAAAAGCTAAATAAATATAAATAAAGCCAAATTTCAATAGATAGATAAATGTGCTATATCAGAAGTTCAATTTCAAACATCTGAGCTGGAAAAATGTCTAATTTCAAAATAGTAAGAGAAGACAAAGAATTACTCTGAGTCTCTGCATCTTTACTTTTCCCATTGTAAGTATGGAAAATCAAACAGCGTGGAAACATGGGCTCATCTGAACATTCCCAAACATTTCTGAACACTTTGGAGCATTCCTACCTATTTAATGTTGTCCATAGGAAATTGCAAAGGACATGACCACCAGGGCATCCCAGACATACCGAAGTTCATCCTAATTGTGAGTCTGACAAGTGTGTCTGCTACCACTTTTAACATATTTCCCAGATGAGTCTAATGTAAATTTTGAGTTCCCAGGCAACAGTCCAGCTAACTCACAGTACATTATAGATAATTTATAGAAGTCTTTCAACACTTGAGGATTCTTACACAGGCAGATTTTTGTTTACTTTTTGTTTACTTAGGGATAACAGAGCTGGGGCCCAAATTTCTCTCTGAAATGTTTTTTTGTACCAGGATCCAAATAAGAAAATACTTTCATGTATATCAGAAGCTATTTAATAAGTATATAATTCAATTGCCTTTCAGTGTATAATTTGACATGTTAGGATCATTGAATATTTCCTGATTTCAATACATGGTTTGTTCCTTTGTTAACAGCAAAAGTAATTAAGTATTTCAGTTGACTTGCACATAAGTAACTGAGTGAATGTTGAATAAACTGTTGGTTGAGCTACCTAATTGCATATAACAAGTATGCAAAACTAACTTGAATGATAAAAAACATTCCTGGAGAACTTCAAATGCTTAGGCTAATATGTGAAGTATTAAGGTTTGCTAATTGGAAACTCTGTTTACTTAATTAAAATACAGTGCCTTCATGCTAATTCAAATGAGAACAGTCAATATGTAGCTAGCAGGCATAAACAAAAGGGGATTACCTATCTTAAAAACACATTTACCTTAATTACAGCACTCAAGTTTTGAAAGTCTGTTTCTAATGAAAATGAGAGGGCATTATAAAATGAATTGAATTTAAAATATTATTCATGAGACTAATTATAAAATTATACTTCTAATACAGTGTCTATCTATTTTCTTTGCCATAAATGTTAGTATTTTATTGTATTTAAACTTTAACTTTTATCTCATTTGCTTATATAATACCCTTAGTGACTCTCAGTGGATAAGAAAGATTGTCCTGTAATTTGTACTAACAATGTTGATAACAAAGATCAGTGTTCTAAAAAAGACACAGTAATCCAAATATAGCCATCTGCAGCTTGGCAACCAGTAGGAAACACCATGATGTGCACTCCAGAAGAAAGTGAAAGTGGGATCTGTTAAGCTAAATGTCACTTTCAGGAGCACCGCTTTAGGAAGTAAAGTGTCTTGGCAACAGCACATAGGTGTTTTTGACAATTAAATGTTTTTTCCAAAGTTGTTTATGAAAACCTGTTTTTTTCCCTGAAAGTGATCAAGAACTCTGTCACAGTCATGATACCTCTCCATCTGTGAATAACTATTGGCATTGGGAACAAGCTGCCCAGCAGTATTTGTGATTCAGTCTGTCTCCTTATCAAGTTGAAAGAGCATGTCAGATCTTGTCATTCTCTACTCCTTCAAGCATTTAACAGCAGTCTTTTACCAATGAATACCATGGTACGAAAGAAGAAATAAATGATATAATCGCTGCTCAAATTTTGAATGAGAATATAATTCTAACACCAGGCAGAGCAAGGACACGAAGCTGAGAGCTGCAGTAGATTCAATAGGGGCTGCAGTGCAGCTTCACCTTTCACTGAGGACACCTGATTTTCAGAAATGCTGCACAAAGCCTAAGAATGTCACAAGCAAACAGCAGCAGCTGCAGCTTACCTCTGGCCACTCAACACTGTGCTTCTGCCACAGAAATGTCAGAGTTCCATATTGAGTGCCTTTGACTGAAAATTGCAGGCTGATTAAATTTCTAAACTAAGTTTCCCTCCATCTTTTAAGAATCGTCTCTAATGGTGCCTTTCTGATGTTTTTCTAAAAAACAGCTAAGGTATACTTGAAACATGGTCTTTACAAATGTGTGCATTCAGGCTTAGCCAATGTCTTTCAATTCCATACTGTCAATACAAAGTAATTGAGAGTGCCTTATGTCTGAATAGCAGTAAATACCATCTCTCTGATCACTGTTCCTTTTTCATAGGCAGCAGTTTTTTCATCCCCTTTCTACTTCAAGCCACTTGCTTCCCCTTTGTCAGCAATTCATAGTATCCAATCATAGTGCTGACACAAGGGTTTGCCAGCCCCTTTACAAATGTTCTCACTGGAATTCATCAGGTAAATAAATAAACAACCAATTCAGTGAGTAGAGGAAGATGAAGCATGGTATGGGGGACCACAACACTATTACAACATCAGACAATTTCAGCTCCTAAAAACCACAAACCCATTAAGAGTTATATCAGTATAGCTAAACGGGTTTGTGGCTAAAGCGCAGGAGAGAGAAGGTCACTAACTACTTCCTCCCGGATTACAGGGGGTCCATTCTGCTCCTTGTCCCTGTCTACCAGCTCAGGAAGCCATCTGTCCTGAGGATAACCAGTCTTACTGTTGAGGCAAAGAAAGTGTTAAGTACCTCAGCCTTTTCCTCATCTTTGGTGACTATATTCCTGCTCCTGTCTAATAAAGAACGGATGTTTTTCTTGTCCCTCCTTTTGCTATTAACATATTTTTTAAAAACACTTTTTATTATCCTTTACAGAATTGGCTAGACTAAGTTCTAATTGACATTTTGCCTCTCTGATTTTCTTTCTGCATGACCTAACAACATCTTTAAACACTTCTTGAGTTGCCTGCCCCTTTTTCCAAAGGTCATACACCCTCTTTTTTGCCCTGAGGTCCCAATAGAGCCCTATCATGAGCCAGGCCAGTCTTCTTCCCTGCCAGCTCATCATTCAGCACGTAGGGATGGCCTGTTCCTGCGTCTTCAAGATTTCTCTTTTAAAGGATGTCCAGCCTTCCTGGGCCCCTCTGTTTTAAGGGGTGCCTCCCAAGGGGCTGTCCAAATCAGTGTCCTGAATACGCCAAAGTCCACCCTCTAGAAGGCTAGGATAGAGGTGTGAGACACTGGATTATTATACTAATTATTGGCTCAGATTCAAGTGTATGTATGGGGTGGAGGAGGAAGGGACAGGTCGAATTTCATGAAAGTGAGGTCCCTGTCCCACACCCCAGCCCCTTGGAGCCTCATTGGGCAATCCTAGAGCAGCTGTCAGTGAAAACCAGTTCAGGAGCACCGATCCATACCCCCTGGAGCCCCTAATCCACTCCTGGGTTGGCTGGCATACCAGAACTCCCATTTGAGGGTGAGGGATGTGCCCACAAGGGACAAAGCAAATAAAAGTAACAACATGTGCTCTTCACTTTTGTTTGAACCCTGCCACATGGACGTTTGGAAGCTGGTGATTCAAAGATTCATAAATCACACCCAACAACAGGAAGTTGTTAGATGGAACATTCTGTTTATTTACAGTACCAGGGGCTTACTGAAACTTATCCACTATAAGTAGCTCAAAAACCCCAATATCAGAACAAGGTATTTATATAATTTTGAACAAAGAACTTAGCAACTCCTTCTCGTAGACCGCCCCCACCCTACATCATGTCAGGTATTCTCAAATTTCTTCTAGTGTTCCATTCGTGGATCAATGCTGCATCTCACGTCTTCCTTCAACTGTGAATTGGGTCTAGGGTCTTGTTGCCTTCATCTCCATCATCTTCATCACCTGAGCTTTTGACTGATCTCCCTGTGTTGGCAAACTCTCAGCATAAGCTCATCCTAGTTTCATTAACCTTTGGCTTTTATTCTCTAGTGTTTAAATTACTTCTTAAGATGTATCCTCTATCTTTAGTTAAACTTTACTTATCTTAAACTTAGTTAAAACAATTCTATATTGATTCAAGTTTTTTAGGGTACATGGCTCTCTGCAGGTGCAGGCCCTGTTTTTCTAGGTCTCTATTTTTCTCTAAGTCAAGTATGACTCTAACTAAAACTAAGCCACATCTCACAAACTCAACTTTAAGATTCTTTGATTATATAAAACAAGGTTGCTACAACTTAAAATCACTACTTTTCTGCCACTCTTGGGTGGTACCTATAATTTTCTTCTTTTTCTCTCTCTTTTCTTTACTTCACTTCATCTTTTTCTCCTAATCTCCCTTCTCAATATTTTGAGTAGCTTGAGATTGAATGGGTTGAGTTTTGCTAAAATGTATGGGTTAGCATTTGCTAAGTCAAAGCTTTGAGGAATGCTTTATTGTGGTTGAATGTTAGTTACCCTCTAAACTTTTGCTAAGTACTCTTACTTTCTAAAGTTTATCAGTAAAAGTACCCTCTGAGAAAATGTGTGCAGCTTTTCTCCCATGCACTCTCTCTCACTGTTAAAAGAACCAAAGACTCTTCTAATAATCCGGAGAGTGGATGTTGTTGAAGACTTGTATTTTATTAAAGTAAAACCCCTTCAATGACCTTTTAGCTCGAGGTCCAGGGTCTTACAAAAGGTTTTGTTGGTGCCTCTCCTTATTTCACCCAGTATAGAAAACTCTAATAGTTGATGATCACTATGCCCAAGACAGCCACTAACCACCACATCACCCACCAGTCCTTTCTTCACAAACAACAGATCTAGCAGGGCACCTCCTCTGGTAGGCTCATTTACCAGTTGTGTTAGGAAGCTGTCTTCCATACACTCCAGGAACATCCTGGACTGCCTCCTTTCTTCCTCTCTGTGTTGGCAAGCTGAAGACATCCATGAATACAAGGTCTGTCAACCATGAGACTTCTGCCAGCTGCTTGTAGAACACCTTGTCTGACAGTTCATCCTGGTGTGGTGGTCTATAACACACTCCCACCATGCCTGCCCTGCTGACCTTCCTCCTGATCTTTACTCACAGGCACTCAGCCTTGTCATCTTCATCATTGTCAATTTCAATACAATCAAAACACTCCTTAAAGTACAGTGTTACATGTCTACCTCTACTGCTTCTAAAGGATTTGGTGCCAACCATTGCGGCACTCTAGTTGTGAGAGTCATCCTACTACGTAACTTTCCTGCTGTACAACGGTCTCCATCTCCTCTTGCTTGCTGTCCATACTGTGTCCATAATTGTAGATGCATTTCAGCTAGGCTAATGGTTTTGCCCCTGTCATAGACTTGCGTCTTCCAGGCTCATATCTAGTGAGCCTGGCCTTATCCCCTTCCTGCCCCAAGGATCATGTGAATTCTCCTTAATCTGCTTTTGGCAAAATTAGTAGGTTTAGCTTAAGCTGCTTTCACTGACAGATGAAGTTAACCTTACTGACTTTGCCTAGCAAGTATGAGGGAGAGTTCATGTGATCCTTCTTTTGGAAGAGCTGCAGGAAGAATGACCGAGAGCTGCAAAGTCTTTATGGGCTACAGCAGTTTGCAAAATGAGTGAATATATGATCTAAATATAGGCACCGATGACATACAAAAATAATGATTATGTCTAGAAGCACAGTATGATGAACAGCCTCCATGATCATGCCTAATAAAAGGAAATTAAACGGTGTGAGACATGGTTTGAGGACATAGATGTGGTATCCGTGCAGTTTGATTGTTAACATGTTTTGGCCTGGGCCAACCAACCAGAAAAGCACAGCTTAGAGACAGCATAGGCCGATAAGCAGTACAGACATAACCAGCTTTGCAAAGAAGATGGAGAGAAGAGTTTAGCTTTGTAAGCTGTGCTGTGCCACTTGCCCTGAGGAAAAAGGGGAGGATTCAGATGGCATAGAAGAGGAACTGAATTTAGTGCGTAAGTACCCAGGTTCTCTTGAATGTTATGCATCCTTCCTGGAAATCTGAGCTATTCTGGGCACCTAGGTTATATACCATGTCTTTCACTTGACCAAATAGGAATTCTAAAGAAATCACCTAGTTTAAGGCACTCGTGTATAAAGTTAGGTTTTATGAGAGTTCTTTCCTGTCCACATCCCATGCTCATTTTTTTGCGTACAAGATACAGGTTACTTCAAGATCTACAGATTACTTGAATATCTATGTCCTTGGGGGTATTCAAAAGCCATTTTGACATGCTCTTGAGCAACTGGCTCTCAGTGGCCCTGCTTGAGCAGGGAGGTTGGACTGGATGACCTCCAGAGGTCCCTTGAAATGTCAACCATCCTGTGATTCTTCAATACTTGTCCTAACAATGTAGTTCCCTTAAGGTCATGTATTCAAGGACAATGGCAAATTAGATGATAAAGAAAAGACAGACACAAAACCATCAGCTATTGGGAAGGACTGGCATGTCTGAGGTAGGTGGCACAATGCTGGCGGCTGGAGCACATCACAGTTAATGTGCCTGGTCCTAACTGTGAGGGGCAGTGAGTCTCTCTATCTGCCCCAATCCCAGTTGTGTGTGCATCCAGTGTGCATGTATCATTCACCAGCTGGACTCACTGGTGAGCAGAAGGAATGGGTCTGGTTGAGTGGAGGTATTTGGGGAGAGCTGTGTATGTGAGATGCCCAGAGGATGAGTGTCTGTGTGTCTGTTTGCACCAAGCACTGTATTGGACTAGGCATTGAGTTATTGCCTCATGGGGAAGAAAAGTGTCATGTGTGTGCCTGCATGCGTGACCTCCAGTCTCTGCCAGCCCAAGAGGAGAAGAAGACAGGGCTCTCTGTGCTTACCTCTTATGTCAATCGTATATGTAGACACAGTTGAAGGCAGCACCCTCTCTGTGTAGCTGGCTGTGTCTATGTCCTCTGTACGTGTCTCTGTCTGTGTTTTTCTGGGACACTTGCTCAACTTTCCTACTGGATGGACCTGGAAGCATGAAAGTGGCAGCTGTGTCTGTCAGCCTGAGCAGAGACCCCAGGTCTCCAGACAGTTGGACAGGAGTGAGTCCTGGGCCAGGGCTGCTGGATGTGGTGACTGCCCCTAACATCCTTTAGTGGCTACTTTATAATACAACTTGTTTAAACCTGGAATTTGGAGCCTGTGTGTATGATTTGCATTGGAAGAAATATGAATCATAGCAAGTTTAATTTATTTTGATATTTTCTCTGTTCTGTAGAAATACGTAGTAATTATTCTTTTCTAAAGGAAAAGAGTAAAAACATCATACTCAATCCTGTTTTTCAGTGCCTGCTAAACATGGAGCTGATAAAAACTTGGAGGTTTTCTGTGTAATTCTAAATGAGAATGATTAACTACAAAAATTTTCCTACAGAGTTTGAGAATTGATATTCTCTTTGTCTTTGAGAGATATATTGAAAATTATTGTGAGTTCTCTAAAACTGCTCCATAGTTTTCTCAAGTTGCTAAAATATACTTCACCCTTGAGCTGCTCATTGCTTGTGCTTCTAGTACTATCAAAACCCATACACCTTCACAAAAGTTCAAGACAGTGCTATGCCTTTCTGGGGTTTGTGAATGTCATTGTAAATTATATTCTTATAATCCTCTGCCCTCCGTCTTACATTAAATAAACTTAGCCAAGCTATTTTACTTCCAAATATTTTGTCCCCAGAAAATTAAGGCTGGGGCTTATCAGATAATCTTGGTAATTAGAAACGAAGCCCATAATAGGAAGACCATTACTGTGTTGTTTGGATTTGCTATGTGAGATGAGGAGGTAAAATTACAGTAAGATGGCTAGTTTTCAGTGCATAAAAATGATACTCAGAACCTGAATTTGATGCATTTCAAGTTCCTTCTGTTTACAGAAATAAAACCTCTGCTAGAGGGATTGAACTGGCTCAATTGCAACTCTCCATTTTCTTGATAGTTGCGATTCTCCTTAATCCCTTGTAGTCTTTGTAAACAAATTTACGTTACACATTCACTTTCTTTGCATTAGATGAGCTCTTTACAGAAGTTTTTTATATAGACTTCTTCATTTACTTTTAAGTAAGTTGTTTTTATTTTGGTCATTCAGAGCTAGGCAAGACCTCCATAACTTCCACAAATAAAATTGAGTTTTACTTCATATAGTTTACTGTTCTTCCTTGTAAGTCTTTGGGAATACTCAATACTTTTTAATGTTTGGAAACCACTGTAATTCACTAAATTCTTTCATACAGGTGGAAAGGAATATAAAAAGGGGATAGTCCATTAGTGACAGTATCTGAAGCAAGGCTTGGAAGGATTACTGCAGAGCTGGTAATCCAACAGATGAGTTTGGGAGCATATAGACAACCTCTGAGTTGTGGAGATGAAAATTGATCTACTTTCTTCCTGCTGTAGATAGATTCTGGGTGCCAGGAACAGTATCAGGCAAACAAGGGGGAGGATGGGGCACTCCATCTACTATCTCACAGCAGGCAAAACCCCCTCATAATCGGGCACACAGTCAAACTCCATATAGTTATGGACCAAAAGGGAAATCCTTGGTAACTAAAATGTTGTCAGTAGCTCACTGTACAATTTGCAAATGGAAGAATGAGCATCTTCTCAACACATGGGAATTGCACTCCTGTTTTGACCTTAAATGCGCAGCTCACTTTTGACAGGCACCCAAAGCACAGAGAAAATCTTGGTTCTCTTGCTACAAAGAACATACTTCAAGGACACAAGCAAGTAAATGAAAACTTTTGAGCAATTTAGGAAAGGTTGGAAAAAAAGAAGATAAATAAGCAAAAATGAAAATTCTGTGAAAGAAAACTTTACAAGAAGGAGAGAGATTGTCACAGCAAAGATATGGTCACCACTCAAATGCAAACTTTAACAAAAAATTGTTCAGAAATATATTCTAATAATGAACTATGTAAAATTTGTGGCTTGCTGTTTACCCAATCCATCAATTTTATTGTAGTGATACTAAGATACATCTATAGAATACTCACCTGGTAAACAACAAAGGGATCTGAAGGGAAATCTGAAGTTAAATTACTTGCAGTTGTCAAATACTATTTTCGGACAGTACATTTCTGTTTTTTTATTGCCCATAAATGGTATGTAGGGGGGAACCTTGAATCTTAAACAAACTGAAGTGGTGTGAGATTGTTTGGATAGCTGTGCAGAAGTCCACGTCAGTGGAGTGTTGGTCATTTCATCCAAGCACCAAACAAAGCAGATTTCTTGACTCAGGGATTACAATTCAGAAAATGAGTTGTCTCCTCTGAACATTCTAGATTGTTTATGATATGATGATGCACTAGGAGATGAAAAAAAGAGAACAAAGTAGTAATTTCAGGATGGCTGTTACTTAGTGTGAATTGTAGTTGCCACATAGAATAATAGCATAGGTTAGGAGAACTCAGAGAATATAACTCTGTGACAGAGATCATTATGGCAATGTGTTGTCAAGAGGTTGTTGTGAAATGTCTTAAGAGCGTGGAGGTTGTCTTCAGATAACAGGATATCAGTTGCTTTGGAACATGTATCTAGCGTTATCTTTTTACATAGTTAGTTTTAAGAGATTGCTTCTGTGGAAAATAAATAAATATTCTAAGACCCCTATGAGATGAATGGTGTTGTTTGTTCTCCTTTTTAACGAGGTCAGACTGTTTTTCCCTCAAACATTTTAAATCTTGATTTTTCAAAAATGCTATTTTATGTTCATTTTCACATGCTTGTTTTGTTCTGTCCAATGCAATGTTGTTTATAATATAAGATTCAACATGCCTAATAGGACTAAATATGAGAAAACAAACAGCAACATTATTATCCACACTAAGAACATTTAGAAATGTTCATTTTACTTACTGATTCTTTGAAGCAAGACATTTTCTGATTTGTAAGGCTGGCAGAGTTCACAGTTTTAAGTGTTTATCAGTCACAGCACTCCCTCTTATGCCAATAGGCTGTTTCTTTGATCATTTGCTAGAAGTTTCAAAATATCAGGGAAAACAGCCCAGAGGTATTTTGGTTGGATCACAATGCATACTTAAAAATATCTTAGCTCCTTGCTTATTGGCGGCCCTTAAAGCAAGACACTCGAAAAACACTTATGCTGGCAAAGACAGCCAGCTAAGACATGTCTCTGCTTTATTTACAGCAAAATTAAGAGAACATTATATAATTTTGCATAATTTAATGTTATCAGGCAGACTTTCAGCACCGAGTCTGTAGAAGGGCAGGAGTGACATCCAAGTTAAAAAACACTTGTCCGTAAGCAGCATCATCTCTTAATTGATTCCTGATAATAGTACAAAAGCTGTCTTTTCTACTGTTGTAGTGCTATAGAATTATAGGATCATTAAGGTTGGGAAAGACCTCCAAGATCACTGAGTCCAACTTGGATCAAACACACCCACATCAATTAACCATAGCACTAAACTCCACATCCAGTTGTTTCTCGAACACTTCCAGGGATAGTGACCTCATCCCTTCTCTAGGCAACCTTGTTCCAATGCTTGATAACCTTTTCCTTGGAGAAATTCTTCCCGATGTCCAGCCTGAACCACCCCTGGTGCAGCTTGAGGCCACTTAATCTTGTCCTGTTGCTAGCTGACTGCAAGAAGAGGCCGACCCCCAGACCTGGCTACAACATCCTTTCAGGTAGTTTTAGAGAGTGATAATGTCTCCCCTTAGCCACCTGTGCCTCAGCCCTTATTAGGAGAGCTATAGTGCAGGCCAGTTGTAAAGGAACATATCTAAGTGCTGAAAAGACTTCTGAAAGAAGAACAGGTTTTTCAGTGGAAATCTGACCTGTTAGTTTGAGCAGTGTGCCCTGGCATCCAAGAGGACAGCCCCCATCCTAAGGTGCATCAAATACAGGAAAAACATCTGGTCAAAAGAGGTGGCTATCCCACTGTAATCAGCATTGGTGTGGCCTCATAGTGAGAACTGTGCGCAGTTCTGGGCCCCTGCATTTAAGAAGGATGTGAAGGTTCTTGAATGTGTCCAGAGGAAAGCAACAAAGCTGGTGAAAGGGCTGGAAAGCATGTCCTATGAGGAGCAGCTGAAGGCTTTAGGTTTGTCTAGTTTAGAGAAAGGGAGTTGGAGGGATGATCTCATTGCTCTCTACAGCTTCCTGTGCAGGAGGGAACTGGAAGTGCTGATCTCTTTTTCCTGCTATCCAGGGTGTGGTGGTGTGTACCTGCAGTTTATTATGTTTGTCATGTTGTTTCTGTACAGTTCTGTAACCCCTTGTTTATCCCTAAATGGACTGCTTGGTCATCCCCCTTTTCCTTCCCATACAATTGTACACTCCTGTTCTGTATTCTCCTCCTAATTATCCTTAACCCTTCCCCTGGTCCAAAGTTATTCCATCCCAAAACCATATTTGTATCCTGACTCTGCCCACTCTTCCAGAACTTTCCATGTCAGTTCTGCTTACTCGACAGCTAATAGGTTTGAGTTGCAGGCCACTGCAACTATGATGTAACCCTTTCCTAAACCCTCCTTACCTTGACACCCATAGGTCCTTTCCCACTCTCCTTCCCTAATTTTGTCCCCATATTTAAACCCCTGCACAAAGCTAGCAAATGCTCTCTGTGGTTGGATTTTCCAGGGGTCAGTTTCCCCAATAAACTGTTTTCCTGTTTTCTAACCAAAAAGAGTCACTCTTAATCCCTTGCCCTCCAATAGCTGCACCCAGAACACCAAAGGCAAAGAAGTTGAGGAGAAGGCACTTTTCCTCTGAGCTTCAGCTGCCTCTGAACTGGTGAGAGACCTTGGGTTCTAGGGTGACCCACTCCTGCCCAGTGCCCCTCAGCCGGACGGCTGGAGCTAGTCAGGGCTGAAGAGGAGTTTTGGGTCCGTCCCCTGAGGCAGGCACCGCGGCACCAGGGACTTGTGAGAATGGTTCAAAATTACACTGGGGAACTTTAGGCTGGACATTAGAAAGCATTCCTTTGCTGAGAGGATACTCAAACACTGGAACAGGCTTCCTAGAGAGCTGGTCAATGCCCCAAGCCTGTCACTGTTTGAGAGGCATTGGAACAATGCCTTTAATAATGTTTTAACTTTTGGCCAATCTTGAAGTGGTCAGGCAGCTGGACAAGATGGTTGTTGTAGGTTACTTCCAACTGAAATACTGTATTGTGTCGTATTGTGTTGTATTGTGTCGTATTGTGTCGTATTGTATTGTATTGTATTGTATTGTATTGTATTGTATTCTATTCTATTCTATTCTATTCTATTCCTATTTCTATTCTAGTTTGGCATATGATCAGTTAAATAAGCATCCATCAAATCTGTATGTGCAGAAACTTACTTTCCCCCAATTATTCTTCTTTGTTAAAACAGAATGCATAATTATTGTTATCATTAGTGTCAATTATTTCTGTATGCAATGATTTTATCCATATCCAAGCACAGTCACAAGAATGTCCAATACTAAGATCTTAGATGGAAAAAATAATGTAATAGATTAGATTATTATAGTCTCAAAACACAGTATATAATGAGACTTTGTTGTAATTATTATTGACTGTGTAAATTGATATAAATAATTCTTAAAAAAATTTGTGGCTGGACTCTTTTCTTAAGGTGTGACTGCTGTCTGCCAATCATACCACAGGAAGGCAACTTGTGTCCTGTATAACTGAACATGCAGAAACCCACTCTTTCCACATAGATTTTAGAGACAAGATTTTGTAACCAATTCCTACATAAATATGTTCTATTTCTACGTGGGTAACTTTGAAAAAGCATCCGGGAACCTTTGCAATGCTAGCTACTTAATAGAGATTATCTTCTGTTATGTATATTTAAAATCTTCTCATCACATGCATTTATTCTGTAAAGTAGTAATTATATTTTTCTTTCTGTTTTTTATACTTTTTAAAAGGAACAATTGCTGATCAAATCCGGAAGCATCAGTAAAGTAAATCTAATCTGAGATATTACACTGTCATAATAATCATTATTCTTCCTCTTAAGAAAAAAAAAATCTTTTGGCTCCAGAGTTGGGCTTCTAATTTAAGTTCAGGTAAATTTTAGAAACTGCTCTTCTAAATTACAGATTATCTACTTTAATTTTCCTGAATAGTTTTCAATACATTTTCATGGAAATACTTCAGCTTCCAGGAGACCCAATATAACAACATTATTTTCCCTATTCCATTTATTTACATGACATTTTTGCACATTATAACAATGCTTCTGGTATGTCATTTTAGTCTATTTTACAATACGTAAAATATTTTTTGCTCTGAGAGACTATCACTTTCTTTTAAATAGTTTGTCTTTAATAGCAACTGAAGGAAATATCAGTTTGGGGAAAGGATATTTTATTAAACACTAAGATGCCTGTTTCACTGCCATTTTTGGTCCTAAAAGACAGGGCTTGAATGAAGTGAGTATTCCCAAATACAATTAGAAAACAATGGCTTCCACTCTAAAGAGTTGTTTTATGAAATCTATTTAATTCCACAAAGGGGCAAAAGTTCTAAATCTGCTGCAGATGAAAGCTGGGTGTTTGGATTGTGATAGAAAATGAATGTTTGGGCCTTTTTCTATCAGTAGAGAGTAACCTAATTTTGCTCTTCCTAAAGGTCAATAAGATCCCTGAGTGGTGAAGATAAAGATAGTTCCTGTCATGCTCTAAGGGTCATTTTCTCTTTTATACCTCCTTTTCTCCAGAGCAAAACGGAACAGTCTGGGTGCCCTTGCAGTGTTTGACTCTTCACAAAGGACAACAAAAGGACAACAAAAAGTGATTTTACATATAGAAATATTTTTGTGTAATCTTGAAATAGAAAATCAGGCATACTGCAATATAATTGCAGATTTTAACAGATGAGGCAATTTTCAATTTGTGTAATTACAGTCCAGTCCTGGAGATTGATTGTCTAAAAGGCACAGTGTGGCTGGTTGCCTACGGTTCTTCCTTAGCCCTAGAATTTAAAAACTCTGATAAAACTTTTTGTATTAGTTTATTTATGCTTTGCGCATTATGAAGTCATTTGCACTGGTAAGACAAGGCCAAGGAATTAGCACTGCAGAGGCAGATTTGAGGGGATGGAAGAAGGAAAGAGCTGGCAGGGGTTATGTTTGAAGAAGTGTGATACCTCCAGCTGCACATGGAAGCATGCTTACAGTATCCTATGGTTTATAATAACTCTGTACATCTCACCTGCCACAGATGTGGCATGTGTGAACAAAATTCAGGTAAAATATAGTCAAAGTGCAGTCTCAACAAATAAAGGCCTTTGTAAACAGGACAAAGCCCTGTTTTATAAAAACAGGGAAACAGAATAAGACGTCCAGATAAATACACAAAGTCTAAAAATAAGATGAGATTGAAATGGTATAGGAATAAAGAGAATCCAAAAATTGACACACTGAAGAAGAAGCTTTCAGAGAAGCACACCGAAGAGAACACCCTAACAGCAGTGCAAAACTGATTGATAAATGGGAGAGGAGGAAAGACCAGTGAAAAGTAAAAAGTAAGTTCTGTTAAACAGGTGCTGTTAAACAAACTGGCTTGCTGACATCCTTTTTAAGAGCCACTGTAATGGTGACAACCATGTCTGCAAAGATAATTTTTTCTAGGAGCAAAAATCCTCCTGGAACTTCTATAAGAATTCGAGCTTCACAAAGAGAAGCTAGAATTTTGAGGGAGCCTGTTAAAAGGAGATTAAAGGAGCAGCTGTGGTTGGGAGTTAAATATAATGGGGAACTAAGATGGGACCTATGCCATTTAGTGTATTCACTTGTCTGGAGAAGAAGACACACAATGAGGTGACAGATTTCCTAATACCTTAGCGTTTTTCTGGGTAATAAAATTCAAAGCCAGCTGAAGAGAGTTAAGGAAGAGTATCATGATGCTGAGTATCTGAGTGATAAAGTGGTGGATGAAATCCATTGTTGATGAATGCAAAGTAATGCACCTGCAGGAAAACAAGCCTAAGTATGTATACACAGTGATAGCTCATATTGCTATTCAAAGAAGAAATCATTGTTATGGATAATTCTATGAAAAGATCTCACAACAACATAGTGTTCTGTACCAGACAAATAAGAAAGCTAGAAATTATTAATAAGGGATGGAGAACAAATCAGAAAACATTATTATGTTGCTATGTATATTTATGGTGCATCAGAATCCTGAACACTATGTGCTGAACTGGTTGTTCTTATCACCATTTTTTTAAAAAAAGCTATAGTAAAGCTAAGCAAAGGTTCAGAGAAGTGTCAAAGTTACAGTCAAAGTTATTGAATGGATCATGATTCTTTAACTTTGAGGTTACTGAGAAGAAAAGAAAAAAAAACCACCAAGAACATAATAAATGACATTGAGAATAGGAATAAGGTACAATTAGTAACAGTTTCACATAATAAAAAAGGGGCCTTAAATAATTCATTGGATGAGGTTGCAAAGAAGTTACTTCAAGTACCATTGATGATATTGCCACAGAATAGTCTTGACAATCTTAAAGCAGAAGCTTTTAACTTAGTAAGACTAATTTATGGAAGAAGTATTATTGAGCACAAAATGCAAAGTTGCTGGCTCTGGACACCCCTTGAGGTTTCTAGAACCAGGGAGTGTTTAGTATCATACTTTATTTTCTCATTGTGTCATATATCCCTAGTGAACAGATTCACTCAGTGTCAAAGGGACATCAGAAGGTCTCTCACTCAACTTTCTGCTCAAAGCAAAGCCAGCTATGGGATCAAACCTGCTTGCTCAGTGCTTTGAAAAACCTCCAAGATTAGAGCCAGCATAATCTGTCTGCTCAGTTTACTCTACTGCTGGGATGCCCATATAGTGAAAATGTTTTTTTCTCATATTTGATCTGAACCTCTCCTGTTTTGATTTATGATCCTGGTCTCTCATCCTCCCACCATGCACTGATGTGAAGAACTTGTGTTCATCTCCTCAACACCCTCTCTGTAGGCACTGTGGGCTGCAGCTGGATTCCTTCAATCTCTTCTATCTCTTCTCCAGATTGAACAAGCCCAGCTCTCTCAGCACCTTCTCACAGGGCAAGTGCTCTGACCCTCACCATCTTGGTGAACCTCCCGTCTGAAATCACTCCAGCGCAACAATTTTTTTCCTTGAACTTCTTGTGCCCTTTTGCTGAGAACAGAAGCCTGGGAGACATTGATAATAGCTAAGGTAAGTATGCCATTGACGATATTTGTCAGAGTCCAGTATTGTCTGTCTGGTTTCATTGACATATTTGACTTGAGGCAAATTTGACTTGATAGCAAATTTAGTTATTTGTATAAGTTACATGGAATTTGATTTGGCAGACTGATACAGCAATGTACTGAAATTGCAATACACTACACTTGGCAGAATACCAAATATGCAATACCTACATGGATCATGATGCAAATGTGATTCCCATTGCTTATCTCTATATGTGCACACTGTCAGTATGCCTTTTTTTCCCTCTTGCCAGGAAGGAATATACAGCTTGAAGACAGCACTAGTCCATTGCTCTCTTCCAAGTTCATTTGATTGTTGTTCAGCTTTTATCCTCCATCTTGGACTGAGCCACACCTACATTTCCCACTTGCAGATCTGGCTAATTGGGGAAAACATTCTCCCTCCTAATTAACTCTGGGAAACCACTAATATTGGAAAAGCCCTTTACACAACCAGTTGATCCACTCAACTGATGTAACCATTTATATAAAACAAAGTCAGGTCCTTTTTGTGTTAAGATAAGTTAAACCGCCTTTGCAGCAGCTATGGTCACTCCCTACATTCCCCCTTGGTCTTCATGAGCACATTACCTGTACCTGTGTAGTGGTTTGACCCTGGCTGGGTGCCAAGGACCCACTAAAGCCACTCTCTCACTCTCTCCCTGCAAATGGATAGGGGAGAGAAAAAAAAAACAGAGGGTTTTATGACTTTGAGATAAGGACCATGAGAAACCGTCATGGGCAAAACAGACTCCAAGTGGGAATATTAAGAATTTATTATTAACAAGCTTGGAGCTTAAGAATGAGAAGTACGATAAATCTTAAAGACACCTTCCCCCCCACCCCCACCTCTAAGATCTACCTTCTCCTCTCTCCAGCGGCTCAGGGAGACGGGAGTGGGGGTTGTGGTCAGATGTTGTTTCTGCCGTGGCTCAGAGAGAGAGAGAAGTCCTTCCCCTGCTTCCCCTGTGGTGTCTCCCACAGGAGACAGTTCTTCACTGTGGTGGTATGTTCTTTATGTTTATTCCACCATTATCATATAATGGTATGTTCTGTTA
>WEIV01010836.1:39595-85300 GCA_013390005.1 Calyptomena viridis | reverse complement strand
GTCACAGCGAGCTAGCCCGGGGAGGAAAGTCGGCGGTGGACCGGACCGCGACACTTCACAAACTGCTCCAACATGAGTCCATCCCACAAGCAACAGGTCTTCAGACACTGCTCCCACATGGGTCACTTTTCCACAGGGTGCAGTCCTTCAGGTATAGGCTGTTCCAGTGTGAGTCCCTCACAGGCCACAAGTCCTATCAGGAGGAATCCTACTCCAGCGTGGGCTCCTCTCCCCATGGTCTACAGGCCTCTGCCAGGATCCTGCTCCAATATGGGCCTCCCACAGGGTTACAGCCTCCTTCCAGCATCCACCTGCTCTGGTGAGGGCTCCTCCATGGGCTGTAGATGGATCTCTGCACCCCTGTGGTCCTCCGTGGGCTGCAGGGACACAGCTGCTGCACCATAGTCTTCACTACCATCTGTAGGGGAACCTCAGCTCCAGTGCCTGGAGCATCTCCTCCCCCTTCTTCTCCACTGAATTTGGTGTCTACACTGTTTTTGTTTCACAATTTCTCACCCTGCTCTTCTCTAGTGGCCATCTTCATCTGCCTCCTGTACTTTTTTTTTTCCTTCTTAAATATGTTATCACAGAGGTGTTACTATTATTCCTCATTGACCTGGCCTTGGCCAGTGGTGAGTCCAGGCTGGAGCTGGCTGGCTTTGGCTCTGGTGGAAATGGGGAAAGCTTCCAGCAGCTTCTTGGAGAAGCCTCCCCCACAGGCCCCCCTGCTACCAAAAACCTGGCCACAGAAACCCAATACAACCTGTCTTCACTGAGACTCCTTCCAATGTAGGAATTTGTTGGTTGGTTACAACTTTATCTGTTCCTGTTGACACTGTATTATCTGCCCCTTCAGTAACAACCACAATTTTTCTTTATTTTAAAGTTTCTATTTCTCAGTTTTTTCACTCCAAATGTTTCAATAGAAGTTCTTATTGCTTTTGATGTCCTTCAAGCACACCAATTCTCTGTGAGTTTTGGCTTTCCTAACATCACTTAAGAGTCCCCGTAATTTGTCTTTTGTAGTCTGTGTCTGCTTCTAGCTCTTCTCCTGCCTTTTTTGCATTGAAGCTCAGTCACAAATTGCCTGATTAGTCAAGCTGGGGCCTATTAAGTCTGCTTGGCTTCCAGAATATCGGCACAATCAGTCTTGCACCTGAATAAGGTTTCCTCATAGATGTGGAAGCATTCCTGTGCTCCTTCGTGCTTCCAAGTTGCCTCCAATGGGATCCCACTTACCAGCTCTTGAAATAATCCGAAGCCAGCCCTTCTGAGAACTAGAGTCCGTTCTTTGGTACTTGCCTTCCTCATTCCCCATAGAATCCTCAGCTTCATTATTTCATGGTCACTACAAACAAGTCTGCCATTGAGATTTACATCCTCAACCACTTTTTCCTCATTTCGGAGTAACAAATCCAGCTGTGCACAACTCTGGCTGGTCTATCCAGTGCCTGAATAAAGGAGCTATCCTTGATACTCTCCAGAAGTTACTCGGATTGTTTGCATACTGCTGTTTTGTCTTTCAGCAGGAGTCAGTGAGGTTAAAGTCCACTGTTAAGGAGTAGTCTATGACCTAGATTCCTTGAGTTGTTTAAAGGTTGATGTGTTTTTTATGTTTGTGTTTTTTTCTTTTTCGTTTTTGTTTGTTTGGTTTTCTTTTAAGGAGAAGCATTATCCACTTTTTCACCTGTATTGTGTGGTCTGCAGCACAGTCCCACCATGATGACACCTTCACTGACCTCTTCTCTGGTTCTGATCCACAAACTCTTGCCCAGTCTGTTGCCCATCCTTACATCTGACCTGCTGCTTCACATAGAGGGATACTTCCCTTCTCCTCTGAGAGCTATCCCATCACAATTGTTATTCCTGCAATGTCATAATTTTGTGACCGTATGTGGTGCTTCAGTTCCTCTTTTGCATTTGTGTACTTATACTTGAGGTGGGTGCTTCATCACCTTGTTTTACCATTCTCATGATCTCATCTCTCTGTATCTTTTGCTTTCCAAGCAAATAATTCCACTGATTTATTCATGGTCTAAGAATATATACTGTAGTAATGTGTAATTAGCATATATTTCTCTCTGTATATTATTGTTCTGTTACTTGGTATGTTCTGTTATATCCCCACCTCTCACCCCAGATGGTTTCACCCTTCTCCTCCCTTCCCATTGGCTGGAGCCCCCTATAAGAACCATAGGCCGGAAATGGGAAGGGCTCTTCCCTGGTTATCCCTGATAAGCTTGGACCCTCCACAAGGCCCGTTGCCTCTGGAGTGAATAAACTTATATTACATGTAACCATGGAGAGCCGCCAGCGTTTCCTTGTCCTCCATTTCCCTCAGCCATCCCCCAGGGAGTACAGGGGCACACTCACCCCTTGGCAAGCCCTGCAGAAGCCTCTTCCTACCGGTGCCCGAGGCCAAAGCAATGCCTGGGCTGAAGAAGGAGCAAGGCAGGACAGGGGGAAAGCTACAATATACTAGTATATATAAGAATATATATTAGTGGGACCTTGACCTTAAGATTAACTAAACTGGTTAGAACATAGTGCTAGTAACACCAAGGCTGTGGGTTCCATCCCTGTTATGGTCTATTCACTTAAGACCTGGACTTGATGATCATCTGTGGGTGCCTTACAACTCAGGATATTTTGTGATTGTGATTCTGTGACCTTTCATATGTGCCAGGAAGTCAATTCTTATACATTATTCACCATGACTACTTCTTTCTTTATTCTCTGTGAGACCATATCTCCTGCTTCAGGCTCCTTCTCCCTGATTGTTGGCTCCAGATATGTGCTTGTATCAGAACATATGCTAGAGGTGAAAATGATCCTTATTTATTTCATAAATTCAGATACAGGCCAAGTGGAGCCTAACCCTCCCTTTGCTCCATAAAGAGCATATGGTACATTATATAAATGGTTAATATTTAATCATAGACCCCCTTACATTTTACGGGCACAGTAAAACATCTATCTACAGAATTGTACAACAGTGTTATAAACCAGATTAAATATGTAATTACTATATTAAATAAATCAGGAATTCTCCTGAAATATTAATAAATTTCTGAGTGAGGTTTGTGAGGATATTGTGTTGTGTATAATGGACTCGAGCATAGATTAGCTTGAATTACAAGAAGCTAGAATTACGACTACCTCATACAGTAACTGTAGAGAAAAACTGTAAAATATTCTAGTGAAGAGAAATATAAACATATGATCTTTTGTGTTATTCACAGATAATTATTGAAAATATGCTTCTTTTCCCTTACAAATAGTATCAATACAGAAATCTCAGAAAAATATATTTTTTCTCTATTTTCCTCTTCTGTGAATACTGCTAACAATTCATACTGTATCTCATGGTAGGCCTGTTGGTTCAAGCAATTTGTCACAGTCTGATTTCTCACAAGAAGTGGAAATCAGATTATAGTGACTAATGAAATAAACTCCGTATTGGTGCATATGGTTCTATTCTGCAACTCAGAGAGCTCATTTTACATGATATTCTAAGGTGAGCTTAATGGTGGTGAAAGACACTGTCTTAGAAAAGGAATGGAGCACAGGTGTTGAATTGCAAGCTGCTGGGCTTGTGTCACAGCTGTAGCTGTATTCAGGGATGACAGCTCCATTAGTGAATAGGTAAGTAAGTCATGTACCTGTGCAATCTTTGTTTCCCATTGGGCAAAGTTGTCTTTTTGTCTTATATAGTGCACTGATAAGAGAGAACTCCATATCTTTAAGCAATGTAAGGCCATGACTTCTCCATACTCTGTGACTCGATTTCACAGCAAGGTGACCTAGACCTTCTCAGCCTTAACAGTTGTGTGGGAAGCCGGGAAAAGGCTAAGGGACCATGCTTTAGTCAGATGCTGTGTCACCTAGTAGGATCTTATAGCCTGGAATAAGGTTCCTTCTTATCACACTACTCAAAATGTTCTGGGCTCATCTCTTGCTGCCTTACCCATCATTAACTAAAGCAGAAAAACTTGAGAGAGGCTGCTAACAGGGCTGGTAAAGTTAGTAACATTGTTAACATTAGCTGTGGTGACAAGTGGGTAATTACGCCCCAGAGGAAAAACACAGATCTCTTGTAGCCCTGCATAGTCTTAGCAAATGTCTTTCACGCATACGCTTCTGCTAGTACAGATACAGGCTCCACAGTCTTTAAGGAAGCCAACTCAGTCAGATTTGAATAGGCAAAGTGACAATTTGCACATGCAGATATTTATTCCTGCTGCATTGGGTCTGTCTGGGATGGAGTTCATTTTCCCCATAGCAGTTCATTTTCCCCATAGTGTTGTGCTTTGTACTTCTAGCCAGAAAGTTGTTGATAACACACTGTTCAGAGCAGTGCTCCCACAGCACCAAAACTGTTTCTTCAAATTCACTTCCCTTCAAAAGGCCAGTAGGCTTTGGATGTGCAAGAGATTGGGAAGAGGCATAATCAGGACAGCTGACACATGCTGACCAAAGGGATATTCTGTACCACATGATGTTTGCTCAGCAGTAAAATCTAAGAAAAGGGAGAAGGAGACATTAGTAATTAAGGTATTTGTCTTCTGAAGCAACCACTATGTATAGTGAGGCCCTACTTTCCAGGAAGTGGCTGAACATTTTCTCCTAATGGGAAGTAGAGAATAAATATTTTTGTTTTCCTTTGTTTTTCTTTATTAAACTGTCTTTCTCTTGACCCACCCACAAGTTCTTCTCCCCCCATCCCCATCTTATTTTCTTCTCCCTCATCCTGCTGAGAAGAAGAGTGATAGAGAGGCTTAGCAGGTACCTGATGGCCAGACGAGGTCAACCTACAGCATCTGAGCTTCTGCTTGATGTCGGAAGGAAGTAGCTTAGGCTAAATTTTCACCTTGCCCCATAATTGCTTGATGGTTTTTTTTCAATTGCTTGGGGTAGAGGTGATGATACTTGAACTTTCTGAAAAAGAAGTTTTCAGGATGGACAACTGGAACCCAGGAATGTATCTGTGCTAAGTCTGAGCACCAAAGCAAACTGAAGCTTACTGAGCCAGCTGATGCTGCTGGACCTTCTGTCAAGCTACAGCTGAAGGTTGTTCCACTGCTCTCAGTGAAGTGCCAGTCTTTGGTCACCTGCTACTGAAATATAACAAATTCTATTTCACCTGTGCCCATTGTATTCAGAATACTGGCAGTAGAACTTGGCCCTCAATGTAGGAATATCAGCTGCTGGATCTCTGGCTAGGCCCCCTCAGTGCTGCCAGAATGACAAGCATTCTTTAAAAAGGTTAAGATCAATGCTTGGCCAAGGAGAAAAACATATCCCAGGTAGGTTCCAAGACATCCTCTTGTAGTATGGCAGTCACAGAAGAGATGTTTTTGAATTAAAAAAGTCAGCTTAAGAGTTTTGGAACTGGAGAAAGCATGTTGGAGGGAAAAGAATCATAGAATCAAAGCTCAGTGAATCTAGGGGAGGATTTATGGTACTGTTTTGATAAATAAATTAGCCTAGACAGCTATGGAAATTTAGTCTTGGACCATGAAAATCTGTTATCTGTTAAAAATTTGTTATTTTTAAGGCATTTCTGAATGTAAAACAAATATGACCTATGCAAATATAATGAAAACTTCACTTAACTTCTCTTTTCTTTCTATTAATAGATTATTTGGCAGGATTCAGAAATTGTGACATAGAAAGCATAATATTTGACAGGTATTGTGGTAAATGCACAAAGAGAAAATGCTATAAATTTGAAATCACATTCTTTAGCATTCAGTGTAGACTTCCATGATGCTGTTCATGATGTGGTCATCATAATCTACATGTTTCTGTATGCTCTGGATATGTATCATTCAAATGTCATGATTGCTTATTTGAAAATGAATGCTGAGCATAATTAAGATCATAATAATGCCATAGAGAAATTAAAATTTGGAGTTTAGAAATTCTGTTTGGGAAGCAGAATTTTCAATTTAGTGAGATACTCTGGCATTTTGGAATTCAAGACTGTTCACAAACAGGTCAAAAAGTCTGGTTTTTTTGGGAATAGAAAGTCTGACCACTTTGATTTTGAAATCAGATCTTATGCTGTTGAAACATTTTCCTTCAATGTTGAAAATCTGTTTTATGGTGTTTCACAAAAGAATATTGTTAAATGTAATGTATGATGAATACAATACAGAATGAATATTATCATATGAGAGACAAAACATGAACCTTTAAAGTGGGTAATTAATTTTAACTTTGCTTTGATTTAATTATTGCTATTAAATTTGAGCGAAGCTGATTAAATCCCATGAGCTTTCCAGTCACTTACATAGTATTAGCCTGTGGAAATGGCTCCATTGAAAGTTTTTTGCCAGCTCTGATCACTGAGTGTTACACCTCTTTCTGCATTACAGCCCAGGGAAATGACCTTATTTTTCTTTTACTCTTGACAGTCCTGAACCAGCTGACAGCAGAAATGACAAAGGTACTGACAGAACAGTTATTTTTTATTTCCTCATTTTGATGTTATGGATCGATGTCCATTCCACCAGCAGCCTCCAAACCATAGATCACATAGCACGTGACTTCCAAGTCAACAAGAGGCATTTACAGGTTAGCAAATGTGTTCATTTCCCATTGGCAATACAATGGGGATTGCAGCCGTCTGATTCAGAGAAGCACATATGGTAAATACTTAATAGAATATAAATCTTGAGAGCACACCTTGAAATTAAATGAGAATTTCAATGGGACTCACACTCCTGTTTTACAAATGTCCTTTTGAGAATTATATCTATTGTAAGACTCTGACAGTTATTTATGGTCTTGGGCATACTTATACTCAGATGTTTAACCTATCCCATCTGTGTCGAATCTAGTTTTATATCGAGACACCAATGTTAAGTGCTCACTGACGTACAGTGATAATTGAATTTCCTTTATTCTTCCTAGATTTTATTACATGACCTTATTACAGACAACAGGACATGTATGAAGATGTATGGAGAAGTATCTTTATTATTTCTGCAATATCATTGTATGTTTTAAAAATATTTTAAAAGATACTAGGCTATATTTACATTCTCCTTAATACCATTGAACCACAAGGAATTAATTCTGGAAGATAATTTTTATGGATTTACTTTAACCATGCAACATGTCTCAGGTTTTTATATTTCCTTAATATATTATAAAAATACATTTGTCACCAGGGTGTCTGAAAGTTTCAGAGACTGGAAACTTCCAAGAGACCTTTTCATCTTATAGGCTTGAATTAGTTCAGCAGTGAAACTGCTCAGACTGAAACAGTTAAAAAAATAGAGTCCAGACCAGTGGAGGCAGAGCGGATAGCAGAGTGAAGGTGGCTTTCCTCTCTTATATTGGAGTTGTGGGAAATAGAAGCAAAACTTAATTCAGTTGTAACTTCTTTTAGCTAGCATACCTTCTGAGACTTGTCAGAACTTGGGAGGGCACAAAGACCAACCTTTCAGGCAGCTGCTAGGTCCTCAGATGTCGGCACTGGATGAAGTAATTGCTGTTCCCCGTGCTGTTTGCTACTCTTATTTTCTTGGAAGTTGCTGCCCCTAAAATTTTGCAGCAGAGTGGTTAATGTGAAGGCTTCCTGATAGGATTCTGGCAAAACCAGGTGGGTTAGCTAAACAGCTTTTTGTCGTTGTGGGTTTGGTTGGGGTAGATTTCTTTGCTTTTTGTTTCTTTTTTTTTTTTTCCTCCCTGTCATTTTGTTTTAAATTATACCAGAGACAATGCACTTCCTTAATAGATATCTGTAGTCAAAAATGTCTCATTCCCAATTTGTTTCAAGCATTGAAAAAGCTAAAGCATCAAAGAATCTTCAGACAATACAAGATCACTATTGCATTTAATGGGTGCACACTAGAAACCATCTCCTTGTGAGTTATCAAACGAATATAACACTGTATGTTATACATACAGTATAACTCATATTAATACAGTATGTCTGAAGATATTTAAAGAAAAACATTAATTTTTTAGCAACTTTTGAAGGTTTTCATAACAGACTGAGACAAAAGTAAAAGAAGATATGTTGCCAGTCAGGACACTGACATTTCTACAGGGATGTGTGAAGGTTAGCAGGGTAAACATCTGAATCCAGGTCTCTTTTCTGATCAGAATCAAATATTTTTCTTATTAATAACTCTGCATTTAGATGAGCAGGATCTCAGAACATAAGCTGCCAATGTCACCAGTTCAGCATCTAATATTACTGTATACTGCAGGCTCTGTTATCAAATATTTAGATGTCCATATTTTTAACCAGCTGCATCACAGGAATCACACCTGGCAAAACATGTGAAGATAACATCATGCCAGAATACTTTCCTAGTCTTTTCAGAACAAGTGAATGAAAGACAATATGAAGAATTAAGTAAGACTCACTATGTTTAAACTATTTGTTTATTCTTGCTTTGCACCCTAGCTGCCCAGAAACAATCTTTCCATTATCTTCCTCTTTCTTTAGATAAATAATTAAGTTCTCTTTCTGAAGTGAATGTGAGCTTTGATTGTTAGTTATACGCAAAATAAATAAGCTCATTCTGAATTTTTCTCAAATACTCTTTTTTTTGGATGCTTAAACTAAACATAAATGAATAACTGTTCTCTGGCCTGGAGAAAGAGGATTCTTAGCATGGTCATTGGGCATCCTCATTGGATGCTGAAATATGGGTTCAAATCAGAGAAAACAAAACAGTAAGGACAGCCTGATATCTAAGTGATACTACCAACTGACTGCTGGTTTGGGGATATGTGTCTTTACAACATTGTTTTTCATACAGTTATATTTTGAGGCATACTCCCTAATTAAATATTTCTTGCTACATTCCTCCAGAAAGAATCCAATTGGGTAAATTAGCATTTGCATGAAAAACAATAGCACTGAACAATTCACAGCAAAATACATCCCTTATTAATTCAGTTACAAATCAAGACAAAATAACATTCCATGTTTGTAATAGCAGCGTTTCTTCACCACTTGAATGATAAATTTCACCCACCTTCTATGAAATGTTTTTAAGTTCCACTGTTTTATTTCTTGTTTCTTATGCAAACCATACAAATGCATCCCTTTGTAAATTACAATGCCTTTAGCTCCTCCTTTACTACCATGGGAGGGTCACTTTTTAATGCAGTAGTAGGATACTATCAGAACAGAAGTAGCCCATACTGCATAAAAACCTTTAACTTTTGATCATCCATTTGTTCTCCTAAAAGAGTATGCTTCAGCTTGTCTTTCTGATCACAGTTAAACTGGAGTTTGCACTTAGCATACTGAGGCTGCCTTGGTGTTTCTTTCAGTGCCTTACTTAAAAATGTCAACTAAATTATTTTGAATTAACTCTGCTTTATTTAATATGTTGCCTTGAATAGTTTCAAGACCTTTTATGACTTTTCTGCACAGGAATTCTCCTTTTTTGTAATTTTTCTTGGAGAATAATTTTAAAATTAAATTAAATTAAATCAAAAATGAGACCTTTTATCAACTTCATTGCAGTTTGTGTCTGTTTTAATGGTGGACTGTCTTTTAATAAAACTAAACTTATTTTTCAAATAGATGTCTAAGAATGATAAATGCAGTACTTCTTTAGATTCATGTTATCCAGCTTCAAGTGAAAATATATTCTTATTCATTGTCACATTTTCACACTGAATTTCAGGAAGACAACATTTAAAAAACCAAATGTCCAATGTGGCAATTTTCCACACTAGCCCTATTGTTTTTAATTTAATAACTATTTGTAAAATATAATATTTTTTTTCAGGATTCATGGTGTCTAAAGAATTACTTACTGTGCCAGATTTTTCTTGGTCAATTCTGGATACTTTTAGAGTAGTAAATATGTAAATATGTAATGGATCATTCTCATCTTTGGGGGACTTTTATGCATTTATTTATAGCACAAATTATAATATTGTAGGAAATCTTTCTTATCTACAAATTTTTCCCTTTAACAGTACTGGTCTACTTTTTTGTCAAGTAAGTTTTCATCTGGAATTGTCTCATGTTAACAATACAGACTTTCCCCTGTGTGGGTTCCAAAGTATTAAGGAAGAAATGTTGCACCTTTTATTTTTTTAATGTGGCAATTTAATTTTTGAAAAATTAAACCCATATTTGTCAACTTCTCACTTTGAATTATCTTTTCATTTTATAATATTTTATTTTTTCATAATATGCACAGATGAAAATTACATGGAAATTTAAAAGAGAGTAGGAAAATAATAAATATGTCTCAAACACAAATTCAACATTATTAACAACAGGGAAAGAAATATAATAGATAGATAGTTGATATATGTAATTTGAAAGGTGAACACTAAGGTATCTGTGTAAACTGAAATGATGATAGTATCATAGACAAAGTTTTAGAGAGAGAAAACATAGCATTTAATATTGCAAGATTGCAGCTATATACAGGGACAGGCAATTTAGTTCCATATAATAATTTACTTCAACACAACCTCTAAAATAGAGTTCTGTTGGAAAGTCAAACAGGGAAAGTCTCTGACTAATGAGTTAAAGAAAAGAAAACAACTTTGTTTTGCTCATGTTTGTGCCCCTTTATATTTACATCTTGAAGTAAGAAATGGAAAGAGATTTGTTAAGCTCTTATGCAAGTGGTTTTCTTTTTTTTTAATGAAGTTTAGTTTTAAAGGAGTATTTATGCCAGAAATGCTATTAGAGGGATATATCATGAGATTTCTGAATAATCATAAGTAATTAACACAGCTGAAAGAGCAAAGATCAAGTAATAAATATGTGAGGAAACCAACCACCCATTTGGTTCAAAATCAAGAAAATCTGCAAAAGTGAATTTGAAGAAATGATGATCTATTCATGGATGTTCAGGGACAAAGAAAAGAGATAAACTTCCTTGGATAAATTATTCATGATCAATTATTTACTCAGCTTCAGTCTGAGTACATTTTGTGACAAAATTAGATTTTAATCACATATTTCTTTAGAACCCAAATGAGGCATTCAGCATTCAGAGATAGTAAAATCTTTGACTTCTCAGAGGTTAGGGGCTGATTCTGCAGCACTGAAGTCAGGACTATTTTTAACTGATTTCAGTTAGAGTGGGGTCAAGCTACTGGGGCTTTATGGTTTGCTGTGTTCCACTACATTTGCACCAGCATAATTTCTATTTTTCCTCCAATTGTGTTTCTCATGTTTCAAAGGGGAGAGTGCACAAGAAACTAGAGCACTGAAACCATAATGGGGAAAAATTTTTCTTTTGTTGCGATAGAGTTAATTTGCTTCAGGTTAATTTGCTGATTATTTGGGATTATGTTTTAGATTTGTACTGAAAATGATGTTGATACTATAGAGATGATTTTGTTATTGCTGAGCAGTGCTTACACAGACAGAATGCCTTTTCTGCTTCTTGTACCATCCAGCCAATATAGGGGCTGTGATTTTGTTATAATTTGGGAGAGGACACAGCCAAGATAGGTAGCGAAAGGGACATTCCATACCATATGACATAATGCTCAGAGAGGGGGGAAGAAGAGAGGGGAAGAAGGAGGAAGGGAAGGGCCAACCGTGTCCTGGGGGGCATCAGGAAAAGCATCTTCAGCCATNCAAGAAGCATTTGGACAATACCCTCAGGCACATGGTCCTGTGTAGGGCCAAGAGTTGGACTTGATGATCTTTGTGGGTCCTTTCCAACTTGGCATATTCTGTGATTCTATGATTTGGAGTGATGGTGTTTGTCTTCCCAAGTCACCAGTACACATGATGGAGCCCTGCTCTCCTGAAGATGGCTGAGCACCTTCCTGCCCATGAGAAGCACTGAATTAATTCCTTAATTTGCTTTGCTTGTGAGTACAACTTTTGCTTTACCTATGAAAGCATCTTTATATCAATCCATGAGCTTTCTCACTTTTACCCTTTCAATTCTCCCCCACAATCCACTGGTGAGGGAGTGACTGAATGGCTGCATGGTGCTAAATTGCTGGTTGGACTTAAATCACAACAATTGGCTGCATTGCTTACTCATGAACTGTTTTACAACGTGAACTTTATGGGCTGGTTCTTCAGCTTTCATAAGTTAATGTCACACCCTTGACTACTGTGGTGCGAGAGTAACTTTCATGAGTCCATGTTCTGAGATCAACTGTTATTTTTTTAACTTCTTATGTTTTTGTCATTTAAATATAACTGACTTGAGAGAAAGTCAAATTAGTTGGCGAAATCTCATAATATATTTCTTCCTAATTTAGAGAATAGTAGCCAATTGCAATAGATATGATGAGCTTTGGTTGAAATATTGTCTTTTTCAAGACCCTTGTGATGAATAGTAAAGCTGGGAGAGCTAATCCAAGAATTGATTTATACCTGGACAGTGTATACACTGTGCACTTATCAGTTGCTCTTTTGCAATGTAGGCAGTTATTTTGCCTATATTAGACTTTCACACAGGTGTAGGGGAAAGAGCATGTTGTCATTGTGGGACAAACACAAGTTGACTTTAACTAGACATTTGACAACAAGGTGTTTTGAGCTTATAAATAACTCCATAAAAAGAATATGTCCATCTCCTCTGCAACTGTTTTTTGAGAAGACTGTCTTTCAAAGATAATATTGACATTTAGGTGAATATCACACATTGAAGTTTCTTGTAGGACTTGGATTATTTTTCTCCATGACTCTTTACTGGATGGATTTTAGTGTGTTGTTTATTTGATACATAGACACCACAGTAGAGAGAACAGTATAAATATCTATACAGATATAAACTGCATGAACAATTAACAACAGAAACATTAAATTTTACATCTACAATAAGTCTAAAATGGCCTTGAATTGTAATTACTTTTCTGAAACATTCACATCAACTATTGATACAGCAGTCAGTCCTATGCTTATTCTGCAATCATGAATGTTTGCAAATTTTCCATAGTTTGAATAATGGTATGTTAAACTGTATTTTCATTTAGATATTCTAGCTACCAGGAAGATAAAGCTAATGCCAGAAATGATTAATCACTCACTTTTACCATGTCACCTTCCAGCTCTACACTAAATCATCCCCACTGACTTAAATTAACCTTCCAAATCTCAGCACAGTTTTGAATGCAAATGTATATGTATACACATTTATAGTAACATATACATATATAAAAATATTAATATAAAATGATGTATAAATATATACATGCTTTTTTTACAGAGTCACAGAATGGTTAAAGTTGAAAGGGATCACTGGAGGTCATATATTCCAACCTCCTTGCGTAAGCACGGTCCCCTAGAGCATATTACTCAGGATTGTGTCCAGACAGCTTTTGAATATCTCCAGTGAGGGAGACTCCACAACCTCTGTGGGCAACCTATTCCAGTGCTCAGTCACCCTCACAGTACAGTTATTCCTCATGTTCAGGTGGAATTCCTGTCTTCTGGTTTCTACCCACTCTCTCTTGTCCTATTTCTTGGCACCACTGAGAAGAGCCCGGCTCCATCCTTTTGACAGTCACCCTTCAGATACTGATATGCACTGATGAGGTCCCCTCCCAGTTGTCTCTTCTTGAGGCTGAATAGGTCCATCTCCCTCAGCTTTCCTCATAAGAGAGATGCTCCATTCCATTAATCATCTTTGTTGGCCTCCACTGGACTTGCTCCAGGAGTGCCTGTCCCTCTTGTGCTGGGGAGCCCAGGACTGGACGCAGCACTCCAGGATGCAGCCTCACTGAATATTTGCCTTAAAGTGAACTTCTTTAAGAGTTGCATTGCTTAGTTTTTGCCCAAAGGAAAACTATAACATCTGGTATGCTCAATGCTCTCAGTGAATGGCTGTCTCATATTTTGTATTTCTCTCAGGGCTTTTTGCTACATAATATTAAATTCTTGCTCTAACTAGAGTTACTAATTTGTTCAGGAGCCATTCTGTGACACACATTTTGTTAGACTGTTCAGACATCAGTTTCTTAATTTTCACAAAATATAGTGAAAGGCTGGCATTATCCCAATTTATAAGTACTGAACTGAAGCATGGTGGTATTGGTCCTAATGATTACCCACTGATTTTAGCAGATCCACTTTGTGTTATCTCTTTGTTAATTTTACAGGGTTCTGAGTGTGATGTGGCTTTTTCCTGGTCAGACTGTGCTCTGCCTCTTACTGATTGAATGTGTGCTATTAGCACTTAAAACTTCAGCAAATCAGGATCCAAATCCCAAGCTGAAAAAGCAAAGATGGGCTGAAATGAATTTCAAGTTTGCTATTTAGCATTAAGGCATCTAACCTGAACTAACTGTTAAAGCTGCTTATTTCTACAGCTAATGGAGTGACAGGCAGCTCAAGAGAGCCATTGCCTCCATCTATTAGAAAAAAACTCTAGAACAGGATGAACTGACTTCTGTTGGTGCCTTTCTGAACTGGCAGAGAAAACCTGCCTTGCTAGTAGACCAGGGCTAGGTAAGATGAATTTCAGTCTTTGGGAGGGCAAAGGTAGAGCTGTATAAATTAAATGTTTGGCCTAGATTAGTCTGTTGTAGTTAGAAGTGATAAGAACTTCCAGAATTACCCTCTAAAAATGCATCTCTCCCTCTATTGCCTACAGACACTTAGGATAACTAAATTTAAGGAAGATGAAGTCCTTTGATAACTTTGGCTGTAGTGATTTGCTTATCATGCAGGAATTCTGACAAAGAAATAAAATGCATCTCTTCCTAGCACTTCGCAGATTGGAGAACAACTTTTTTTCTCATTCAACCTTCATTGCAGCAGTTACTGGATCCTGAGCACTTATACCTCCAACCACAATTTAAGAGTTTGAATGTGGGTAGAATTTCCTGAGTTTTTTAGAAAAAAAACACAAAACCCCCTCGAAAACCCAACTGAGGTTTGTTTGGAAGGAAATTATTTTGGGTTTGTGTGTTTGTTTGTTTTGTTTGATTTGCTGTTTGTTTGGGGGTTTTTGGTGTGTGTGGGGTTTTTTTTGTTTGGTTTTTTTCAATTCAATCATTTAGCACTGTAATGCTCTGTGATAACATAGCCTGGAGAGTAACACTTCACAGGCAGGTGTTAGGTGTGGTGCTGTGTGCATGGAGTTGAGAATGGTCTGTTGCCCTGTTTGTTAGAACGGTATGTTCTGTCAATCCCCCCAGATATCCACCCTGTGTTCCAGATATTTCCCTGCCATTTACCTTAAATCTTGTCTCTCATTAGCCCTGAGACTCTCTCAGTTCCACCTCTGGTTACCATTGGTTCTTCTCCTCTGCCAATCCATCTCTGAACCCCCCTGTCCCAGTTGTCTATTGGTAATCCCAGTATTCCCTTCTCCGTTTAAAAGTAACTGCATAAAGCACAGAACTGCTTTTGTGTGTCTGACTTGCCTTCGCTTACAAAGGGCTCTGTGGATTCACCGCCCCAGAGTCTGGAATAAACGTGGACTGTGTCACCCCAGGAAAGACTTCTTGATTCCTTTATCTACTGAAATTGCAGTTTACCTTGCTGGGGACTCAGTCTGACACAGGGCGAGAGCTTAAAGGTGCGGCCCTTTCTCTCGTGCCTAAAGCGCAGCCCTATCTAATTTTCACGAGGTTAGCAACGGGACTGCGTCTCCCCCTGTCCGGCGACCGCTGTCGCAGGGAGCTAACTGAGGGAGAAAAGTCGGCAGCGTTCAGAGCAGCGACAGTTAGGGAAAGAAACAATGACTGAAAAAAAAGCCCAGGAGGAGTATTTTCTGTTTAATTCTAGTACAAATTAAGTAAATTTATTCTTTATTTTCTACATAGAATTTAATAAATACTTGTGATCTGTTGTCTACTTTGCTTGTTTTAACTACCAACTTCTACTTGCATTTAACCTGTCTTACCTTGAGGATGATTTCAAAGTATTCTGACAAAAGAAAGAGACAGACTCCCACAAAAGGTGGTAAGATATGAATCTATGAATCTATTACTTCAAGGCAATCTGGGCATATTCTGCAGGGTATTAAATGTATAATAGGATGTGCAGCAGGAGAAGTTTCTGAAACCATGCAGAGGGCTGCTATCAGAAAAATCAGAAGAAAAGGTGGCTAACAGCTCTCTTCAATATATGTAAGATTTCAGGAGAATTTTTGAATCAAAATCATTTCCCCAGGGAATTTGTTGCTTAGGCAAGATAGCGAATACAGCATGGCTTCATGATGTGTCACATTGCCTTACCCACCTAGAGGCTAATGTAAGTATTTGTATCATAGATGTTAAATGGTACCCCTTTTCTTTAGTATCTATATGTGACAACCTTAGCCTGTTCTTGTTAAATGATTCCTTCACTGACTTCAGTCACAAATTTATTGAACACCACATTTTTATTAAATTGTCTACAGAAGAATCACCTTCCTAGACAACAATCAATCTGAAATATGTCAGGTGGTCTAATGCCTTAGATTGTCCTACCAGTGGGTTTCAGCACACTTACCATATACACATGTGAACTTGGCTCTTCAGTTACTGTTGACTCTCTTCTTTGTCTGTAGTTCCTTGATCCTGGCTTGCCCAGTTCCACACCGCTGAAGCACCTCACATCAGTCCAGCTTCATTGTTTACCACTCCTGGTGTGCTCACCATGTCCCAGCATTTCCTGCTGTCACTCAGCTTCTTTTCCTACCAGCATCAGTTTGTCATTTGGTCTTCTTTTCTTCCTTCTAACCTGCTTTATTCCCCCTGTCAAAATGACATCACACTTTAAAAATATGAGATTTTAAGTATACAAGAGCATTTGGGAAATTTCAGGGGTTTATTTGTTTCCCACTATCCTATGCCCTGTGTACATTTAAATACAATGGGAAGTTAGGCTTTCAAAGTACAGGGATGATAAAACTAATCTAAATTAATTAAAGCTGATCTAAAAAATTTTAAAGTGATAAGGAAAGCTGCTTCTTTTTATTTCATTTTTGAAGCATAGACCACTTCCTGGCATAATCCCCTGCTGGTCCTTGTAATTAGAGATTGCTTTTCCCAAGAATAGTCAGGTGTGGCTAGGAAACAAATTCACTACCTTGCAAGGTAGTGAAGGAGAAGCCTGTTGACCCTTGAGAGACTCCTCTTTGAGTTGACCAAAGTTGAGTGAAAGAGTAATATTAACCCTGTCTTTGGAATGGTTTGCTGTGAGCAATAAAAATTCCTGGAGTTTTCTGGCATTCTTTCACTTCAAGGTAGACATAAATTTATCTTAAACTACTGAACTGCAATGATCAAGAAGGAAGGAGCATGGTAAGGGAGCAATAACATGCTTTAAACACCTGCTATCTCCAACATGTCCAATGTCCAATGGCACTTGGATTTGACTTTGCAGGTTAATCATTATGACCTTTATTCAGCAATCTTTCTTTTGAGGTTTATAGGACTCTTCAACAAACTACTCAAATTGTACAACCAAAGATGAATTGCACCAAACTTTGTGATGCTGGCACCAAATTCTGTGATGCAGGCAGTGGAAGAAGAGAAGGCTCATCTTAAACCAAGGCTTCTGCTAAAGAAATGTTTCCATCTTTCCAGAGCATCTCAATTGTCAATAGAATCCTTTTACAGAATTTGAATGCGCATTTTCCTTACTTCAAAGGAAGAAAAGAAAATTTGTATCAGTTGATGAATACACACATATGAGCATTTTATGACATGAAGCTTCATGACTATTACTTAAAATTTCTTAGAAACAAAAAACATTGCTTTGTAGTTCTTGATAAGGAGTAGAAAAATAGCATCTAAACATAATTGAGGCTTGTAATATGTGACACTTTGCTGAAATCTGGGGATGCTAACAACAAGCAGTCAATAAACAAACTGAATTAAGTAAGAAGTCAAAAAATTTTTGGTCAAAATCAGAAAGAATTTGAATAGAGAAAAAACCCAAAAGCAGATCAGGAAAGGCTTTTCTGTACATCACCAAAGCTTTTTTTCCCCTGAATATCAAGTTTTACTGAGGTGCTTTTCTCATACAACTTTAATGCTTATTTCTTGTCCAAAGTGAGTTCTTAAGTCAAGGCTGCTTTGTTGAGAAAGTCCTTGCATCCACCTTCAGAGGAACAAATCTGAAATCTGTTATTTCAAATGTGTTGGTAAGATTTCTGATTGTAAATGCAGAGCCTACAAGCAAAAGCTTGTAGATGTCCTAGGTGTCTGGAACACAAGCAGGAAGATTATTTTCTCACTTTATTCATTCTGTGCTGGCAAGCCTCATGATTTTATTCTGTGTTTCATAAGTGTTGTAGATTTTCAAAAACCCCAATCTCAGGAGTCTTGCCGTCTGCAAACCCTCACATTTTCTTAAAGTGCATTTTTCAAACAAGTTCTAGTCATCAGAACTGCATAGAAAAAACAACAACAAAGCCTAAAAAAATGATAGAACTTTCAGCATTCAAAAAACTACATGGTAAATGGCATGTTCACAAAGCACCTGTGGTTTTATTTCATTAATTTCATACTAAGACTTTGAAAAGATAGTGTAAGAGATATCAAAGTTTTGCTTTACTGAGAAAAAAAATGGAAAGATTTGCATATATGTATAATTTAGAGAAATCTTAGCATAAGGCCATCATGTACACATTGACCTTGAGATTTCTGAGAGGAGACGTTTCTCTCATTTTTCTTCAAACTTTTTTCTCTGTAGGGTGCAGGGATATATGATTAGGTGAATTAACAATGTGCTGAAGCAAGGCAGCCTGTGACAGAGATGTGTTAGTTTAGNAAAACAATAGTAGGGGAAGATTAGGAGAATTAATTAGTTTACAGTGCCATCCTTTTCCTAGAATTGGAAGCTCAGAATAAGGGGGCCTTGCTTCCACATCAGTACGAGATAGACATGAAGGTCTTCTTTGACAATGATGTCCAAGGCTCCTTTTTTATTCTTTCTCCTTATAAACTGCTTCTCTGCTTGCTGCCTTTCATGACTTTTCCTGTATAGCCATTTGCTCCACATTCTCTTCTCCCCAGGACTGTGTTTTAATTTGATGATAGCAATCACTGTGTGTAGACGTCAAGATTTTTTTCACTTTCTAAATTTGTCACAAATTATTTTTTATTAGAAAAGCAAAGTCTCTGTTTCCCAGGCAAACAGAGCTAAACTCTGAACATTGCTTGAGGGAAAAAGTGGATATGAAACAGTTCCTGCTCTTTTGTCCTTGCAATGCTTAGGGGACAAAGTGACATAAAAACAATGAATGCCCTACCTGTTCATCTGTGTGACAGGATTTGGCTTAGATAACAGATAAATACTCTGGTCTCAGTCTCAAGTGAACATTGTCAAATTAACACAAAACACTGTATCAGTTGTCAGCTTAGTCTTTGTTCCAAAAAATGACAGATATGAGCAGCTACTCGTATTTTTTTCACACCCCAAGAGCATATGATGACATAGTGTTCATACACAATGAGAAGTCATGTACCACTGGGAATAGTTTCCTCTGTGCAAAACCTGTCACAGTCATGAGAAAGTCATTACTGATGTGGCTACACAGTTGTGTGAATGGAATATGGGTGCCTTGGGAGTTGAGCACAGCTTGAGGGGAAACCCAGTGAGAAAAAGATTGTGCTGTTTTCTCATCATGACACTTAGCCTCACTTGCAAGAATATGCTTTGAGTAGTGTGGAAAGTTGAAGTTCTGACCAATGTGGTCATGAAAGAACCTGCGATACTTTATAAAGTGACTTTATAAAGAATAGGAATTTGTGTTCTGAGAAAATCCATTTGGAAAAATAAAAGCCTCCCTAGCAAGATTACTCCTGTAGTTTTAATTGCCCATAACATGCTGCTTTATTTCTGCCCTTAATTATTCTTTATTGCTCTTGAACACTGCTAACTTCCATACTCTTATTCAGAAATAACTCTGTTTTACTGGTGGATGAAGAGATTGCCATATATATTAAGGAGATTTATTATGTCTTTCTCTAGCAGATTAAAGAATCTGTTAAAAGCCAATATTTTCTCCCCAGGAAGATAGTTGTAAACTATAATTAAGTCACCTTTCAATCTTTTTTTTAATAATCTGCACTGATTCCTTTAAGCCTCTTGGTAAGATCTTTTCTTAAGCTATTGAATGATTGCAATGGCTCTTTTCTGTATGCTTTTAGATTTCCCAGTATCTTTTTTTTTTTTGATAGAAGGAATACTGCAGAACCATGTCTATATTTTATGAAGCCAATCTTAACAGTGGCAATGGAACCATATATGTAGTTTTCTCAAGTCCCAGCAATGCATCATACAGCAATAAAATCATTCCTCAAATCACAGTTCAAACTTGAGCTTTTTCTGCCTCTGTGTTGCATATAGGTTCATGTTCAGGTACTAATTTGTAGTGACTCAAAGTATTTTGGAATTCATATCTTCCAGGTGACAATGTCTTACTCTGTAGGTGTGGACAGCACTCCTCATTCCTTAGTACATATTTTGCATTCACCTTTAGAATGGGGAGTGGTGGCTTGCTGAGAGGCTGTGATTCCTCTGTATGATTGAATTGTCTTTATTGGTTTGCCACTCTGCAGTTTGTGTGTCAGCCACACATGTTGCAAATTGTACTTTTACAACTGCATGCAGGTGAAAATGTTAGTTCCACATATCAATTCTCATGTACCTCCACTATGCTGTTTCTATTTGATCACGGTTGCTCATACACAAATACTTTTTGAAAAATGTCAGCAAGGTACTCCTTAATTCATTTAGCATGTACCTGGATGATAGTGTATAGTGCTTATTTTTTAATCAAAATGAAGTTCTAAAAAATCAAGTCATGAAGTTCTAAAAAGAATGTCTTATAGAAGTCTAAATCTAGTATATCTAAATGTTCTTTCACTATGTGGACTTGCAATTTAACTAAATAATAAAGTCATATTTGATAATAAAATCATATTAACAAAGACTAATGATAATAGAATACTTAATAAAACAAATACATCTTTCAAAGTATGTCACCTGAAGAGTCTTGTTCAACATGAACAGCAAAATTCTCAGCTATATGTCCACACCAAATAACTATTACCAGCAAATATAGACTGTGCACAGAGGTAAATCTATCCTTGAGGAAACTTTGTCTCTGACAGGATGAAATGAGATTAAAGATAGACAGAAGGAGCTAGATTGACAAGACTGAATTAAGCTCTCTACTTCAAACACCTAAGGGTTTCTAAGATTCAGGTGTCAGTAGCATTTATAAGACCTTATTCAACCAGTGCCTAAGCCTGTAAAAGTCTGTAGCTGCTAGAAATCTGATCCTCAAAGGAGTTTATCCTGCTAACTTTTAATTAACTGAAAGTAATAGAAATGGCAACCGCTTCAGATTCAGAACCTTAAAAACCTCTGTGTGTTGGTCCCAATGCTTAGATTTCAATGGCTATATCTGTACATCTTTAAACAAACTGGAACACTGTTAAGTGTCTCAAAGTCTATCCCACTCGTGTAATGCACAAGTGGGGCATCTCTTAAAGAACCTCCTTGCAAATTCCAGTTAAAGACCCTAGCCCTCCCAAAACAGTGACAAGAAACTGGTGATGCAGTGCAGCAATGCAGAAAAGACAGATTTAAATAAATTTTAAGTGGAGGTTACGATGCTGGTTTGAACTTAAGTCTGCCGAAGGAATGCCATAAGACAGGCTAGAAGGTTGTTCTCAGCTGTGCTGTTTCCACCAAAATTTAATTATTTTACATTTTAGAATCACTTCCATCAGGGATGAGTTAAGATTTCCTCTCTTGAAAACCAAGAGGCCTTCCCATAGAGGCCAGGGCTTTGTGCATTTTACAGGCACAGGTTTAAATTGTTATTGTAAATTAGACAATTTAACTGGTCTGCTTACACTCTACAGTATTCCCAAAACTGAATAGGTACTGAAGAGAAAAGCAGCATCACTATTATCTTAGAAAAAAAAAATAGTAGGTCAGATGCTTAACTCTAGGAGAGAGTTTCTAGCTGCAGAGCTCAAGCACACAGAAGCATGTCCATCTTTTCTGGAATTAAGCATATCTTTATGACATTTTCTGCAGTTGAGTTTAAGCAGGTCCCTTTTGCAAAATGGCTTCCTTTTTAGTTCTTTCCCTTTTATGGGGCAGTCCTATTTCCTAATTTGTGAGTTTCTAGTCACTTGCAAGGCATCTAATGGTTAGCCTTAGCTATATTTTTACTTTTTCCTTTATAAAGCTAATCTTAGCCACAACAGCCAATCATCAATCATGAACAAAATATCACAAGTAGGAACCTAAAAAAGTGTCCAGTTATACTTTCAGTGACTTTTTTGACTTGGAAGTAAATGCTGACAGTTTTCAACAGTAACAGATCTTTTGTATTGCCTATCCCAACCTCTCAGTTTTTACTGGAAGAAGAGTACATTCAAGAAAAGCACAACTCTGAGCCTCCAAGTCCCTTCTTGTTTCCAGAAATCTGAGAAAAACTGTCCAAAGTACAGACAGGTAGTAGTGGAAATAAAAACAATAACACAACTATTAATATTGTGAAATTATATTGTAAAATAATAACTGGTTTTTGTAGTTTATTTTGTTGTGATTGTTGTTCTTTGTTAGTGATGCCTTTATTAAATGCTTTGTAGTAGTGTCTTGTAGTTCTCAGCCAAGAGACATCTGCTGGATGCTGCATTTATGTGTCATAAAAATACATCCTATAAACAGCTAGAGTAAAACAAAAATGGGATAACTGGCATACACAACAACAAACATCAGAAAGCCCAAAGCAACAATGAGACATTTCTGATTAGTGTAATAAGTAAAACTTACTGCATATAGCATGTTCTACTTTTGTCAACAATTTTACTAGTGTGGAATCACTGGTAGGTTTGAACTTGCTATTTAATGAAGGATGGTATTGTGATCTTGTAAGAGAATATTTCTCTCTCCTTGCTCCAGAGACAATTAGCTCATTCACAAGGAGTGATTGATCTGACATGGATCAGCCCTTGATCACAGGAAGACATTCAGATTTTCAGGATTGTCTGAATAGCAAGGGCTGATAATGGTCAATTTTATCAACTTGACATATTAGTGAAGGTAATCCTCATGAAAGTCAAGAATGACTTAGATAAAGTTCAAGTAGAATTGCATAACAGTCTTTAAGAAACTTTCTCTTATAGGCAGGATGTAGACATACTCCCTATAAATAGCTTAATGCACAACACTTCTCTTATGTCATGAAATACCTGATTCTGTGGCTTCTTCTGAATGGTAGTAAATTCTATTCCCCGTCTCTTTCCTTCCTGCAACGTTTAGATGACCCTGATCAGTTCTCTCACTTGGAAGAAGAGCTTTGCCTACATCTCAGGTGAGGAAGTGTGGGCAAGTGTATTCCAGTCTGCTCAGAAAATGGATGTTTTATTTAAGAAAAACTAATGATGTTAAAAATTCTCTGGGGTCTTTTTTGTTTTGTTTTGTTTTTAATAAAATTTATAAAATATTTTTGTGAGCTCTGAGTAAAGGAAAATAAAAAGATAAGGGAAAGGGAAACAAACTCAGTTAATAGTGCTTATGGCCAGGGATTTACCCTGGTATGAGGAGGCCCTTCTGTGTCTAGGTTGATGAATATTATAAGCCTTGAAAATTCTGTTTGACTTTCTGAAAATGAACTTGGAAAATACCCTATGAGGGACTAGAGTTTGTGGATTGGAAATTTCATGATCTGGGAGAAAGTAAGTGGGATGTTGCTAAGGCAAATTTAAACACTTCACAAGTGCAGGGTAGAGAGTGTGTATAGAATATTTAGGTTAACAGTGAGACTAAAATTGTAGCAGCAGAGAAAGAGATTCTGTGACACATGATCTCACATAGGAGATTCTCTCAGCATTGGGTAAGGATGATAAATGCTTCGGGGGATCTCAAAGATCTGAAACACCCATAAATCCATATAATGTTCAGAGAAATGTGGAAAATGAGTCATATATTATTTTGTATGTTTATTTCTCAAATTATTAAATAAATGCTCTAAGTTGTGTTGTTTGTGATTTTGTTTGCTTGTTGTTTGGGTTTTTTTTAATACACTGTATTTGATATAGTTTTAAGTTTGATATACTTTTCAAGATTTGTGTGGAATGTTCTTCACCTGTCATACAGTCCTTAATAATTTATTAGTAATTCCAAGCATACATAGGATTCCACTCCCAGGAGATTTTGACAGAAATTGATTGATGTATGAATGCTGTTTGGTTCTTTTAGAGGCCTATATCTATGCCTTATAGGAATCAAATGACAAAATTCTGACAAAGGAAATAGACTTGATAGGGAAAAAAAAAAAAAAGCGCAAAGCAGAAGCAATGCTGTTGCTCACTTAGGACAAATAAAAATACAGATCCTGAACTTTTGGCCCAACACTGTCATTTGGTGACCTCATGAAGACTTTTATCAGGGCTGTAAACACTGAGATATTTCTCCCTGATGTTGCTTCTTACACATCTAAATGAAAGCAGAAAATCCACCCTATTTGAAAGGAGTGTTTCCTTTGTCATGAGTACATACAAGAAAGGCATTGAAGTTAGTCCTCTGGAGGATCTCAAGCCAAGGAGAATAAAGCATACATCACACAAGGACAGGCTGAGACCTGGGTTTGTTCACCTTGTAGATGGGAAATAGAAGTGACACCTTATTGCTGCCTGCACCTGAAGTATAGAAGGATACAGAGCTTTATACAAGGAGTTGCACAGCGACATGATGAGAGGCAATGTTGGAACATGATTGAATATTCAAATGGGTTTTTTTAAAGATAAGAGTGATTGAATACTTAAGGAAGTTGCCTAGGTGGGTTGTAGACCCTCAATCCATGGATGTGTTTAGGATACAGTCCTGAGCAACTTGGCCTACTCTGAGGCTGGGATTGGATTAGGTGACCTCTGGAGATCTCTTCTAACCTAAATTACTTTATGAGAATTCTTTGATTCTATAGTTCTCTATTGTGTTTGTCTTGAATACCTGCCTGCACTCTAAGCATGGTCACTACTAACTTGGAAATAGTGAAGAGCCATGGTTAGTCTACAATACTGTTTGGAGACAAACTTTGGGAGTATTTGACAGAAATAAACTGAGAAATAACCCCCAGTAGACCAATTATAATTCACACAAAATACAAAAAATGGGAAGTAAGCTTCTATGGTAGATGCTGAATTTATAATTTTTTGGAAAAAGAATATGAACTGCAGAATTCTGAAGAGCTTGCCATGTGCTTAAGATAGACTTTATTATGAAATAGGAGTAATCCAATCAGCAACAAAAGCATGAACCATTTTCAATATCATGCCCAACAGTACATAAATCTAGCAAGCTGTGATAAAGGACTATAGAACACTAAAGAAAGAATAAAATAGTACAAGGAGCCGTAAAAAGAGAAAATGTCTTTCCCAGCCTTGCCCATTTCTGCTTTTTATCCACTGTGTTTTTACACAATTCTTTCAGTGGCATACTCTACTATCACTGTGGGTTTTCTGTTTGCTTGGGTTTTGACGTGGTCCGGCCGCCGCCGACTTCCCCAAAGCCCAGGCTAGCACCCTGCGGCAGCGGCTGCTGGTGCCAGGGGATGACACAACCCCGTTTTGCTATCCCGAAGGGATTAGTTAGGGCTGCGCATAAGGACAAGTGTGAGTCCGTCCACACTCGCCCTTGGGCAGGCTTAGTCCCGGAAAACTAGATGCTTCATGCGCGTCCTCAGCAGGCAAAAGAAGAAGGGAGTCTTCTCTGGGGTGCAACAATCCAGCTTTATTCAGGCTCCAAGGCAACCGGCCCTCAGAGCCCTATGTAACTCCAGGGGGACAGACCCAGGGAAGCCCAGAACAAGGCTGTGCACTGACTTTTAACTGGGAGTGGTAACTGGGGGAGGAAATAGGAATAGACCAATGGGGAACCGGGATAGGAGGGATCAGGGATGCTTGGTAACCAATAGGCATAGGGGAGGAGTAGGGAAGGTCACGTGAACCAATAAGGTACCGAGGAACATGGAAAGGACTAGAACTCTGGGAGGGGTTTAGATGATGGAAAAGGAAGGATTGGGAAAAAGGGGAGGAGTTTGGGAGGGCTTTAAGGGATTAACATAATAAGGGGCTGATACAACCAGCAGAACAAACCATTACATGGCAGGGGATATCAGAATAGACCATTAGGGCCTAATAACAGAATATATAGTTATGGGAAAGATAATGGGTTTGATTTCTTTTTTCAAGAGACGTACGATCTAGGATCTCTTTTTTATATTTCTTAATTGGTGACATACATTTAGGTTATAGCAAACCCTTAACTCTGAGTTGAGTCATGAGCAGTGCATCATCCCAAAAGAGTAACAAGCATCTCCCAAAGATATTATTCTGATACACAGTTTCTCTATTATTCTCCTTTTCTCTATTGAACAGGAACCATCTTCACCAGCTCCTCAGGAGATTCAACTGTGATGACTACTGTGGAAGGGAGAATATGCTCATGGATTTACATAGCTCCTACATCCTGCACTTCTCTCAAGCAGAAAGAAATGTGCAGTCAACACTGTACCCAAATCCTACTTAGGTCATGTAAGGCTCATAGAAGAACAGATTTATTCTATTTGATATGTAGGCACGAGTCTGCCCTAATATGCAGACCAGCAGAAGTTTTTAAAGACTCTGATTTTGGACAGGTCTCTTTCCCAGATCCATTCAAAACTATTTTCAGACTTCTTCCAGTTAGTTGTCTAAAAAAGTTATTTTCGCGAGAGAATAAAACATCCAGCCTTTTGCCTCAGGAAAAAGACTAGCATCTGATGAGGCTGTGTAAGAAATATGTATATTTCTCTCTGATAGATAGCATGTCAAAAAAGCCAACACAAATAGCTAACGGCTGATTGTATTGGTGCATTACCCTTTGAGGAAGTGCTTTTTCTGGCTACTGTGGGAGGTGAGCTACCCATGCAGATAAATCAATAACATAATTGATTTGGCAAATCTGATTTTCCTGCCAGTCAACATTGTGCAGTGTGGTGTCCTAACTTCTGAAAAAATCTCTGACTTCAAAATACTGGTTTCTACTGAAAAGTACTCAGATCCTTGTTTTCATAAATTACTGTAACTGTTTCAAAATTAGCTTGACTGTTTTTTTGAAATATACGCTAAAATTATATCTAAAAGAAGATAAACTAAAAGTGGATTTTGTCTTCCATTAAATATCTTCTGTATTGAAAGCATGACACACACACACAGGCACAGAGGATGGCTGTGTTAAAATGCACTCATATTTTTTCTCCATTCATGTAATTTGAAAATGTCTCAACCACAGGTGTAAGCCTAAAGGCAAGATCCAGTTGTTGACATCTTTTGCAGAACAGAGAGAGGGGAAATGTATAGGTTCTGAGAACTTCAGATAGACAGACATCTCTCTCAGGGAAGAGGTGTGCTGCCAGCACACATTGGCATACACACAGAGGTCCCTGAAGCATCATATATCATCTGTGTGCATATGATCTAACACTTCGGGTCATGATGTCTTGGAAAAGAAGATTTTACCACCAAGTTGAGATGAACACAACATTTATATTCCTAGTTCACAATGGATGGACAAGATTTTTAGGATAAGAGGTCTGCTAAGTCTCTGAGGTGGGAATCCTAAACAAAAGCTGTTTTGCTGCAAAGCTTCTTGTGAAATGTAGCCAGAAGAGTTGAGAGAGGACAGGAAGCATACCTCCATATGGCTCAGAACAGCAACCGAGAGCAAGGGGCAAAAACAACAGCTGTTGAGGCTGAGGTCCTCAAAACAGCAGCCTTGGACAGGAAGGCTGGTGCTCCTTGCTCAGCAAGGCTTCAGATCATATTGCTAGTAGAGTCCCAGGAAACCATACATCAGTCAGGAACAGCAGCAGATGATTGTGCCAAACAGTAGGATTTCTCTGAGGCTGGGCAACAAACTCTGAGTGGTGAATATCGCAGAAAGAAGAAGAGCACTCTGCCAACATACTGACAGATGCAGGAAGAGGACAGGCTGATAATGAACAAAGCTCAGGAGTGCCAATGTTCCTTTCTTTTGACTGTTTAGGTTTTCCAAATTGCCTTAATATGGTTTTCACATCCTTCCTCACTTCACAAAACTAAAACTATTCAGCTGCTTTTTAACTCAAGTGGGGAGTTAACTCAGGTTAACTCTTTTGCACATTCGGTGACAGCCCATATTTTCCCAGGCCCCTGTGGGAGGTTTCAGTTGGTGCCATTTAGCCACTTTCTAGCAGGAGCACAGAGAATTGATCCTTGTCCTTTTTCATGCCTGGCTGAAAGGTCATAGCATATGCAATTTGAAGTTCTTGCGGAAAATATATAGTGAAACAAAAAAACTCAAGTTAGTGTTTACCAAAATATCATGTAACACTATCTAACCCAATGTCTGTGTTCTGATGGACTTCCATGTGCAGGACAGGACTTTCTTTTCATCCAAGCCCTCAGGTTCCAGGGAATGCAAAAATCTGACTTTGTGGTCAGTGGAGATCTTGCTAAAATTAAACATGGGAATTTATTAGTGAGATTAAACCAAAATCATATAACAGCAGAGACAGGTTCACAAGAATAAGATGAACAATCAATCAGTTGAGCTCCAAACCATATGCTGAGATCAAATGATAGTGTTCACTAAAGTTCTGCTCTATGCCAGGAAAAAAGTAGCAGCCCAATGTGTTGCATTTAAGAAATATATTTTTGTGTAGCACAGAATGACATCAAATTGCACCTGTCAGGAGAGTGAAATTCTGATAAAACTTAAATCATGATATCCAAATGGCCAAGTTCTGAGATGCGAGGAACACCTGCCAACATAACTAATGGTGAGGACAAAAAGCCTTTGGTAGCTTGTCTCTTGAGAAGGAGATAATAATATATGTGCCCTGTTCAATAAGCTCTTAGCCTGAGGTATTTCCAGTATGCAAAGGAAAGAAAGCTTACTTTAATTTTTTATGCTGTCCCCTTTTATCTTGATACGTTTGTTCCATTTTCCTCAAATAGGTTCTCAATTAGTTTAACAGAAGTTTTCTTTTCTTAAACCAAATCCAGTTCTCTGTGGAAGGCTTTGATGGGAGTTTCCATATGAAAAGAGATTAAAGAAGTGAGGGCTAATTATTATGCAAAAAATAAGTGCAAGAGGGTATAGAACAAAACCAGCATGTATAATAGTTCCTACTGTGGAGAAGATCAGACAAGCTCTCTTGATTATCCTTTACCAAAGCAAACATTCCTTAAATTAAAAACCAAGAGATCCCTTATATATACACACACAAATTTTTACTGAAGAAATCTCACTTCATACATAGTTGCAAGAATTTACTCTCACAGTAAAGAAATTTTGCTGTGGAAAATAAAATATACAGTCTCAGGACAGCATGTCCCAGATGGATTTGTTTCGAAAATGGCAATCTTGTGCAGAGGAGGGCCAAGAGGGAAAGGTAATTGTAGATTAGAACTTGCAGGACTGCAGAAAGCAATCAGATCCACAGCCCTTCTTTTTCTCTTATACACTCTACTCCAAATATTATCCATTATTGATGTATTTTTTTAGTGACAGAAAAAATAGTGACTGCAATGACAAGGGCACAGCGAGCTCCAGCTGGACTATCAGCTTTTCACAGGATGCTGCTGCTGCTTCAAATCAGAGAAGCCATCTCTAAGATTTAGCTGAACCTGCCACTTCTTTGGATGTATTTAAAGAATGTATGCTGCTGCCACACAGTGAAAGGGCAAATGAACATCTATCATGAGAACAAAATGCTGACGGTCTTCTTCAAATGATGTCACAGCTTCTCATCATGCAATGGAAAATGAATGAGCATTGAATCAACACCTGTTTGCATACAGCAATATGGGAGAGGAAGTGGCAGAAACAATCAAAATACAGAGGTTCTTCCATACCTGATAGGCCCAAGTTCAACCAAAAGATGAAGATGTACAAGCGTCATTCTTAATCTTTTAAAGAGATTTGAAATGTCACATTTAGGAATGTTTCCTTCTCATATTGAGAAGGATATACTGGGTCATAGGGAAGAAAGGTAACAAAGACACAGGTTATGAGCTGGATGTCTTTTTCTGTCTACGAGAAGATTAGCTACAGAATAACTAGATATATAGTTAGCTAGAATAGCTATTAAAGGACCTTCTAAGAACAGGCTAAACAAATTTGGTGGGGAATTATAACTGATATCTTTTTGCACATCAGGAGAACGGATAAAATATTTTGCAGAGATCCTGTCTGTGAATTCAGCCCAGAAGGGGCTCTGCATTAAAATGTCTATCAATCTGCTGTATTTTATAACAGATATGTTGTGGATCTTCAGGTCTTGGCCGTTCCTTGTATTGATGATATGAGGATCAAGATATCTTTCAGATGTGCAGGACATGCTGTGCTTAATAACAAATGCAACATACATAAACCCTTCTCCTGGCTGAGGCCCAGCAGAGAAAGTTCAGTTGGTACAACAATCACAGACAGACTTGCCAGTTCACTTCTAGACATGGTTTTCTGGATTTGGCAAGACACTGTGAATTCTGGTGTGTCTGCATCTGTCAGTGCTAGCCTATTTTACAGTACAAAAGCTATGCAAACAAATATAAACATAGTATCCTTAGTTGCTTTCCACGTTCTCTCAAAGCCACTACTGTTTGTTGAATGTCAGCTATCAGAAATCCTCTGGCTTACTGCCTCAGAGTATGGCCTTTTTTTCTGAACACTGAGGGCTTTTTCATCTTGTCTACACAGACAAATTGATCAGCACAGCACTCTTTTATTCTTCTTTTTTGGGGGCAGGGGGAGAGGGAAGAAGATGACACAGAGGATAGGATTGCGGATATCCCATTCCAAAACAGCGTTGAGGAAATATCGTAGAAATTCACTAGTATAGCAATAATGGAAAAAATATACTATTACAGATCTGCTAATGTAGGTTTATTTGAAGACCCTATACCAGAAAAAAGGGTTATACTGTTATACCTATAAGGCTGTTACAATATTAATGTTCTACTGTAACTGTAGCTATGAATAAACCTTCTAACATCTCTCTTTTTCATGGAGGTAGGTTTGCTGAAGAACAAAAGCACCTTAATAAAGGTAACATGCTGACAGATGGCACAGGAATAACATGATGATGGATTGACTGATAGATTTAACCCTGTAGTTTAATCATAAGTTACTTTGGTTCATACTGTGTAGCTCCACCTGAGTAGCTCCACCTTACTGAATGTTGAATGGGATGGGACATCTGTAGAGAACCATTCTGTATAGTCTTCTCTAGAACAAAACAGTCTGCATTTTTTGTTCTACACTCTTATTAATGTAGTATCTGAGTTACTATTATATTAAAAAAAAAAAGTACAATCCTTATGCTTCAGAGCTCATGCTTGTTGTGGTTTTAAGTAGCCAGAGTTTTATATTAGTGGAGGCGGGNCAGCACCTGAATAACTGCACGTATGGTACTTATGTGACAACAATACCTGAAAAGCTGTTGTCAGTATAATCCACATATTTTCGTGGAGACGACCCCACGAGGAAAGCTGGGGTGGGACTCTCTCTCTCCTGAGCAGCAGCAAAGACGTCTGACTGTAACTCCCCACTCCCATCTTCCCAAGCTGCTGGGGGAAGGAAAAAGATCTTAAAGGGAGGGATAGGGGGGGGGAAAGGTGGCTGTAACAACTATCAAACTTCTCACTCTTAAGCTCTGATTTTAGTAGTAGTACTAGTGAATACTTAATATTCTAAGTTGGAGCCTGTTTTGCTTGTGACATAGTTAAGAAATAGTTGCTTGTAATCCTTATCACAAAAGTAGAGGGGTTTTTTTTTTGCCTTCTCTGAGAAATTTGTGTGTGTGCTCTCGGCATTTTGCTGCAGTCAAACCATAACAGTGCTAAAGTATTTCCATCCCGTTAGGTTATGTTATTATACACAGTTTTGGGGTTTTTTACTCATGCAAAATATGTTCTGTATCATACATGTCATTTTAAAACACCTTTTCTCATCTATTTTGAATCAACTTTATTGAGTTTTGGTGATTACATGCACTCTTTTTTCACTCTTTTTTTCCCCCTTATCTTACCACCTCTCTGTGGTGAAGGAAATCCACCTTCTACCAGCTGTCTATCAAGTACATGCCTACTGTAATTTCCTTTGCCTTACTTTTCTAGAACCTGAGTAAACGTGAGACCAAAAGAAGAGGAGATGAGAGGACTGGCAGGTGGGCAATGTGCCCAGCAGCAGGGATAAAGAAGAAAAGAAGAGAATTTGGGTAAGAAAAGGTAATGGAAGTGAGAACTCTTTTTTTCCTTCTTTCTCACCCCTATGAAATAAGATGTACTCTCCTCAGACTTTTGCGGTGCTGTCTTTTCTGAGGCCCCAAATTGTTCGTTCTAGCACCTGAATAGAGTTGAGGTAGGTGTCCTGAAATGACAGAACATCAATAAGAAATAGCAACAGCAGTCACTGTAGTTATTATTAGTGTTAGTTAATTAAGGTTTATTCATCAGTATATGAGGGTTATAGTGCATTGATGATTATTTTTTTTTGTTTGCAACATGGCATAGATCTTGTTTGTGGCTGTTGTTCGCCATTCTATGTTTTCTCTCCTTTTCTCCTTGTATACAGTGCATTAAATTCTGCTGCACCACTGCACCTAAAACAGTCTTTTGTTGCCAGGTGAACTACCCCAGACGATTCATCTGACTTTTCCATTAGTGCAGTTTCTCCCTGTTCTTGCCCATTGAATGTAGTGCAAACTGATCACAGAGTGCAAACTCTTTTCAGTAGGCATCTTAAAGTTGTCTGAGCTCTGTAAATAATATTGCCAGAATCTTGCCTACTTAGCGGCAGTTATATTACACAGGGAAAAAACATGATTTTCCTATCCCTTTTCTACCACGTTAGGAGTGACTGTAAGTATGTTTAAGAGAACAACTCTCTACAATGTTTTTTTTTGTGTCAAGTGAATCCCTCAGATACATGCCAGCAAAATTCAGAAGCTGGTATCATCAGTATTTCAGGATTGCTAAAAGATCAAATTTTTCTTAGGAATACCACTTTGAAAGTTAGCTTCCCTCTTTTCTGCCCTTCCCCTCCAGGTATCCTTTTGCATTCACAGTCAAGCACTAAGTATGATTTACCTTACAGGAAGAATGGAAGGAAACACGTTTTCATGCATGACTCTGCACTTTAGTGTTTTCAGTAGGAAAGGAGACTTAAAAAGAATTGTCAGTAATTAAGCATGGGGCCTGAAGAAAAACAGAGTTGTGAACAATACTCATATTTCTAATTGGTCCTGGAGAGGCTTTTTACCAAAAGTGTTAGTACCTATAAGTTTCTTTTCTTGACATTACATATAATGTAATGGATTTTGGTTTTTAATAGTATTTTTATATATTGTCTTTTAGGTAGATTAATAGTTTTTCTCTAATTCAGAACTCTTTCATTTCTTTCATATTTCAGTCTTACTTTCAAATTAATTGTTTCGTGGAGGATCCAGCATTCTGAGCTACTTCTAGACCTGTAAATATAAAAAGAATACATCTCTACCACACCTGGCAGATATTATTTTCTGATTACAGACATAGCTATAAAGCATAGATCTATGAAGTGACTTGCTATACAGATAGTCTGCAGCAGGGCCTAGTCTCTTGAGTCGCGATCCAGTCATTTTACTGGAAGAAATATACTTCCTCCTAGTGTTTCTGGCACAACCTGTTGTTGTCAGGAAGATAAAGAACTGATAAATGTTGCCTGTGGATGTCAAGAAATTAACATTTTTTTTAATTAGACAAAATAATTTAGCTCTGACTCTTAATGTAAAAGTTCATTAGTGAAATATATGAAGTGACATTGCTGCCTAACCTGGGTACGAATCCTAGGTACAAAGGAATTATTTTTATATCAGTGAAATAACATTAAAATTAATGAAAGATATAATTATTTTACATGGAAAGATAATAACATTTTCTGAAATAAATTCAATTTTAGCTGACACTGAGATTGACAAATACTAGAGGATTTATTTTAGAAAAAGAGAAGGGAGTATAAATTAATAGTATAATACCTTCAGCAAATGAACTATGCAGTTGCTACTGGTGACTTCAATAATTGCATGCTATATCATTCTTGAATCTGCAATAACAAGGCTGTTCACTTGACACTCTGATTTTCCTGTAGTTCTGGTTCTCAAATGATATAAAATATAATGTATTGCTTGCTTTTTAAGGGTAACATTTGGATGAAAATGTTCCTAAAATGTTTGAAGAGGTATAGACTAAACATTTCATTGTGTTAATTTTTTAAAAAATTTATTTATAATGTTCTTGCTTCAAACTAAATCTTATGCTTTTCTTTGTCTGATTATGTGATTAGATTTTAGAGTGGATTAATGGAGCTAATTCTGCTAAAAAAAGGCTATTCTGATGAAACCCACAAAGCATTTCTCCTTCCATTATTATTCTTCAGTTTTCATTAAAGAGAAAATTGAGACATTTAAGACAGAGAACCCTGTGTATCTCAACTTCATTGTCGTTGAAAGAAGCATGATGAAGTCCGAGACTTGTAGCTAGAAGGAACTTACATTTTTTTTTCAATGACTGTAGTTCCTTAAGTTTCATCTACTTTGCCTTCTACGATTCATGTAAAATACATAAAAGACACAGAAGCCAATATATGTAGTCCATTAGGGCTGCAGCCAGAACTCAGTGGGGCAGAGGAAGGGCAGACAAGAGAGAACATAGCTCTAACCTTCATGTTATAAGATGACTTGATTCTTTTGAACTTAAATGGATAGTAAATATCAGACAGTAGACATGTGCTTAATTAGAAAAGTAATTTTAAGCCTCAGTGGCTAGAAGCCAAAGGTAGGCTAATTCAAACTATGAAAAGGGTCCATTTGTCTAGGTATGAAGGTAACTAACCACTAGAAAAACAGAGAAGTTATGTTAGGTTCTTCATTACTAGTAGAATTCTCACCAAGATTTTCTGCAATAATCTGCCCTTTAAACTATAAAACTATTAAATTTTTGGATTAGTTCAGTGTGGAAGAATTTCCTTATAACACCTGTTGGAAACTATGGTGTGGAGGGGAGTTATTTGTTAAACTTGTGCAGTTCTGGTATAGCAAATGGCATTTCAGGGTGGTAAAAGCAGTCTACTTGCACACAAAGAAAACATCAATCCGATTTCAGTATTTGAATCAAGATTCAACTTCTGCAAACAAAATCATCCAGATGTACTGTATCTGCATAGCTATGCCCACTGTTCATCCAGCATCCCAGGGTTATTTAGGACTTAGGCAGAATGCTATCTGATGGGCATACATTTAGTTTGAAAATCTAACTTATAGATACTTTATCATAAGATACTCTCTGTAGAATTAGGACCTTCATACAAAATAAGATTTAAAAAACCTTTTTATTAAATATGCTGTAAAAATGGTTTTAACGCCACAAAATTAAAAAGATGTGAGGCAAAGGAATATCTGGTTTTGTGCAGTTCTTTGGATATTGATTTGTTTGTGGGAGTGAATAACACAGCTTGCCTGGAGCCAAGATACTAATACTTGCCAGTGAAAACTAAGGGTATACACATCCTATATTTAACTGTGTCATCTTTTGCTCTGCATCTGGAATTACTGCATTATGAATTAGTAGCAAAAGCAGGTCTACATTACTTCAAAAATTCAGTAACTAGTTAGAGCTTTGTCACATGGGTAATCTCTAAGCTAATGTAATATAATTATACAATTAAACATGGAGTCCCTGACAAATTAGTCAAACAGTAAATCTTTTCTTAAGTGCCACATGCTAATTTGCATAGGGAATTTTATTTCTGGTTACAAATAGGATCAGTAGAAGGTACATTATGACCATGGTGAAAAATATTCTGATTATAGTTTTCATATAAATCTGATTAAAATTTACTATGATGTAGAGTTGCAATTATACTTCCAATTAAAGGCTCCAGAAAAAATAGCTTGCTGAGAATGTGCAACAAGGATCTTCCCCAGTGGCCTTTGTAGATTTGACATTTCACTTTTGGACACTTTTGGAGCACTGAGACTACAGTCTTTCAAATGCTCACTTGATACATTTTTCTGAAAATATTTTGGTGTGTAACTAATAAAGTGTCAGACTAAGATGTTTGACTCTGCTGACACTACCATTTAAACTTCTTTTTAAAAGTACACATACTTCAAATGGGTTTCTCATATAGTCTGAAAATAACAAATACTAATAAAAGAAATGGAATATTTAGTTGATGATGTAATGTAAATATTGTTAAAATATATAGTTATAGTCGTTGCAGAAAAGGATAACCTCAACAGAGCTAAAAATGACTGAGTTTCACTTTTGCTTCTTAGAGAATAAAATGAATTATGAGTACAGTTCCAACGTCAACATCACATAAAAGACAAGGACAAACATCATACTTTTCTATCATCCTTCAGTTTAAGCCTGCTCTTTTGGAAAACCCCTTAGAAGCTGGGCAGGTTCATGGCTTCTAACCGTACCAATTTCATTCATAGTATTCTGATCTGGTCACATTATTTAAGAAAGTTTCTTTCAGAAATTTAGGCACTGCAGTGCATATCCCTTAAGTGCCTGTGTTTGTGTGATAGCATTGGTCCTGAGACCATAGAGTATGTGAGCTATGAGATCCTGTTTGTGCTAAGGGACAAACAGTCAGAAAACATTTCCTAAGGAATTATGACAGAGGCTTGATGCTGCCATCTATTCTACTGATGTCTAATAGTAACTGAGGGAAATACAAGAATACATGAACCTAATGTAATGACAGCCACAGTAAACAGACTGCTGAATTGCTAATGATGACCTTTACTAGGAGTGGATGATTAATTACCTAAGGTGGTTAAGGTCATATTATTAGAAATAAAATTACTTAAAAGTATTTTTACGCTTCTACATGACCCAAGTCTTTCTGTCTTGATGGGGCTGTGATTAAAACTAGATTGGAAGGATTTGCGTATTTTAGATTAGTTAGGAAGAATGACAAGGTTAAGCAGGCACTCCCAAAGTCCAACACACAGGTGAATTTTAACAATGGCCTAATTAATTAATGAATTTTGATTTGGCCTTCTGTCACCAAATGCTCCTTGCATTATGGATCAGCTGCTTAAAATAACATATTTAGTTACAAGTTAAGTTTATTGATACTCCTTTGTTGTACAGTAATTTGCCAGTACACATGCTCTGAAGACTTCACTGATTAGGAAGAAAAAAAGACTGAGTAAAACTTATTTTAAATTCAGAAAATGTATACAAAATTTCATTTTCCAACACACAGTAGAAACAAAACAGTGAGATGAACCTTCTCCCCCATATCTCCAGGGCCCTTTCTCAGCCAGTTGTTTATCTGCAAAGCTTTTTCTCCACTTAACTATCACATAGTAGGTTCTTCTCTGGCTTCAGATTGAATTCATTGTCTTTTCTGAAGTTTCCTGGACTGTTCCCCATACACACAAATTATGAAAGCTCCACTAATAAAACAGCCTCTTCAATCAGCATAGTTTCCAATCAGCCATCTACATAACCCAGAATTTGGAAAATAGCTCCAGTTTTTAAAGCTCTGAACATGTTCTCAATGAATGGCAGCCAGAATTCTCAAGGATAATAGCACCTGGGACAGGGCAACCCTGGTTGTGTGTACAGACTGGGGAATGAGAGCTTGGAAAGCAGTGCCACGGAAAGGGACATGGGGGTTGAATGTGAGTCAGCAGTGCCCTGGCAACCAGAAGTGCCAGCTGTGTCCTAGGGGTCATCAGGCAAAGCATTACCAACGGGTCGAGGGAGGGGATTGTCCTTCTCTGCTCTGCACTGGTGCAGCCTCACCTTGAATATTGTGGCACTGCAATATAAGAAAGATATTAAGCCATTAGAGAGCGTCCAAAAGGAGGGCAATGAAGATGGTGAAGGGCCTTGAGGGGAAGCTGTGTGAGCAGCAGTTGAGGTCACTTGTTCTGTTCAGCCTGGAGAAGAGAAGGCTGAGGGGAGACCTCATTGCTGTTACAACTTCATCATGAAGGGTAGAGAAGGGGCAGGCACTGATCTCTTCTCTCTGGTGACCAGTAACAGGACTTGAGGAAAGGGCATGAAACTGAGTTGGGAGAAGTTTACGCTGGATATCGGGATACGGTTTTTCATCAGAGGTTGGGCCCTGGAACTTGCTCTGCAAAGAAGTGGTCACAGAACCAAGCCTGACAGAGTTCAAGAAGCGTTTGGACAACATCCTCATGGTGTGATTCTTGGGGTGTCCTAAGCAAGTCCAGTAGTTGGACTCGGCATATTCTGTGGTTCTATGACTGCCATTTCAGCTTGGCCCTTCTTTTCAGCAGAGTCCGATACCGATACAGTGACTGTCATTACAGGCCACCTAAAACAGAAAGCAAAAAAAGTAAAAATACCCTCTAATTTACAGAATATATATGGTACAAACCAATCTTTAATAACAACACCTTTTTTTTTTTCTGACAGGAAATTTACACATTTACAATAGAAATTGATTTGATGAACACTCCAATTTCCTTGGAAATTTTTGCCTGTGTGATTGATTTTCTTTCTCTCCTTTTACTCTGGGAATTTTTGTGTTCCTGTTTAGAAATCTGAGTCAGTCAGAGACTGTTGGTTTTTTCCAACTGGAGAACTGCTTTACTGCTGCAGCCACTCCATTCTCAGCTGTTAGGGTCATATCCCTAATCTCTTATCCCTCTATTTCCTTCAGTACTCTTCAGAAATTTGGCTTAATTTTGCACCTAGCTGTGTTCTGCATACCATACATTTTGTTTGCACCTGTACCATATAAATCCCCTCTGAAAGTTTTTCCAGGTCAGGATTCTGATTTATTACCAGGATTGTGAAACATTTAAACATTTCCCACAAAAATGTATACCATTTTAATGGTAGTTGTTCTCAACTTTCCTCTGACAAAGGAAGATGAGTCTTCAATTTTGGATTGCTATGTTTCTGCAAAATCCTTTGTTCTTCTTCAACAACTCCATAGAGGAGATTTCCTGGGGTCCCTGTTGCATACTGACACATGAGGTGTGCCAGGATGACATTTTGTACCCTCTCACTGGTTGCCTTTCCATAAGCTGTCAAAAGAAATGCGATATGCTGATTCCAGTGCCTTTGATACTATTCTAAAATAATGGCCAGCTGAGTCCTTCAAATCTAATTGAATTTTGCATGCATCTCACTTTACCATTGGTGCTCATGATAGGATTATCTGGATTCTCAGAATCTTCCAGGCCATCTGAAATATTTTGGGTTAGAATTTCCCTCTTCACTGATATATAGTCGCTAAAGATGTAAAAAATCCATTCATTCACTCGCAGAGCTGGATGGAAAATAGTAGGATTTTGTTGAAAAAAGCTACATCATTACTTTTTCTTTTTTCCCAAATGGAGATGAAATTAAAAAAAAAAAAAATCATGGTGAGGGGAAGACTGTTGGGATTTTAGGACCCAAAGCTTTCAAGAAGTGAGTGAGCCAGAAAGGAATTTTTTGGCTTTCTAGGGTGCCTTCTGGAAGGTTTTTGTTAAATGACGGAATTAACACGGACTGAAGCTTGCCAGCACAGCTGCAGAAAGACAAGTCTCTGGCCAAATAGCTCTTCATATTCTAGATCTGGGAACCATTCAGCCTTTCTGAACCCAGGAGAATAAAGACACAACTGCACTGTGGAGTAAGGTATAGAGAAGTCCAAGCTTTGTTGCGAGCCAGCCTTGTCATAGGATTGCTATGTGAACTCATTACAGGCCCATGCTCACAGCATCATGTTCAGCTGTGCTGGGATAAACCATATGCCACCATCATCTTGGCATCTCATTCCTCAGTGTAGGTATGACCAAAAAATCAGGGTACAGAGGGCTCAGAAAGTTTCTGTCAAGTTCACTGACAAGGTACTCATTGACAGCAGGGTGAACATGAGCCAGCAGTGTACCCAGATCACCAAGAAGGCCAATGACATCCTGGCTTGTATCAGGCAAAGTGTGGCCAGCAGGACTAGGGAAGTGATTCTTCTCCTGTACTCAGCACCGGTTAGGCTGCACCTTGAGTGCTGTGTCCAGTTCTGGGACCCTCAATTCAGGAAGGACATTGAGGTACTGGAGCTTGTCCAAAGAAGGGCAATGAGGCTGGTGAAGGGACTGGAGCACAAGTCCTGTGAGGAACAGCTGAGGGAGCTGGGATTGTTTAGCCTGGAGAAGAGGAGGCTCAGGGGAGACCTTGTTACTCTCTACAACTACTTGAAAGGGGGTTGTAGCCAGGTGGGATTCGATGTCTTCTCTCAGGCAACCTGCAGTAGGACAAGAGGGCACAGTCTTAAGCTGCACCAGGGGAGGTTTAGGTTAGACATTAGGAAGAAGTTCTTTACAGAGAGAGTGATTGAGCGTTGGAATGGGCTGCCCAGGGAGTCACCGTCCCAGGAGGTATTTAAGAAGAGACTGGATGTGGCACTGAGTGCCATGGTCTTGTTGACAAGGTGGTGTTGTTTGGTCAAAAATTGGACTTGATGATCTCAGAGGTCTTTTCCAACCTAGGTGATTCTGTGATTTTGTGCAACTGGAAGTTAAAACATTACTATTGATGATGAAAGACATTGTTTGCTGTGGATATATGTTTTGTAGTATATTTTTGCATGGATAAAACTATTTAAGATCTTGAGATATAAAAGAATAACAGTTTTCTGAAATTACTGACCAATAGTGGGCAAGTGAAAGCAGAATGATAAACCAGTTTACACAGTTACATCAAAGCCAGCATTTAAACTTCTATTCCTTGCTAGTGCCACATATGATTCTGAATTTATTTGCAAAGCTGTGTAATTAGATCTATTGAACATAGATTTATTGTATCCAAAACCCCTTGAATTTTAACATTGGCTTTTGGAAATTGGAAAAAAAAAATCAAATAATGTATTTTGTAATAGAATAGAGAACTTTTTTCTTGGTGCCCGAATATGACTAGTTATAGTTCTGAAATCAAATTTTTCTGTATCTTAAGCCAATTAGGGAAACATTTTAAAGTCTGGATGTTTAAATAGAACTAACATATTAAGCAGGGAGTTCAATGAAGAGTAAATTGCCTCAGCTTCTTTAGGAATCAAGTCCATTTAGGAGGATAAATGTGAGTGCTTAGTTTGATAAAATTAGGTATAGTGATTTGAAAGTGCTGGCCTAATCAGCACTGTATCTCATTTTATCTACCTGTGGAACATGACTACTAATATGAATGAAGATTATTCAGTAGTATCTGTAACACTCTCAGCGCAGCCGTACATAATATTATGCAAATGCAAAGTATTATTAATATCTATAATCTGAAACTTTATTGTTGGACAGACTCTTTATATATACTTTTGCTGTAAGAATAAAGCCTCATCATGTGAGAGGCTGCTTTCTTACAGTAAAATTATTACCTTTGTGAAATACACTATTTAAATATACTAGTGGTAGCCAATATTCATACGATTCAGAGAGAACTGTTGAGTATATTATTCAATAGCTATTCACTCTGTACCAGAGACAATAATTAGTGGTATTATCAGGTAGAAAATTGCTGCAGTGAAGAATTCACTGATATAACATGATTAACTCCCTCAGAAAGTTACTGTACTTTTTTAGAATCACAATTGCTCTGTTACTAGCTGCCAAATAGTGGTTTTGGCTGTGTATTGTCAATGCATACTCTCAAAAGTACCCTTCAGTGGATAGTAAAAAACTGAAATAGCAATTCTCTCATTGAGTAATGATTGCTCTGGATAGACCCTGTAGTACAGTATAATACAAACACAGAACTATATGATTTATTATTAGACTCTTGGTTATAATGACTCACCAGCTATTCCAGTGGTTTGTGGCTTGTGGTTTGTGGGCTACCTGACATGTTTTTTTAATTGAAATTTACTGCAAAAAAGAGTAAAGAGCATCCTCTAATACAAATCCTATGAGATTTTTACAAATGAGATTTGTAAAAGGCTTACTTTTAGAACTCTTAATAATGTTTCTTCTCTCAAGGCAGGTATCCTACAGAGAAGAGTGTGGAACAAAAGGTTGTTATCCAGGTCCCACTGAGAGATGCATAAGATTGAAAAGGACTGGTTCAGTATTCTTGATTCTTGGCTAGTCAGGGAAAGGATGTTACCCAATGGTATGAAAATAAAGCCATAGGGATTATCTGTAGCATAAAGAAAAAAAGCTCTCTGGCAAATTACAGATACAGTATGTGATAACATTCATCAGACTCATCAAGGAACTGACAGGAATCAGGCTTTCTCAGACAGCAGCAAGCCAACAGCAAATTAAATTCTCGCTGCTGTATCTCCAGTTTAGATGCCCCCTCTTTCCATTTTATTCTTTGCATTACTTAGTGTAAAGCCAGACTTGTTGCACTGACTCAGTAACATGTGACATAAATATAGTCTGTGATATACCAATCTTGCTCTGAAAAACTTTACAGGAAAAAAACCCCCATTGTTAAACGTAGAAAGAAAATTATGAATGACAAGGGACTTGAAGGAAGTTAGACAACCCTGAAATCAACAGCAGTTTTTCTTTAGTTTTCAATGACTTGAAGGTTTCACTTTCAGTCCAGCCATACAGACTCAGATTTACTCAAGGCTGAACCAAATTCAGATTTGAAATTTTTTGCTTGAAATTTTGGTCAGTCTGACTTCTGGTGAAGATTCCTCTCCCCTAACTTCTGATACAGAACAGAGATACATAAATTATGACTTCAGCCACCTCATGTTTCTGATTACAAACAACAATAAACCAGTGATACCTCCAGAAGTATTACAGATCCTAAATAGTCAGAGTTGAGGAAAGGCTAGGAAGAAGACACTCCGAACATGAGGACACCAGCACCTCTGAACTGCATGAGATCTGAGGTTGGGTGAATCATATGAAAAAGATGTAACAGACTGAATTTTCTGGGCAAAAAAATTAAGGTTGTGAGTATATTGTAAAGGACTGAGCACTTTACCACTGCAGAAAATGCTGCAAGATTTGATCAGATGAACAATTAACAGTGGAAGAAATAATAGGTTATTTTAATTTAACCTATTTTAATAATAGGTTATTTTATTATAATATGGATTTTACTTAGTAAGCACAGTAGCAGATTGAATGTATGAATTGTTCTGTAATAGGAATCACTTATGGGCAGAGTGCTTCCTAGAAAGTCGACTCAAGCAAAAGCGTTTTTTTTTACTTTTCTAAAACCTAAGGTTGGATGGTTATTTCTGAGATGGACACTTTTTAAAAAGCCTTGATTTTAAATGTCTGACAATTTTATTAGTAACTATTTAATACTGAAAATGTAAACTATTCAGTTAACTCTTCTTCCTCAAGTGAATTAGGATTAATTATAAAAATCCCTTTTGTTATGTGTTTTGAAAAGATTTGATAATCATACAGTCATCAAATCATAGAATGATTTGGTCAATTGTCTTGATAAAATTTGGAAATATCACAAAAACCCCTTTGTTTCAACTCTTGAAGGGAAAGCAGCTTTTTCAGTTCGTTTTTTTTCCAGAATAGTTTTTTTTGTTTTTCAAGCATCTTAACATATCGAGATATTGCAAGGTTAGAAATTACTCGGAATTACACAGGACCAGGCACCTGACAGAACATCATCACAGCAACATTCTGCAAATACAAAATGAGAACTCTTTTCCTCCGGAAAAACATAGAGACCTGTTACCACACCTCCCTCCACAGTTTGTTAGGGAGTGTGCTTTTCATCAGAAGCAGATCTCTACATGCACAAAGCAATTTGAATGCTTTTTTATTCCTTCTCCTGCAAGCTTTTCTTTATAATGCTAAAGCTTTAAAATTGCTCCAATGTAATGTAAAATCTGTAGGAGTTTATTCCTGCTTCTGTAAATCTTCTCTGGGATTTGTAATGCATTTTGCATTTTTCTTCTGCTTGTATTACTGACTGCTTTCTGTTTCTGGCAGGAAACCGTAATTTTTTGAGTAATTATGTTATCTCTATAAGTCTATATGTTTATGTTGATCAGCTTTAATACAGTCACCATCAGGTTCTTTTCCCTTGCCCATGAATCCATAACAATCCTCTCTGTGATGCTGATGAAATCACGACTTTTAATGTAAAAAGCTTCATCACAGATATAAGGGAAAAAGATTGTTTGCTGTAGGAGCAAAGCAGACAGTCTCAGTATAACAGTGGCACTGGAAAAAAAAAGTGCAAGCTGTAAATTTTAATGAGGAGTATGTTTTATGGTAAGAAAAGTCTTTACTTTTTATTTGTAGATGTTAGCTTGCATGGAGCCTTCATGTTGCAATGTAAAACCGACTAAAAGAACCCCTTCTGCAATGAGAAATCAAAATCTATTCTCTTTTAAGGAGTTTTCTTTTATGTATGGACCACCAAGAAAGAAACTTCCAAACAAGGCTTCTCTGTTCCTGTGGAGGTTTGAATTGAAATCTCTCCTCACATTTCCTGAACTGCAGGTGAGATATCAGCCTCTCACTCTGTCGGCCTTAGAGATCAGCATGGAACTGGCTTAAGGTGGCTTGATATAGATTTTCTATTTGCAAATTAAAATCCTTCATCTCTGAAAAGAATCCAAAATAGAATACAGCTCTTTATTAACTGTGGCCCTAAAGTTTTTTAATGGTTCTTACCTTAGAGCATCTTTCAAGAGTTGTCTTTTCAGACCTATTGTATAGCCCTAATTATTTTAGGCATTAGAGCACATGTGTGAAACTATTGGGCTAGCTCAAGCAAACTTCGGTTTTTAGGGCTAAGAAGTTTTATGACCAGATATGCAAGACAAATTAGGATTTTTTTCCCCATAGATAATAGTTTAGGAGGAATAACTTGAGGAACAATCAGCTAAGAAACATATTTTCCACTATCAGATTAAGATAGAGGAGCTAGATCACACACAATACCTTAAGGCATTTTACATTACTGGTGCCCCAACTGCATCCATCTACCCCAACCTGTGCACTTTTATCAATCTGAAGAATTCAAGACCTTTCCTGAAATGTAAAACAATTAGCTACCTGTCCCAGAAGGCAATGTTCCAACTAGCATTTTTTCAGTTTTTACTCCTTGTTTTCCAAACCTGATTCCTTTAATTATTTCTATTCATGATTTACGTATGTTTCCTATGTACTATTGTAGCACATGAGTTTTCCATGTTATGTCTTCACTGAAAGACAAGTTGTTAAGTAGAATTCTTGTTGTGTGTTACCATGAAAGGCTAATCTATTTGGGGTGGTTTTCTTGAACTCCTGTTTTCCCAGGTGATGTCTAGAGGTCAGTATCATTGATCTGTAGGCTTTGAACTTTAAAAAATGACAGACCGGGATTAGAGGGAGGCTGCTCTCTGTTTCCAGTGGGTGGTTCTTTCAGACAGTGCATTCCCCTGACAGTGAAATCCTACTAGAACACTCCAGACCAAAATAACTTTTATTATCTTAAAATTTTCTAGAATTTAAAACCAGGTATGAACATTTGGAATGAGGTACTGTTGTTGTCATAGTGAACAGTACCTTAGAGGACAAAAACATTGATATTATGACAGCATAATAATACTGAGAATAAGGTACTGGCCCTTCATGAGGTAGTTGAACTGGAATAGCAAACAAGCTAAAACAGGGATATGAGAGAAAATAAAGTTCCATGCTTCTTGCTATAATCAGGGAAAAAAAAAGAGTCCTGTGTATAAGTACTTGTCTTGGGGTGACTTATGATATATCCCATATCGTCTACTGTGTAGGAAAAAAAAAAAAAAAA
>WEIV01010836.1:22148-39200 GCA_013390005.1 Calyptomena viridis | reverse complement strand
TCCACAGTGAGAGACTTCATTATTTATTGTTTAGCATTATTATTATTTTCTTTTGTGTTTGTTAAATAAATAGTTTTGTATTTTTTCTTTCACTTTCCTTCAAGGAAATATTTCTTTTTCTTGAACCAGGTCAGGGAGAGGCAACTGCAGCCTCCTTTTCACCAGAGAATATTTATCCCTCTGAACATATTTGTTCCAAACCAGGATAGTACTTTAATCACTTCCAGAGCTGGGATAAGACTCCTAGACTAGGTAGACTGTACTCTTACCTGTGACAGGGCTTGAAAGTTCTTGTATATTTAAAAACAGTAATCAGTGAGCATTTCCTATACAACTCAAACTACTGAAGCTTGATTTCCCAGGTTTTTTACCCTAAGGAGATGGAGTTGCTTTATAGCCTGTACTAAACAGAGCAGATGTTCAGAGGACCTTTTGGGGCTTCCAGTTATAACTGAAATGACCTACTTTGCAGTTGTGTGTTTCTGTGAGACTGAAGGAGCAAGTCTCATTCAGTCTCTGTGACACACCGTATATTACAGAGGATATGTGCTGGGACATTGCTCTTCTGCCAATGTGTAAGTCAGAGAGTTTCATTAGGCAGAGGAACCAAGTAGAAGAGACTTCTGATGGCCACAGGTTGGAGAAAAGGGGGTGATAAGAGTAATCAGGAAAGGCTTGGAGGCATCTGCTACAGTTCTTTACATTTGCTTGGGGGCATTTCCATGAAAAAGGCAGCATATCATAAGTAATATGATATTCCAAGTATTTAGAATATTTGCTCTAAAAAGGAAAAGAAAAGAGGCTGCTTAAGGAGCTGACAGAAACAGTTTAGGTCATGTATGATGCATGCTGTAGATAAGACAAATAAGAGACAGTGGAGGTTTTTAGCAAAGCAGTGCTTGTGTGAAGAAGAAGCCACAGACAGGCTAGCAGAGCACCAACATCATAGGAACAGCCACAGCCTAACTACAGGCTGCTCAGAAAGAAGGGTGGCAGAGAAATACCCTGCTCTGGGAGCAGCCCTTTGAGCAGCCCACTTACCCTTACAACAGGGAAGATCTGGAACTACATTTTTGAGAGCTAAGGCATATTTTCTACCATCAGAATTGCTCCTGGAAGGGCTCAGTCAGTTTGTGCTCCTATAAAAGGCAATATGTCTGCCACACTCTTTGATCTGCTCCTGGACATCTCTGTGAAGCACAGAACAACTGCACCTGTTAGCCTGTCGCAGCTGAAATACATTGCAGCCAGGATCCTCATGTCCTATGGATCTGCTATTAATTTTTGTGAATATTTTCCCACTTAAGAATCTTTTGAAAATTATTATAGAAGTGCAGATTGTATTATGACAACATGCAAAGGTCTCTATCCACATTTCTACATACTGTCTCATTCTTTTCACATTGCTGTTACCGAAATGGCATGGGAGAAAATCCAATATTGCACAGTCCTTGGTTATGTTCCAAAGTGGCTAAGCAGTAAAATCAGGCCCCACTGTTAGTGATGGCAGTCTGTAAAACAGGAATAATTTTCTAGTGAATACCTGATTGAATTACTTGTGAATTGCTGCTCTGCTGAGAAAATGATATTGGAGGTTGGCAGGTGGTCACCATTTTTATTTGCTAGAGCATATTATCTGAATTTGCCTGCCAGGTGATTGCCTGGTTAGTCCTTTCCCAATATAAATAACTATGTGTTTCAAAATGTGACAAATAATAGTAATAAAGTTTATAAGGGAAAAAATTATTCTTGCTGCTACAAGGAATAGGACTTAACCCAGACATTTATCTACTGCTTACAAAAAACTTGTCTGATCAGATGATAATATATTCCAGTGGTTTGAAAAAAATAAAAAGGAGGAAGATTCATTGTTTTTCATCCCCCTCTCTTCTTGTAGCTACAGTTTAGAAAAGCTTTGCATTGAATTGGTATTTTATTTCGTTATGCATATGAAGTTTGATAATTCAAACAGCCTTGCAGTGGTGTAATTTTGTTCAGTGAGCCAGACATTGCAAAATTGTGCATTTTTATGTAATTGAGATAATTTTGCCTGGTAGCTGGTGGAAAATTACATAAAAATTTGTATGCATTGGTCAACTCATTTAATATGATATGTTACTTTTTCAGATGATTGGCATTTTTTACTGGTACTCCATAGCTGTGCTGCAAATCAACTTCTTTTGTACTTTGTCTCTAATGGTAAAATAATGAACAACATAATGCTTCCCAAGGAAGAAATACAATGCTCATTTTCCCTTTGGCAAGTAAGAATGTAGCCATTAGGAACAGTGTTTTCCCAGCTGCTCCTTGGAGGGAAGGGCCAGTATACTGTTAACAGATATGCAGATTTCATTCAGACCACAGAAAATTTATGTCATGTAACACTTCACTGTGTGCCTCTTTGCATTTGACTGGAAAGCTGTGGGGTTTCACTACTGTCGCCTGAAGTGGTGGATTATATAAGCTGGACTGGAAGAGGCAAATAGACTGTGGGGATGCCATACCCATGACAGGTTCTTCTCAAAATGGGTAGGATGTCTTACACAATGGTCCTCTTTGTCCTTTTTGTTAAAAGGGAGCTTTTGACAACAAGTACTAGATGCCTTTTTACAGACAGACACCAATCACCAGAGTGTAAAGTTTTGTGGCTAGGAGGAAGGAACTAACACCACTTCTTACATGTGATCTGTTGTCAGGAACAGTAAATCCAAGCCACTTCCTTGCGGAGTATTAGTGACTTAGATCTTTGGTTCAAATCCAGATCGGATCTGAAACACTGATGGAGATACTTGTGTGTCTGGTGCTGGCAGTGTACCTGCTCTGCCTGTAAAGAGAGGGGCTTCAGCCTCCAGCAGTGTCTACCCAGCACGCTGTTCAGACAGGGGATAAGACCTGCAACTGCAGGGGTACCCCTTGTGTTTTCAAGTTCGGTGTGCTATTACTCTTCTATATGCGTGAGACTCCTCTGTGGGGAGGCTGAAAGGAGGAAAGAGGTATGCACTTGCACTGAGAGCAGCAGAGAGACTCCCAGTGTGATAAACACCTGGCTGTTAAGCTATTGCTCAACACCGTGGGGATATTTCAGGTAAGGGCTTAATTTTTTCATGAATTTAGGGTATTAGGTCAGACCAGACTGGCAGCATGAAGCACATGCCATGAGAGACACTGCCAGCAATTTTGGGCTGGATGTTACCTACTATTTTCTTGCTGATAGCCACCAAAAGTATGGTGGACCCCTAAGCCCCTGTCCTTGGGGTGATAAGAGAAAGACTAGAAAGCTGTCACTTTATACATCAGCTGGCCAGAAGAGGCAAGTTCTAAAGAGAAAACTTTAACAAATCAATGACCACCACTGTTTAGACACCTTCTGTGTCAGGCTACGTGCTAATGATGATGGAAAGAATGGTAAGCCACCCAAGACAATTTGTCTCAAAGTGCCTTTTCTTCTAGAACAGTTGATAAAGTTTTGACAAAATTAACTCTGGGAATAGTCTCTCTTAGGACTTCTTATATCAGAGCTGACAAGCCATATTCTATTTTGAGGCTGGGACTGAAATGGAAATCGCCCCCCAAAAACTGCCCTCCTTGCAGGGGCTCTCAAAGTATTCCTTCACCTGGTTTCCACTAAGCTGACTAAAGACAATGTGGTTATCTAACTGAGAGCTTTGTTGCCAAGGTGGTGCCTACAGCCTAACACAAGGTAGAAGGACAACTAAGTTAAAATAAAACCTTTTTTCCACATAATTGGTTTGCGGGAACTGTCTTTGCTGGATGTATGTGCTTTTTGAATTGCTTTCAATGGAAAATTAGGCATTTTGTGAACATATTCTTTAAAACAACATTTGGAATATGTGAAAGCAGGTAAGCTAATACTGCAAATGGATAGAATTCCATGCGGCATTAAATCTGAATTTCAGAGAACTCTGACTTGAAGCCAGTTCTGGTGGTCTTATTGCTCTAATTCAGAGGAAGATACCATAAATAATTTAATGGTGAATGTAGTAATAGCAGTTATGCTAAGTATACTCTGTAGAGCCTTCCCATTGTGGGCTGCTTTAACCAACTGGGCAGTTTTGTAGAAAGAAATGTATTAAAACAATCTGCAATGAAAGTTGTACCTGGGACACCCTCTAGACATCTCCTGCCCACACAATCTTATGTGTTAATAGCAATCTGTAGGACAAGATACGTGCAAGCAAGTATCTTATAATGTGTTCCCCAACTGTGCTCTGTGAGACTAATCTAAATTAAGATATATCTTGTCAACAGAATTTATTTTTAGATTTGAAGTTGATAATTGTTCACGGTAGTCCTGAAGAAAACCGGATTATTGATTTGTGTGTCCAAAAAGTCTTGAAGTCTTGAGCTTCTAATAACTTGTTTACTGGTACCATTATCTGAGGGTTTAAATAAGACAGATGTGGGTCAGTAAGGTTGAGATCTAACTCATATGGTTCTGACTCCCGTTGTTACCACTAACTGCATTCATTAGGATGTATTTTATCAAATCAGGGGTACTTATACTCTTACTAGATCTAGTTTGTAGTAAGCACTCTTTAACCATTTTTTAATTTTTTGAACTCTCTAGTAAGTCAAGCTCTGAGCTGGTAGCTTTTACATGATTCCTAATGTCTGTTCAGGTTAAGTAATATACATTAAACCAAATATTAGGAAAAAACCCTAAACAAACAAACAAACAGCCTTGCTAATGTACAGGTGCATCAATCTATTTAAATATGCTATAAAGGAAGCTATCAATACTGAAAAATATTCCTGCTGAGAAAGTTTAGAGGCTAATAGGCATTGCTATGCTCCTGAGAATACGCTGAAAATGGTGACAAGTGGCAAGGATGTGAAGTGCATAATAACAACAACATGAAAAAATATAAAAATCTCATTAAAAAAGAAGGCTTCACAGTCAAAGCTGATGTAAATATCCTGAAATGGGATCTTATCTCTGTAATTCAAGCACCCAGCTTTCACGTATGTGCCTCTAAAGGCATCGAGCAAGCAGATCATCTCTGTCTACCTTAGATGCCTGAACTGACACATGTGGGTTTTTCCACTGGAAGCTTTCAGAAGCACATTTCACTCCCCATCATCTGAAAAGGATCTCAAAAACACCTTAGAAATCCCATAAGATATACCTGGCACATGCAAAGCTATGTCATACTGTAACTCCAGAACTGTTTTCCAAAAGGTACCTCCTGAAAAAGTACCACTGCAAGGGTGAGTTGCAAGTGGATTCTAAGAATCAGTATGTGCATGAATGTAAGCTGGGTGAATGATTAATATGTTAACCTTATTGAATCTTTAGTGTATTACGTTCCATTGCTACCTCTCTTTTATGATGTGGATTTGGAGCCAGAGAAAAGAATACGACTACAGTTGCTCTCTAATACTTGACAGGCAGCAGATCAGCTGCCCCTTCCTCCTTATACTTTGTGTTGTGCATTATTGTAGACTCCCACCAGAAACTGTCATCAACTGTCCCTGTTCAGGTGACCAGCCTCTAAACCAGGTTTATGCAACTGTCCAAATTTTAAAACTGAAGACTTCAACATGGGAAAAGCAAAACTTATTTTCACAAAACTTCTGTGAAACAGAGTTGTATAGACAGCTGAATTGGCATGACTGAGAGGGAAGTAAGTTCTGATGGAAAAGAGGTAGAACAGAATAGAATAGAGGAGCATAATAGAATGGATAGGGGAGCTTAAACTGTGTCTGCTACTGGCAGAACCAGTAATCTGGAATGACAGTTTGGGGGATTTCTCTAAAGTCAGGCAGAAGATCTGTGTTGCATCAGAGAACCACCTATGCATTTCGAAGTCCAACAGGCTCCCTAAGCAGTGACCAAACTTCTTAACTCAGATAAGCAGTATGGTGTAGATTTCTCTCAGGTGTACCTGTTTATTAATGCAAATATACCATGGATTTTCTTCATCTTAGTGGAGCAGCAGTAGAATGACAAAACTGCAGATGCTTTGGTCAGAGAGGTGTGCTGCTACTCAGAACTAAGGTCCTACACTCCAGTGCCTGACATTTCTGTCTATAGGAATTTAACAGTTTGAGATACACAATTGATTGTTAGACAAACACATGTTTGCTGCTTTGAGGGACTATAAAACTCATACACAAAAGAAAATTTTATGCATTGACTTCCTGGTGGTAAAGGCAAATGAATCTCTTTATCAGCCTTTGTGCTGTCAATGCTTATTTATCCAAAAGAGCAGTTTATTATGATATGACACTTTTGAAAGACCCAGAGGGAAAGATTTAGACAGGCATTCAGAATTCAGTAGGATAAATGGAGCAGTTGTCATCTCGAGAAACAACCTTTTGGTAGAACTTGCGTAGTTCCCTGCTGTAAATTGCAATTCTGTCCTTTCTAGAAGGAGAACAGATTTTGCATGTTGATTTGACATTCTCTTAACTGATTTAACTGGAGCCTAGAGAATTATATCTCTGCAGAGATCCAGGAAAGAGTTGCATTATGTGTTGGTCCTTGAATCTCTATAATTTTAGACAAAGAATTTCTACTTTCACCTATTAATTATTAACAAAAAATCTACTCGTGATCCCTCATGACTGCTTTCTGGCAGAATTATCTAAATAAGGGCTTTCACTACAAAGTATGGTTGTGTTCATAAAGTTTGAGAAACCACATTATATGGTTTATATTAAAAAAATTAATTTCCAGCTTCTGTTTTATTCAAGGTTGTGCTGTAACGTAAGAGGTACAGGGAGAAGTGAAGTATTGTGCAGTCATGCATTAAACTGCTTTGATTGAGTCATAAAGGAGATTCCATTCCATACCATTCTTCCTTGATTCTACTTTCACCTTGTAACTCAACTGCTTGCCTACATCTGCTTTGTGCACCATCCAATTTGAATGGATGGGATGGTGAGGCACTGTTACATCTATTTCAGGAGACGCTCTGGCACTTTTTCTATACCAAACACTGCTCAAAGGAAAAGGGCTTCAACTACATTAAGAGAGATATGGTTGATACCACACTTGCATTCTGCAGCTCTCCCCTGAGCATGTTAAAAAACCCATCTTCCTGGACACAAATGTTTGTGACTATACCTGTACAGTGGACTTTATGGATATGGAAGTCCAATTGCTTTGCTAAAAAAAAATCATAGGGTAAAGGAAAATTTACTACCCTAGTGGTTTATGACTCTCATTTCTAAGAGTCATATTTTCAGTTTAAACTTTGAAAATTTTATTTTTGGATAATCTGGTGACCTTTTGATTTCTGAGAGTTTTGGCACACATAATTAAATCTCACGTAAGCTTGAAAACTAAAGCTTAGCTGGGATCTAAAGAGAATGTTGTTCTTAGGTGAGGCTTCTGCTCAGAAATACATTTCATCCTACAAACTCATTCATTTACTTTGCTGCTAGTCAATTAACAGTCAAGGTATATTGGTACTTCAGTCTTCTGAAGTATAGTCTTATCTAAAGACTGGGGTTAACTCCTTTTCAAAGCATTATTAGATGTTATAAAGAAAGAAATTACATCTTCTCTCACCAGCTCAGTGGAAGAGACAGCTGACATACCATCAAACAAATATTACTGCTGCTATTTATTTCTGTCACAGAAATGTATTAAACATATCTGAAAATGTTGAAAGATTTAGAAACAAAACCAAAACAAAACCAATAAAATGCCCAGAATTTCTTCTAGCCTGTCAATGCTTTTTTTTAAAATACCAACTCATTAATTTTTTAACTTTTAAATCAGGTGAAAATCATGTTTTTGCAATTTAGGATTAAGAGAGGAGAAAAATAATGATTTACAGTTAAGGCACCTTAAATAAATATAGATATGTCCTTAATGCAGAAACCTCTGAAAAATACACCAAGAGGAATGAAATTCAGGGCAAGATTTATTTTTCATACTCTAAGTTTCCATCTAGATTTACCTATGTATATTTATGTAGAATGCTTGATCAGATATTTCCTTGCAGAGGAAGTTTTTACTATCTTCTGTTTAAATTTTATTTTATAATTTTTTGAGGTTACTCTTTTGCTTCAGAACTGGTTGAAAAAAAGAAATGTGAAAAATAAAATTGTTTTGAAGATGAAAGAATAACCTAATGTTGAGTATCATTGCATTCTATATTCTAATTCTAAATAGTTATTGTTGAGATAAATTTAGTACATATTAATGTCTGTTTTTGAGCTTTTAGACTATATTGATCACCTGAGTACTTAAGCTTTAAAATTCTACATATAATTTGTAATTTAATAAAGTTATATACTACATGATTTATCCTTGGAGATGGGTAAAGTGTTTAGCCTCCAGCATGTTGTGTTGCATAACTTAAAAGGCATCTTTTCCAATGTACACTTCTGCCTGGTAACCACAGATCTGTTCCTCAGTAAGCTGAGGAGTTTGCAAAGTTAGGTTAATGGTACACAGCTTCCACTGGGAACTTTTCAACACCTAGAGACTGTGATGCTGCAAAGCTGGCCAAACACCTAATCAATCATCACACCAAAATATCTGTTGGTGTGTCATGAAAAAGAAATCACGTAGAGGCAATTAACAAAAAGAGGCAAGAGGCCTCAAAAGGCAATTGAAAATACTTCACTTTAAAATACTGGGATTTGTAAGAAATCTAAACACCTGGGCAGGTGGTCTAGATTGTAGCTCTTTCCACTGAACCAGCCATTCCCTATTTCCTTGATTGTCAGTTATGAACAAAATATGCAATTTGGGAAATGGAGTTTACCCCATTATTTTGAGCATCTACATTAGAATAAGATGAATTATGTCCTATAATTGCCCATTTTTTTTTTAAACCGTTAAATACTGGTTAAGTAAGGGATAGGCATCTATACCTCATTAGGTGAATCCTACACATTTTGGTAGTGTATCTTGAGTTTGAGTTAAATATCTCCAAGGAAAAAGAGGTTAATTGGGAGTGGGAGGTAAAATTAGAAATGTCCCAGCAAATAAATTGGGTCAGTGAAGTAAATATAGAGTTGTTAGTCCTACTTCAAAGTAAGTTTCTTTTAGGAAAGCCTCTGTACAGTAAAAACAGTCCATTGAAAGCCCAATGAAAAGAAAAGCTTTTACAATTAATAATAAAATGAGATATCCTCTGCGAAGTTGAACTCAAGTTTTCAAAGCACAGAATACAACATTCATAACAAATCTTCTCATACATTGGGAATTTATACATTAGGAGAAATAAATAATCCATCCCTTTATATCCATGTTTTTGAGAGGTTTTTATTTTGGTTTTTTTTTTTTTGTATTTAAAGACAAGGCCTAAACCCATAAATGTTATGTCATAATTAGTTGTCNCTAAACCCATAAATGTTATGTCATTAGTTGTCTGATGCATATTTAGAGATAACACTACTTTTCTCATTAGCTGGTAGTGTTCTAAGAAAATATTACTAAAGATTTAATTGAAAATCAGGATTCATTTTTGAGAGATGGTGTACAAGTAGTACATAACCATAGTTCTACAGTTTAAAACTGAAAATTATGCTTTATCATCCCATTCAATTTAGTAGCTAGATTTAGAAGATACAAAGTTGAAAGATTGTCTCAAAAAAACAGTAAGGGGGCATCTGGAGTCCTGTATCAATAATAAAATCTAAAGCAAACAGAAAATTACGTGTTGTGATACTGAATATGAGCTAAACTAAGCATGTCTGTAGAGGACCATAATGAAACATTTTGGCATTTGGGATGCTGCCTCAGCTGGCTCTTTGCCTCCTGACAGCTGCTGCAGCTGTCTCCTCTGGACCTGCTCACTCCAGAGTGAGGAGCTACACCCGCACCAGCAACCAGCCTCAGACATTTGGGGTTCCCACGTGCTCTACTATGGCTCTGTGGCTACATTGTTTGTTGTGAAAACCTCTTGATGTTCAGAAAGTTGCATTGTAGCAGTTCTCTTTGCTACACTCTATCTACTTCTTGTTGCAAAAAATAAAATACTATTCATTTGAAAAAGTAGCTGCTGCATAATGGTAGTTGTGTAAGATGTTTGACAGTTTTACATCATGGGCAAAGGAAGCCATAGATATATCCAGTGTACTCTGACAGAGTTCTTTCTATGATTCATGAGAGAAATGAGAAGGATAAGAGCTGTGAGGCTGAAAAGTTCTAATATCACTAGGGCTCAGGGAACACTACCTAAGAGCACAGAGAGAGGCTCACAGATGGATTCCAAGGTCAGCCAGATCACTTAGAGGACTTGACCTTTGGGATTCATCTTAGCTTTCGAATTATTAACCAAGTTTATATGAAGAGACAATGAACTTCTGTTTTGTTTGGCTTTTTTTATTTTTATGTAACAAATTTTTAATTTGAAAAAACAGTTTTATACATTTGGTTCTCTGACTTTAGAACTTGTGCTTCTCTTTTATCTTGCAGATGGGCAATGGCTATGAAATATTAATGCTAAAACTAATATAAATAATAAATTAAACAATGAAACCTTCAGCTTAAAAAGTCTAACTCTTACATGAGTACAGGCTTAAAGGTGCACATGAAGACTAGAATGCATCATTATTTCTTCCAAATAGAGTGAAGAATTGTCTGTTTGTAAATAGGATATAATCTGGTTACTTTATATTTCTACTTGGAGCACAAATGGTAACCAGTTAACAAGGTGAACTCCCTGTCTAGTCTCTCCCAATATTTGTTATTCTAATTTATCTTAGCAGAGAGAACATAAATTCCCTGAATGGCTAAGCTAAACCCTGGTTTTGCCGCAGGCCTCTAATCTTGCATTCTTTGTGTCACTACTAATGCCTTCAGAGGGTATGCAAAGGAAGCGCTTCAGACCCCGTAACTCTGTATCTGAAGAAAGGCAATTTAATATTTTTCAGTTTCACTTTGTTCCTGCTCTGATGACAGCCTTGCTGCACATCTTGCAGTGTTAACAATATTTCTTTTTGTTGTTGCTTAGGTATAAAAATCATGATGTAGTTTTCTATAACATGCTGTTTCCTTGCAATATTCTCACTCAGTAGGGTAGCTCGCTATTGATTATTTATTTTTGGAAGAACCTTAGCACAGCCTTGTACTGTGAGCCCTCATCTCTTGAGAGATTACTTTATAAAGTCTGTGAACCTTCATGAAAGACTACAACACCTGAAAGTAGAATTATTCTGAATTGTGGTGTGCCTGTACAGTACATATGCAGCCTTACAACATGGAATGTTAATAAACCTCTTTTTAATTGTGCTATTTTTTTCAGATTATAATAGTATTAAAATTATTGGCCATCTTACAAGCCTTGCTGTTAAGGGACCACAAAACAGCTGGAAAATGGATGTGTTTATTTCTCTGGAAGCTTATGTTAAACAGCCATGATAGCAAGGTTAGGCGAATTTCTTACAGTGTCACCATGGATGTGCTTGGACTTCAGAGAAACAAACTCTGATTAGAGACTTTATTTTCTTGATTTACTGGTTAATTTTGTTGAGTTGAGCAGGCAAAACACAAATCCTCATCCTCATCTCTAAGGTTTTGCTTAGCTGTCATAGTGAAACCCCTTTGTTTATGAACATTATGTAAATTTGAATTTAAATTTTTGGGATCATTAAGAAGGACCAGCTCAAGCTCTCATCAACAAGTATGCAATGATAAACCTGAGCTGCTTGTTGCTTAGTGAATTAATTTTTTTCCCTTAATCACAAAGATATAATTGTCTTGAAGAAAAATCCTTTACTGAAAGGAGGAAAGGGTATGAGTAAGTACATGACTGACCTTTTTCCATAATTTAGGCAACTATTCACAGTTTTCTCTATCTCCTTGGTATGACAGCTTTTAGGACACCTGTTTCCCATCTTCTCCAGCATCACCTTCTTTCTAATTTGAGTCTGTCAAGTCACATGTGGTTTGTGTTTATCCTGAGGGGCAGAAAGGTTTCACCCCTGGCACAGCTGTTCCACAGCTTTATCTGCCTTGCAGGCCTGTCACACTCACTGCCCACAGGCCCTCCCACTGCCCCACACCTTTGCTAACAAGTAGCTTCCATAGTGATTTCTGTACTGTGAACAGGAGCACAACAAGTACACAGTGATTTTTACTTCTCCCTCTCACCTAGTTGTTTTTCTAAACATTTGAAGCCCAATGTGGCAACTGACTGCTGTAACAGAGAGCAGAGTCAGTATGCAGTCAGACTTAGTTAGCTGCCCCAAATTTCTACACCTTCATAAAATTGTTAAATCTTCCTCAACACTGTAAGATTTCTTCTCCTTAACACAAATGACCCACTTATAATAAAATAACATAAATGGAATATGTTTCAGGCCTGCTTATTGCCTCATTTCCTTTTTTCTCCATAAGAAGCAAACGGATTAATGTTTTCCTTTTGGCTCTGTCCCACATGGAGCACTTGGGAGAAAGATGTGGGGGCATCCTCCCTTGGCATAAGCCACTCTGCTTATCCTAGTATACTTTGAATGACTCCTCTGTGCAGACCATTGTTTAGTGGGAGACAGAATACAAAGAGACATTCATATTAGCAATCCTGCTGGCATTTGTCAAAGAATGTGCACACTGCGTACCAACTACAGTGCTTCTTAGTCATCATTAAGGAGAACTTCTCAGCCACTATACCTTAGGTTAAAATAAGAATACATATTTTAATATATATTATATAGTAATCCAGCCCTTAACTCTGCACAGGACCATCCCCAACAGTCACACCATATGCCTGAGAGTATCATCCAAACGCTTCTTGAACTCTGTCAGGTTTGGTGCTGTGACTACTTTCCTGAGAAGCCTGTTCCAGTACCCAACCCCCCTCTGGGTGAAGAACCTTTTTCTAATATCCAACCTAAACCTCTCCTGACACAACTTCAGGCCATTCCCTCAGGTGCTGTCACTGGTCACTACAAAGAAGAGATCAGTGCCTGCCCCTCCTCTTCCCCTTCCAAGGAAGTTGTAACTGCAATGAGGTCTCCCCTCAGTCTCCTCTTCTCCAGGCTAAACAGACCAAGTGACCTCAGCCACTCCTCATACAGCTTCCACTCAAGTTTTCACCATTTTTGTTGCTCTCGTTTGGACACTCTCTAATGGATTAATATCTTTCTCATATTGCAGCGAGCAAAACTACACACCAGACTAAATTTCCCCTCTTTCAATTTGTACCCATTATTCTTTGTCCTGTCATCACAGTTCATGACGAAGAGTCCCTCTGTGGCTTTCCTGCAGGTCCTCTTCAGATACTGGAAGGTTACTATGAGGTTTTCATGCAACTCTTCTTCAGGATGAACAGCACATCTTTCTCAGCCTGTCTTTGTAAGGGAGGTGGTCCAGCATTCTTATCAACTTTTGTGGCTCTCCAATTCAAATGTGAGCATTTTGAAAACCTGGATGTTTGTTTTAAATTGTATTTCTGGAATGAGAATCATCAGCTTTTGGATGGATTTAAAGTTACTGCATGTTTTTCATCATGACTTGAACTCTTATTTTACTGAAATAATGATACTTATTTGAATCCCTTTTCCCTTTAAATCAGTTGCCAAATTCCTACTGATTTATTAGGGCCAGTGTTTCACTCACAGCCTTTAAAATGCAGACTTTGATTTTGCACATCATCTCTATGAAATTGTGCTGATTATCTAGTAATGATTTTATTTGAATAATGAGGTCTCTTCTCTGAAGTTGTAGGATAATTTATTTGCATTTTGAATTAATTGTGACTGAGATATTTGAGATAATTGTGCTTGCTGAAACTCCCAAGGAATATAAAGAGATTCATACAAATCTTGAATGAAATACAATTACAATTATCAAAAAGTTTATAATTTTAAGCTTTTCAGCAGCTTTCATGATAATTTCCTCCTATGCAATCCAAATATTTGGCCCTCAGCAACATTTCTTTTGGTCATTCACCAACTGTGATTCTTGTGGGTAACTTCTGCAACATCTGATACACAATCCATAATATATGGATTCTTCTTTGGACTCCCATTTCTCATGGACCACAGGTTAGAGAAAGCCAAAGTGAAACTTACGCATTGCAGCTTTAAGAAATCTGTTGTATATGTGAAAAACAGAGCCCACTCTTCTTGTTTATTTTTAATATGATTTAATTGGGGATAAAGTCGGCAAAGAAAAGAGACAGCACTGAGTGCTTGACCAGGGTCAGAGGCATGATTTGCTGGGGAATTTTCAGGGTTTTTATACAATTCAGGTTATACACATTCAAAATACATTTAATGTATTCATAAGCTCATTTTAATATTCCAATAATTCATTTACCTCTTCATGCATTCATTAACATATTCATAAGCACATCTAAATATTCCAAGAACTTATTTAAATTTCCACACCTTTTTAGAGCATGCTCAGTTCTTTAGGAGGGCCTCTTGAAGTTCTCTTTATCATGTTGAACATTCTTCTGGCAGCTCTTGGATTGATTATCTTTTCAACTTGTTCTTTTCTATCTGGGTTCACACCCTCGGGTTCTCAGGACCCCTGTTTTATAAACTAGACACTTATCATACAAAGAAGCATTTATATTCATACAGCCTATATGCAAAAGACAACTTATTTATTTACTTATACTTTACATAGGCTATATAAAAACTTCCACTTTATCTTTCATTTACTTTTAAACTCTGGCAAAATAGAGTACAACTACAAACTGATGTGTGTCACAGAGCCAAGACTTTTTCCTTTCCAGATAAGCCATTGCTCTGTTGAATCCTTGAAGTGCATCTGGGCCATTCAATGCTACATAAACCATTGTCAGAGTATGGAGGGAGAGTGGAGTTATTCCAGGCAGCTGCCAGAAATGGGCGTAAAAGATAGCTACTAGAAGGAGTAACTGTGGCAAAAAAAGCATGGCATAAAACCAAGAACCCTGTGGTTTGATGGCATTTCTAACTCATCATCTTTGGCTTTTTGTTTCTTTCCTGGTCACATTCCTGTCCATTATAGCCTCCAGCTACTTTTTTTTTTTTTTCTTGGTAGCAAGCTAGACAGAACTGATAATCTATAGTAACATGTTAGACTTCTACAGTGCCATTTTTCACTACTTGTGAATGTTAAGTAATTTTGCTAGATGTATTTGACAGTGATACGTAGTTTCAATACAACTTGAAGTGATGCCTTTTCTAAATTATTCTTATAATTTGTTAGCTTTTTATACAACAGTAGTTGCTATTCCCAATGGGAGGTCTTACCCCCACCTCCTCCACACACACATTCGCCTCTGCTTTGTTTAAATGGAACCTAAGAAATACAGGGCATGAAGCTGGCTTTGCAGATGTGATTCTGGATCTCTCACTGAATCTCCACTGCAGTGCTGTGAAGCTGTGTGGATCTGTTTTTGTGGAACATGAATAAAGATTTTCTTCTGAAAGAGTTACTACAATGAGAGAATTTGCCTGCCCTGGAACTCAGAAAATGCCAGGGATCTCAAAAGGAATAAGGTAGTTTGATGCTTTTGTGAGTGCACTGTTAAACGCAGGGCAATGATTAGTGGGATCTGTTGAAGTACTGATTTGGTATTATATTTTGGAACACTAAAATTGTATACAATTTACAAGCTATATATTGAACTGTCAAGCTGTGCACACTGTTAGTCTGTGTAAGGCTGGGATTGCTTGCAGTCTTGTCCCTTGTCTCTTATTGCCTCACAGTGTCTGTAATGCACTTGCTGTGTCTTGTCCTTAATTATCCTCCTGTTCCTTATGAGCTGTGAAGCCCTGTGCCCCCGTTGAACAATACTGATTTCAGTTGAGCTCTCCACAGTGCAAAGGTCTGCCTGCAGGGATGGGGGTGAAGGACAATAACCCTTTAAAGAGAAAGACCTCATTTAACTTTGCAGCCTGTGAATACAAAACTCCTCGAAGATACTCAGCCAGTTTATGATAGGGGTTTAGACAAAGCAGTCTCTCAGTTACAGGAGGATTGCTGTTTTTCTGAGATGATTGCTCCCAATTAAAGTGTTTTGGGGATCTGAGGTGGGTGCCCATACTCCTTCTACAGAGCAGCAAGTCAGGTGAGTGTGTTTGATGATCTTGAGGTGAAGATCCTGGCTGTCAAAGTTTATCCACCTAAACTGACCAGACCTGATCTTCTTCTCCTTGGATCCTCTATGAAATATGGGATTCTTTTTAGTAGGACTTGTCTGTTAAAGAGCTGTATGCGCCTGCGTCCAACAGACTGACTTTTCCTTTGCTGCATGCTAAGCATTTGCATCAGTAGGTTTGCTTTTTCAGCTTGTGACCAGAGAAGATAACATTAATTTAAGTGCTACCTTTGCTGTGTCTTCATAGGCAGAGGAACCTTAGTAATGTGTGTAGCTTTACTGGGATAGAGACATAAGGCTGTTTAAGCTTGACTCAACCCCACTATTATCTGTAGAAGAAACTCCAAACCACTGCAGCCTGCTGTGAGGCTGCTTTTTTTCCCCCTGGCCCTCCCAGATGTCCTCTCTCACAGTTCAGAATAGGCATTGCCATTCAGGATTTCACATGTTTAAAAATCCCTGATTTCCAAAACCCTTTATGCTTGATCTTTGTGTCTCTGAGCTGTCAGTGAAGCCTAAAATCTTTATTTACCTATTAACCCCAAGTCCTAATCATCAGCGATAGTTGGCAAACACTAGGTGCTACTATGGGAGCAACGTGACTTGCCACCAGCAATGTCTTTCAGAGCACAGTTTTGTTTCATAAAAATAAAATGCGGCAGCAGCAACTTGCTGCACCACACTCAATAGCTTCATTGCCTTCTACAATATTAATAGGTTGGCATTGTAGAACCTGTAAAAAATTTTAGACTGAACTTTTTTTATCAGGTTCCAGGTACAAAGCACTCCAAATGCCACCAGCAGCTTAATCTTAGGAGCTCTGCTTCTGTACATAAGGATGAGAAACAATCAGATTATTTACGGAACATAGTACATTACTGAAAAGTAGAGTTCACTTCATTCCAGCAAATGGAGGCACCACCATTTTCATTACTGATAATTTAATTTCCAATATCTCTTCCTGGGCAAAAGTGGTTTTGAAATTGCTGCATTTGCTCAGAGAACACATTAAACTAAAATGGTGAAT
>WEIV01010836.1:0-19711 GCA_013390005.1 Calyptomena viridis | reverse complement strand
GTATACTACAAAGCTGTTTCTAATCAATCTTCATTATTAGGAAATTAAAAAATGTACTTTGCTCTAAGATAACTATGATATAAAAGGCCTACCTCAACCTGAAATTACTCAGCACCAACACCTAGGTGAAGTTTACAAAAGCAAAAGGACCTTTCTTTGGTTAGAGCACCTGTCACTCCAATGGATGTCTTTTTCCAAAGTACTTTCACCTGAAGAATTCTGCTTACTGGAACAATTCTTGTGCTAGAAACCAAACCAGTGGATTTTTGTTTTTAAGGGAGGCAAAATAAATAAGAGAGAGATTATTAAAAAGAGTGGGAGGTAGAAAAGAAGGGATGAAAACCAATTATGATAAATTAGATAAGGGAGACAGCTAAAGTCAGAAAAATTTCAATGCTTTCACTCAGTCCTATCCACTCAAAGAGCTGCACATAACGTGACAGCTGTTCTCTCCTTCATACTGTCTATTTGGCTTTCATAATGATGACTCTAGTCCCAGGACATAATGACCAGATATTTTCCCTATATCCTGTGACATCCCGATAAATTGCACTTAGTGATATTTCCTTCCAAAAGGCACCCCTAAACTTTAAAGGCTTGCCATAAGGCTTAGGGAACATTATTCAATATAAAAAGCAACAGCTATAAATCAATTTCACATTTTTGAGAATCAAAATGGCCAAAGATGTATTTCTTCAGGATCAACTGTCAGCATGTAGTCAACCTTGGTATCTACTTATCATTTTATAGGTTATGTTAATGCATTCATTTTTGTTTCTTTATTGCCTACTACAGAATTGTAACAGATGCTGTCAGCAAGTAATATGTTTATGTTTGAAAAGTTGTTTCTACAGTAGCTCTTGATCTGTAAACAGAATGTGTTCTTTAAGACACTTATTTCAAAATCAATGAAAATACCCATCTGATTATAGGAGGTAGGGATTAAACCATTGATTAATAAGGAAAACACAAGTCTCTGCTATACACAGTGAGAAAAAACAAAAAAGTCAAAAAATCCAGCATGTTTAAAAATAGATCTTTCTCAAAGCTGAGATTCCCAGAAATAACTAAGAGACTTAGGATAAATCCCAATGACTGTCAGTGGAATTCAGGCTCCTAAATTCTACCCCAAATCAATCAATTTTATTTGTACTGTGAGCCAATTCTTTAAGGCAAAAGAAAAAAAGAAGGACTCTGAGCTTTTCTTATGCCAGTCAAAGACCCCTGTGTTTTCTGTGGTTTCCATAAGTTCATCTTCAGCTCTCTAATTACTGTTTTCCTGTTACTAATAAAAAGTTGGTGAAAGCTATTCAACTGCAGTTACTGGAGTCTGGTTGCTTTATTGGTTTCAGTTTGCCACAAAGTGATAATTAGTTTTAAAGCAGCAGTTACATGGACTTTAGTGAAACAAAATGTATACACTGGAAACTGAGGCAGTTCATTTTTCTTTTAACCAGAAAACATTTGGATGATGTATGAACTGAAAATAAGACCAAGAGAAATAATTTTTGTAAAAAAAGCTTTGTTTTGTTTGGTTTTTTTGGTTTTTTTTTTTTTTTTCCTTAAATCCACAGGGGAAATATTTTTAATTTTCCAGAAGATGAAATTTTCTTAGTGCTCGTGATCTGAATTAGTTATATTGTCTCTTTGATAAAAGCATGCAGTGTTAACTTTACTATACTAAAATTTAATAGCCAGCAAATGCTCAGCTGTAAGCTTGAGCACACCATGGGAAGCAGAATGTGTTATGGTGGTTTCTAACCACTATGCACAGATTTAGCAAAAAAGATTATAAGGAAACTTAGACATTATGCAACACTGTTTAATAGATAGTGATTACGTATATACTGAGAAATCAGCATCAGCTCACAAAACTGGGTTTGAAAGTGAGAATCTGAGGGTATTTAAGGCAGATATCACTACCCGGTATAATACATGACTGTGACCCTGAAGCACAGTCTTATGCAATTGCCAAAATATTTCCAAAAGCTTCCGCTTTCTGTTTGGGCTCTCTCACATTCTTTCTGTATATCTACACACTAACTCTATGTATGTGTGTTCTAATTCTATGTAGTATTATTTTTCTTCCCATCCTTTTAGATGTTAATGTTTTTGAGACTACCACTCAACTCTCCACTCCCACATCTGCACAGAAGCTAGTACCATATGCTGGCTCTGGCCTTGTTACAGACTTCAAACAATGACAGTAATGGTGTTTTGCTGTGCTATCCCTCATTCAAGAGACACCACTACCCCATAAAAAAGCAGTTATTTTGTATAATCCTGACACCTCTTGTTGCTCTTGTCCAGGAGTCTCCCAACTCTTTTAGCTAGAGTAGAACAAGACATTTTAGAATGAAAGAACTGTTTTGGGGAAAAAAATTCTAGTTTGCTACACTTTTAGAAGGTATTTTTAGACTTAAGGAATGGTTTAGGTTGGAAGGGATTTTTGAAGATCATCTAGCCCTACCCATGGGCAGGGACACCATTGATAAACCAGGTTGCTTAAAACCCCATACAACCAATCCTGAACACTTCTAGGGGCGGGGCATCCACAACCTCTTTAGGCAAACCTATTCCAGTGTCTCCCAACTCTCAAGATAAAAAATTTTCTCCTTATGCCCAGTCTAAACCTATTGTCTTTAATTTTAAACATTTTTTCCAGTTCTGTTGCTACAGGCCTTGGTAAAGTATGCCCCTCTATGTTTCTTGTAAGCCCCTTTTTTATTTTGAAAGCCCACGATAATGTGTCCCCAGAACTTTCTCTTCTTCAGGCTGATGTACCCCAACCTTCTAGACTTTCTCCATAGGAAGGATGTTCCAGCCCTCTGATGATCTTAATGACTCTTCTCTGGACATGCTCCAAGAGATCCATGTCTTTCATGGACTCCAGATATGGATACAGTACTGAAAGTGGGCCTCTCACGTGAGCAGATTAGTGCGGCTTTCTGGACACACTTCTGTTGATGCAGCCCAGGATATGGTTGGCTTTCTGGGCTACAAGTACATATTGCTGAGACAAGTCTGACTTTTCCTCCACCAGTATCCCCAAGTCCTTCTCTGAAGGGTAGCTCACAATCCATTCGTTCCCCTACCTGTACTGATATTTTGGATTACACTGACCCAAATGCAGGACCTTGTACTTGACCTTGTTGAACTTCATGAGGTTCACATGGCTCAGGCATATCTAAGTTTCTCTGAATGGCATCCCATCCCTCTAACAAATCAATAGTATCACACAATTTGGTGTCTGCAAACTTGGCAAAGAAGCACTCAATCCCACTATGTCATTGGTGTAGATATTAAATAGTATTGGTCCCATTAGAGATCATTAAGGGATACCACTCCGTGATTTCCATTTAGACTGTGAGCCATTGACTGCAACACTTTGGGAGTGGCCATCCAGATTCCTTATCCATCTTACAGTATATTCATCAAATAGGGGACTGTATCAAAGGCCTTACAGAAGTCTAGGTAGATCACACCTGTAGCTCTTCCCTTATCCTCTGATGCAGTCACTCTGTTGTAGAAGGTCACCAGATTAGTTAGCACCAATTGCCCTGGATGAAGCCATATTGAAGGATTTGGTTATTTAAAGCTGAACTAGGACAGAAATATTTGTGTCTATGTGTTCCTGATGCATACCTGTATGTAGGCCGACACCTGTAGTCTGAAGATCAGAAAAATGAGAGAAGTTGGGGTAGACAATTCAAGGCTTTGTGTTTATTAGTTGTATTCAATGTTTCAAGTATTCAGTCAATTTCTACAGATCATCTCTCTCTCAATCTCTTCTCCCTATGTCTTCATTAATGCAGATGTGACATACAGAATCTCACAAAAATAATTACAATGGATTAAGGCAAATCCCACTTCTAGCTCTGACAAATAATATAAATGACTGCTAGGTATGAAATCAGCTGACTAAGGGTAAAGTTAGACCACTAGAGGAAAAAAGCCTTTAAAAAGATCAGCTGCTTAGTCTAAAACCATACGTTGCTTATAAAAGTGAAATTAGCAGAGCACAGTGAAATAATAAGATAAAATAATTTTATACTTTACAAATATGATAAAAATGTGCAGTTACCTGAGTGAAATGTTTACAGTAATGCATAGGAACAAAAAATTGCCTGTGAACTCTGTCCTGTGGCTTCAAATTTCATGGTACATTTAATTTAGTTATTCAGACAGGGACCCTGACAGGATAATTCCCCTTCCATCAGATATTTGAAAATTTGCAAAGTATACAATTTTCTAGTGAGAATTCTAGGTGTAATAGAAAGAAATCAAAGCTTGTGGGTTTCCTTCTTTACTAGCAGAGATGTCATGAGATGACTGGCTACTGCATATTAGATAGATCTCTCTTTCTTTTTTTTTTTTTAAACACTCCCAGGTTTTGTCAATGCACAGCAAATAAGCAGATGGATCCTGCTCATGTTTTATTTAATTAAAAAATGAACCTCTCACATCTTTTTATTCCAAATAAACAAACACTGTTTACTTTAAATATACGTGATAAACAGTTGCTTCTGAAAACAAACTTATTTTTGGCCAACACCCTCTACTTAGGTTGTTTAAAACATATTCAATGTTTCTGAAAGCATAACCATATGTTGTAAAATTAATTAAATTTTGAAATGTCTTATCATCCGGCATTTTTATCTTTAAGAGGATTTCCTGCTTATTTTCCCATGCTACACATGTGTTACTGAGTTGCAACATCTGGCACTTAGCAATTAGGTCCTTTCCTCAGGCAGTAGCCATCTTTGGTCTAAAATTACAGCAATTCTTAATTTAGATTTCTCATACTCATGCTATTTCAGACCTCTCTCCACTCTGTTATGACAGATATTTGGATAGATTAATGGATGAGACCATGTCTGTTGGTTGCTCATCCTATCTGCCAATTACCATTTCCTTCTGAATAGACACAAGATTCACAAAAGGCAGTAGATCCTGTACAGTTCTGTTCTCTTGATTAAAGCAAATTTGAGATCTCTCCACCTCCCTTTTGCAATTTCTTTTTACTTTTTCCCTTTTCCTTTCATTTTTTATGTCTTCCTTTTTTCTTTTCTTTCCCACTTAGTTCCCCTCTCCTCCTCTCCTCCTCCTCTCCTCCTCCCCTCCCCTCCCCTCCCCTGCTCTCCTCGCCTCTCCTCTCCTCGCCTTGCCTTGCCTCCTTTTCACAGAATGGTGAAGTTACCTTTGAAACACATCTTACACCACAGTTTTGAAAGACTGAAGTAGAAATATTCATGTCCGTCCCAAAGGAAACAGGAAGAGCATCTGCCATATGGAACTCTCCAGTAGCTGATTGCTACTCCTGTGCAACAAAAAGCACAAAGCACCTCCAGACAGTGTGGCTCAGCCTAATCATATAAGAGATAAAAAATGCAGTAGTGTATGTGGCGTGGGAAGAAATATTATTTTTTAAATTATAGAATAGAGCATATTAAAATTTAATTCATGAGGCTGGCCTAGGAAAAGGAATGAGTAACTTGAAATATTGAGTGTGTGTGGTCTCTACAGATACTGAACATTTAAAGTTCAAGTGCTTTCACAAAGAATTCAGTAAATAAATGATTATATTGTCCCTTATTGATTCCACTTTAGTTATTGATGTCTAGACATTATACCACTGGAGCAATACAGAAGCCTGGCTAAATGATACCTGATCTCCAAGCTAAACACTGTAGTTTCCCCCTAACCGCTACTTGCAGTGGTCTGCTGTTAAAGAATGAAATCAACTCTCTACCTGAATTCCAACCCCAGGAAAAAAAAAAAAAGCATTCTGGTTCCTTTTAATGTTTCCATGTTCTTTGTGAACAATATGTGTCATTTTATTACTATGAGCCCTTGAATTTTTCAAGAAAATATACACTTCCAGATCGTGCCTTTTCTATGTTCTTGCTAGAGCACACACCTGTCTTCCTTCTGAAAGCAGTTTTGTGCATCATAAATCTTTTTCTTACTCAATTTTCCTGTAAAATAATACAAGATAAGTATTCACTGTGGGATTTCTACACATTTTCTACTTGTCTCACATTTAGAAAAACTAGGGGAGGATGAGCATCTCACCTGAGATGTATGTAGGACATTAAGGGTAAATTTGTATGTGTAAACTGAACAATGCCAATGCATATCCTCTGGCAAAATTTATCCGCATCTCAGCTTTTAAACTCTTTCACGCTTCAGTGTGGAATGATACAACTGGCTCCTTGGGAATGGCTGCTGTGGGAAATGGCATAAGGAATTCACCTTCAGCACCCATGTTTTTTCCCTGACACTATTTAATTTACAGGCATAAAGACTCCTAAGTTTAGGGAGGAATAAGCCTTTAAAGACATGTCTTAACTATGTATGACCCATGCAGATAGGATTAAACTGCAATTTACTTTTTTTTCTTTGTGATTGAAATGTCTAGAACTTACTCTGTAATCAGAAATAACTGGGCCAGAGCTAAAACCCCTGTACTATTTTAAGGTGTAGATTTCACTGTATGTTTTACCTGTTCTTCCTAGAGTATAAGAAAAATATTCTAGTTCCCTTTTTTCTGGACTTCTAGCTCTCATCTCATATGATTTCAATTACTGTTTGTGGATACAGGTAAAAGAATATGTATCTTGATAAGCATTTGCTTAGATACAAAAAATCGTTTCAGAATAGCTGGGCCTCTGCAAAATGTATTGCCTTCTTTCATTACAAAGACTTCTACTGAATAAATGTTAAGATACAAAATTTATTTGTAGCCATAAAAAATCATCCTCACACTCCCTCTTCCTCGTGGAATTGGATACATTTTTACAAGTCTGTTTATTTGAAATAAGAATATGATCCATGCATCTCCTTCTAATACTGAAGAAAAGGTAAAGGGAATAGCAGTAACCTAGCAAATCATGACCTTATCCTTTCTGAGTTTCAAATTCATCCTTGCTGAGGAAGGCCATTGTCAGAGTGTGTAGCTTGGGCTGTAGGCAGTCAGCAGCTGAGATAAAGACAGTCTGTCCTCTAAGACTATTTTTACTGGATATCTGCATAGCTAGGTAAAAAGAAGCTGAGAGGTACAGATTCTTTAAGAAGTCCTAATCAATCTGTTTTTCAGATATGCTGTGACTTAGGAACCTGGAGATGATTCAGCTTGTCTTTGTTCCAAGTGTTCACACATTATGTGTTCTTATCCCTCTACAAAATTTCACCACCTTTCTTATTGAGCCTGGTAAGTTCGGAGGTTACTTTTCCTTCTGAATTGCTATCTTTCCTCCTTACCTCTTTCAGTCTGATTTAGGTATCTTTTTCACAGAATCTACCAAAGACTATGCATAAATATAGAAGGAGGATAAATGTGCCTGACACTTGCAGGCTGCTGCTGTTGCCAGCAAAAAGTAGCTGCAGAAAGCATTTAGCAGGAGAGAGTAAATAATGCCTAGAAAGATCCAAAAGAGAGGAAGAAAGGAAGAGGTCTTTTCCACAAGAGTATTTGAATTGTATGAAAGCATTCAAGTAGTTTCATTGTTCCCACTTCGTATTGAGGCAAAGAATATATTCAGAAAGTGATTTTTTTTTTTTTTTTTTAGATAGAAAATCTGTTTTACAGTTCTGTTTTTCTTTATAAATTAATGGAGAAGCCATGCTGAACAGTTTATTCCAAGCAAGGAGCTGAAAGGCCTAATTTCTCCAGCAGAGCAGATCCCAGTGATCATATGACAGCAGTTTGGGATAAAAGACATTGAGGTAGTATCCAGTAAGAAGAGGCAATGCACCAAAAGAATCAACTACAGCTAAAAGTAGCAGTGACATTTAACAACTGCTTAAGTCCAAAACTACCTGTTCCAAATCTGAGCTACTTTTGCCTCGTTTTCTATTTCTGCCTCTGAAGGTCTCTTTTGTAATATTTATATTGGTTTTTACCTGCCAGTTGAACTTCTGAATTGATCTTTATTCCACATTCATGACTGTGAATCAATTTCCAAAATTGATCTGCAAAAATATGAATGTACTTGTCTCTGTGATGGAAACATAACTCTCCAAATACTCAACTTTATAGGACAAACTAGTTCAGCCTCTTAAAAAAAAGGAAAACCTTTTTTTTCAGGTTTTGAAAATATAAGCTGATCTGTCATTACGTGGTGCAGATTTGGCATGGAGTTCAAGGCATTTTGTCACCAACACTTAGAGAAGCACTGACTTCTTAGCTAGCATCCAATGTAGGTCTTCTCTGGTTTCAATAGCTTTCGGTCAAGTTTCATTATTCTCAGAAGTGTAGTCAGTCAAATCATCCATATCATTTTTCATTCATCCCCTGAAGTTTCTGAAAGATGTAGACTTTAAAAACAAATATATCTTACTATTAAATACATACAAATAGAGGCAGTCCCTCCCACAGAATCTATGTTCTAGTGAATTTTATACCATATCCATCACTGCAGCTTGAAAAATTTCCTTTGGTTAGGTCTTATCAGTGTGTTGTAATGTGTAATTAATATGTATTTCTATATTATGTCTTTCTGTATTATATAGTTCTGTTATCCCCTGAAGTTGGAATATTCTGTTAACCCCCCCGCCCTTCTCCAAATGGTTTGTCCCCTCCCTTCTCATTGGCTAAACTCCCCTATAAGAGTCTGTTCCCACAAAGCAGTTTTGGCTTTCCTTGGTTGCTTCCTTAAGCTTATGACCCTCTGTGGGGCACGTTGCCCTCAGAGAGAAATAAAACATTCTCAACCAAGAAGAGCTGCCTGCATCTTCCTTATCCTCCGTTCACTGGCTTAACCCTCGAGGGCTAGCAAGAGGCTACACAGACCTTGCAGCCCTTAAGCACCTCTGAGCTGGACCTCCTGCGACATGGAGGCTTTTTGCCTAGAGGTGCCCCCTCCTATTGTGTGCTCCGAGGCAGACTAAGCCCGGGCTGAAGAAGGAGCTGGGGCTTGCTGAGGGGGCAGCGATATCAGTGCTTTTAGTTTTTTCAGTTGGATCACTCCTATCTGCCACTTAATTTTAGTAGTATTATATAGAGTTAGGTTAAGTGAGTTTGTTTTCAGCAGCTGTTTTAGTATGCTAAATTTAATCTAATCATTGTAAGATATATTTTATTTTCATTTTATGTTTTATAGTTTTTAGAAGCTGCAAATATTTTAGAGTCCAACTAAGTAATGAGATACTGCTTATATTTAGACAAAAGTTATGTCCAAGGATATTTCATTCAAACATCTTGTCATGGTTTCTATATGGTAAAACTTCTTTTGTTTATTGTAGGGCACGGGAGCTGTGAGGGGCGGAGCTGCGGTGAGAGAATGCCGTGGTTTTGAAGGTCAGCGTGGGAGAGACCCCTGCACCTCCGTCCTGTCCCCTCCATTGTGGTTTGGGGAGGGGTGGGACACCTGAAGCTGCGGGAAACTCCCCCTGCCCCCAGTGTCCCACGGCACTGACCCCTCCATGGTGGGAGGGGGAAGGGGAAGCCCAGCACGGTCCCGATCGCCGCCCACTGCTGTGTGGTGGCTCCATGGTCCAGCGAGGAGGGGCGTCTCCATTCGCGTGGCGCTGGGTGGCCAATGCCCATGCTTCCAACATGGGGCAGGCTGCATGGTTGCTGCCGCCCCAGGTGTTGTGAAGCAGCCCTGGCCCTGGCGCTGCGGGAGCCAAGCCCCCGCCCCACCAGAAGGGCACCATTCGGCACTCACAGTGCCGTGTCAGCCCTGCCGCCCACGCGTGGAGACACTGCCGCATGTTTCTTGGCACCGCCATCACCCGGCCCCAGAGCCTGGTGGGGTTCACAGCACATCTGCAGCCCCGAGCCCAGCACAGCAGTGGCTGCAGGAAGTGTCCCAGGAAGGCCCCGTCCCTTCACCTGGATGGGGTGCGGTGCCACAGAACCAAAGTAGGGTGCAGCATCCCGAGCCCTCGCCGGCTCCCCGCTTGTCCTGCGGCACTCTCACCGTACCCTCGTGGTGTGCGCGGCTCCCTTCCATCCTCATAGCGCCCAGCTCAGCGCTAGCCCTGCAGGACACCTGCAGACACCCACCTCTCCGCTGTTGCTGCCGCTGCCACCATGACCAGTTCCCTGCACAGGAATGCGACTCTGAGCCCAGCGCCTGCCCTGGGCAGTGTGGGCCTGTGGGATGCCTGAGCCTTGTGCCTGCAGTGGTTGGGGGTGGCCGGGGTGGTAGGGGGGTCCCAGTTAGGGGCTGGGAGAAGACGGATGCCATTTTGGCTGAGCCACATGGCAGAGACAAATAAGGCTTCCCTCCATATGGGACCAGAAGTAGGCAGGGGCAATGAGGGACCAATGAAATGAAAACCTACGCCTCCCTGAGGAGGGGGGAGGCATGGGAATGAGGCATACACGCATGTGTGAGACGCAAGGAATGCTGGGTCCGGGCAGAGGATATAAAAAACGACACAGCTTGGATGCCATGCTCCTTTCGGCTGTGCCGAACTGTCGGGACCATCTGCTGGTGTTCGGGACGTTGACGACACCATCTTGGGCCACGTGCCAGCTGGGGCTGGGACACTGGAGACTGATTCCTGAACAATGCAGAACTTCAGCATCATCTCAGATCTTTTCATACACTACGGGCTCCTGGTTTGGCTAGGGAANGCTTTGCCTAGGCAACCCGACCCTGCCCTTCTCCCCCTCTCTTTCTCCCTCTTCTTTCCTTTTCTTTCCCTCTTCACGGCACCATCCCCCTGGCTCCTTCCCCACTCTCCACGGGTTCTAGGGGTGGGGGGAGACGGCTCTTCTAGTCTGGGAGTGGTGAGGCTTGTTCAGCTTATCTCTACCTTTATTTCTCTCTCTCTGTTCCCTGGGAACACTACCCCAGAAAACCCTTGCTCTACCATACCCTCCTCCCTCCAACTCCCCCTCATGGCCACCAGGAGTTGTTGTAGCTTCTGAACTCCCCCTCTACCCCTGTGGTTTTTCACTGCTTGCACGCAGTGTTGTTTTCAAGCCAAAGAGCTTGTGTTATTTCATCGTAAAGGATTATTGTGTTGAGTTCTGGCTATGCATTGTCTTTATGTCAAATATTCAATTCTATTCTCTGGTTTTATATTGCGTGGATAAGAGTGTTTTTTAATACATAATATCTATTTTTATTTTTCTGTTTTAATAAAAGTTCTTTCTATCCTTATACTCGAACAAGTCTCAAAAATTTAATATTGAATTTATTTTGATTTATTTTCACTGTCCCCTGAAATGGTGACACATGTGATTCAGCAAGAATAGGATGAACTAATATATTTGCATCTTTAAATTTAAATTTACCCAATATATTTACACCTTTAAATTTAATTTTACCCAATACCCCGTTCCAGCAAATCTCTGTGAGTTGCCCATCATTAGTTCTCTAGGTCAGAAATATTTCATTAACAGGCTACTGACAAATAATATGAAAACAGTACTCTGTAACAAAAAAAAAATAGCAAATGTTGCAATTTTGCACACTAATCATACATATCTTGCTTATCATATGTATCATAGATATCTTCCTACTATGGCTTTCAGAAGTAACAGAAAGGCAAAAAAAAACAGAACAGCAAATAAACCTGGTTTTGAAAAAGATAATTTGCTATCAGTTTACTAACTGTTCAGAAAACTAATTTAATTTTAATTCAGTTTTTATATTAAGACAGTGTAATTCAGTACAAAAAGCATTGTAAGACAATGTAGCAATCTTGTAATTTTTGTTTATACTATTTAAATATCAGGATGGAGATATTATTGCATGAAGGAAAACATGAACACATTTCTATATGGTATATATAGATATCTGTTTACATGTTTACGTAGGGATATATAGATCTCTTGTTATAATCTAGTAAAATGCATTATCTACAATAGAAAAGAATATTACTAGAGACTACTGCCTTAGTCAACAATTCTTTCGTATAGTTAGGTTTCTGCAAGGCTACTAAAACAGAGAAGTTATTGGGAGTTATGTTATTATCATTTAAACCTCCCAGACAGAGATTAGATTTAAAAAATGTTGCTAATAGTGATAGAGCAGTACATAACAGCTAGTTTCTGAATATAATAACAAAAAAAAATTTATTAAAAATCATCAGAATTAATGCAATTTTAGACACAATTTTGTCAGATTTAATTCACAGAAGATGTGGAATTGTAGACAAGAGCCTTTGATCAAAAGTTTATGGATATTAGAGGAACATTTAAATAAAATTGGGACATAAATAGGGTGGTGGGGAGGTTTATAACAAATTTCAGGCTATTAAAGAAAGCTAACTAGAGATATCAAAAAAGTTTACATGCATAAGGAGAATAAAAACTGTAGTAGAATCTCTTACATTTCATCAAACTGTTTTCAGCCTTCTAAGAAAACTGAAACAGTTAATAAGAACTCTTTAGAGATGCAAAGAAAAGAAAAGAAGCCCAAATTGAGGAATATGATATAGAATTAGTTGAAGCACTCACCACAAATTTTCTCTTATTGTTCATGGACAAGTTTGTTCTCAAACCTTGATGCATAACACCATGGTTTTGGAAGGAGATGGACAACAGACTAGGATTATCAACAGAAATTGGATACATATGTAGATCTTTGGGTCCAGGTGAATTTCACCCAAAAATCAAAAGTATCACTCTCCATGCAGAGTCACGGTTGCCAGGGGAGTTTCCTCATGATTCATGAAAGAAAGTTTAAGCTTACACTCACTTTTAAAAAAGACAAGGAGACAGAATTGTGAAATAATCAACTGGTCAGCTTCATCTTAGGCTTTAAATGAACAGCATGTCCTATTAGACATTTTCAAAACCATTTTCAAAAAAGGAAGGCAATCAGAAACAGGAAACATGGATTTATGAGGGCCATATCACGTTTGATCAGTGGGATTGCTTTTTGAGATTACTAACATGTGAACGAGGAAAATGTGTGAATGTAGTGTGATGACTTTGGTAAGGTTTTTAACATCATCTTATACAGCTGTTTCATTTGAAACTAGAGGAACTAAAGGCTAATCCTGTTAGATGAACTAAAAATTGACTAGACTGCACAGCTCAAAGGGTTGTAGCCAGTGGCTTCAAATTCAGTGAGTGACCACTAATAGATGGAATATCATGGTCATTAAAACTGAAGCCAGACTTGTTGGTCTGATTTTTTTCAATAACCTGGATGATGAGACAGAACACATAGCAAATTTATAGTATATTCTACCATGTGTGGAACTGACATGGGGATTAGGGAAAAGAGCTCAGTTCAAGATGAAAACAAGACTTACAAATGTCAAGACCAATTTCCTCAGAACTCAAGCACAGAAACAACTTGCATTTGAAATCACAGGTCCTGTCTCATGCCTTTAAATAAATCTACCAAGTCTACAGGATGCAAAAATAATAAGCATGTTGAAAAGGTAAAAAAGTACTCTAAGCAAGTGCAGGAGCATTATTCAGACACAAATAGAATGTAAGATTCAAAAAAAGAAAAAAGGCGGGGGGAAGAAGAATGAAAAAAGAAGAAAACCAGTATATAAATAACAGTTCATACAAATTTCAGTGAAGACAGATTTCATCCAACTGTATCTTTCTTTTTCAAGACAACTTATTTTAAAAGTGAAGAAATGTACTAAGTTTACTCTGTCTGGAGCTCAGAAAGTACTTTATATGGCTACAAGGGAAATTACTGAACTGAAAATATTGAAGAAGATGAAATTTAGAGAACTGAAGTTGTGCTAAAGGACAGAGAACAGTGGGTTGTACAAAAATTGGAGTTTTCGGATAAGGGTTAAATGTTCCTAAATTACTTATGTTGGAAATGAGCTTCCTTAATATTCATATTAATGTTGTCAGCACAGAAATGGAACTGTGTTACAGAAAAAGAGAATTGATTAAAAGCTAAAAAGTGTTGCCAATACGCAGGAGGACAAATAATACCATACTGTCAAGTGAATGATTTGGGGCAATGGAATAGTAGCAATGTGTTAAATTTTCAAAACAAGTACAAGATAATATATATATATATGGGATAGAAGATAAAATTTTGGGTTACTTATCACTCAGACAAAAGAGGAGAAAGACATACCAGCTGACAAGTACAAGGTTATAGAAAGACAACTAGTGACCAATGACATACATTTCTTAAGAGGACAAAGGAATTTTTAAGTTATATCAATATATTTCTAGTGAACATACAAAGTAAAGTTATAGATTTTAAGGTAAAAGATCATGGTGAGAACTAAATTTTAGTGCTATATAAATATCTGATCACACATGTTTAAGAAAGATGGATTCAACTTGGATTTGTACAGCACTACTGAAAAACCATGAAATTACTCTGGAAAATAAAGTCTCTGCTTCTATCTCATGAGTGAGATTAAGGGTGGCAGTAGTGTAAAAAATGCCAAAAAAGGAAAGAGAGATGATCAAAGCAAGGGCCAAGATGAGAACAAATTACTATTATCTGGTAATGTCTAAATTTATTCCAAGTATTCAGATTAAAGTTTACAGTCACAGGAAGAATGAGAATCAACAGGAGTTTCACATAAAATCTGTAATTTTCAATGAGAATTACTTTAATCTTTTTAATTTGCTTTTCACTAAAGATGATAGTTAAATTTAAGGGGTTTGTCTGCCCACACGGACCCAAAGTGTAAAGATGAACTGCTAAAGCAAATTTCTGCCATCTGCTCTAACGATATACAAGCACGATCAAGTAGGGAAAGGGATAGGACATCCTTTCTGCTTGGATCTGAGGGAAATAGCATATTTTTTGTGTGAAATTATAGTTACAGCAAAGGGGCAATCTGGAAGTAGAGGTGGTATATAAGCTTTCTGGACAAAGATCTCTTGGGATTCAGGTCGTCTGTAAGAGTAGGGAGAAATTCAAGAGTATTCTGTAGTAGTGAAAAGAAATCTTTTGTCAAAAGAAATCCCTGCTACTAGGGAATTTTTCAGTTGCATACATTGTGTTGATGGAAAATGCTGTTTTTTCAAATTGTTGTATATAGGAATTGAACATTCTTAACTCAGTAAGAAAAATTGTTAAGTGGGTAGGAAAAGTATGGAATCTTTCTTATTATGGAAATACCAGTAGAGTCAGAACTGGGTTACTTGGTGACCAACTGAAAACATTTATACTCCTTGGTCTATTTGATTCATTCAGGAAGTTAAATTTACCACTGCTTAGGTGAGTTCTCTGACCTATCAAATAGGATATTGACTCTTGTAAAATTATGGACTTCTGAATATCTTCCAGAGATGTGTTTTGGTTTGTGCAAGTGATTGCCAAACAGGCAGAGAGTTGGACTGAAATTTCCCAGATTTCAAATGTGGGCCAAATTCTATCTTTGCAGTGTTGTTCTTATACTTTTTCAAATTTGTAATGTGTCAGGATTACCCTGAAAAAGCACAGAAAACAATTTTGGTTTTCAAAACTCTAAGTGGTGAAAAATGTGTTTTCTGCTAATTCCTATGGAAGTTCCAATAAAGAGCTCAACTGATGAATCATAAACCAGAAATAAAAGTCTACCTCCTCAGTTCTTCATAGGCCTTTTGTATTTCAAACATTTGCATCAGCCTTGTAAGACACTTGATGTGGTGCAGTGTCATTGAATAATATTAGATATTTCATTTATATTGAGGAGATTGTGAACAGTTTTCTTCTTGAGAGACAAGTCATTGGGTTGAAAATATTGAACTGTGGATAAGTAATCACATACACCAAGGTTAGACACATGATCTAATGGATCAGTTGTCTTAGGCTCCCTATATATGGAATGCAGGAAAGCATTGTTTGAATTTGGAGCAGGACCTTGGTCTTTTAGGGGGATTGCTGCCGTAGTGATACTGATCATCCTGCAGCAGATGACTGGATGCTGAAATTGTTATGTACGTTGCCACTGCAGTATTTTGGTTTTGACAAATCAATGTTTTCCATCAAAATTATTTTGCTGAAAAATTCTCAGTCAATGCTAGTTGGCATGTGTTTACAGCTAGAGCAAGTCAGCCACATACATTGTCTGCTGGCACACGTAGCTGTTGTTCAGACTGACACTATGATATGATGAGTATTTGGCAGGTTGTTCTGAGTGCAGAGGCAAAAAGTTGCCTTTGTAATCTTTTGCTCCTCCAGCTCCCATGGTGGCCCTGTAGGTTTACAGGTTCTTTGCATGTAGCAGCAACTCTGTGGATGCAAATGACTGATGGAAAGACCTGAAGGAAATTTTTTTTTCTCTAATTAGATTTTTTTGACTGAAGAGATTTTGCAATAATGACCTCCTAGTTAATACAGTGTAAGTAACTACTTTTTCTTAGGAGAACAAGTAAAACAAACTCAAATAATATTTAATCTATATAAACACTTTCTTCATTCTAATTTGAAGTTTTTTCTTAAATTAATTCTGATGGTCTATAAAAATTTTTGCCACAAGAAAAAAAAGATTTTTTTGTGAAAAAGACAAATTGATTTTTCTAAGTCTTCTATTTTCCTTCATCGTGAGCTATTTGCCACATTTGACTTAACTTCATGAATAATTACTTATTACATACCACTTCCCTCCCCCATCAAATGACAATTCTGAGCACTTGTAATCAAAATGAGGAAAAGCAGCCTCACTGAGAAAAGATATATGAAAAAAATCCATTCAATTCTGTTGTCATCCAGTTCTTCATAATTAACTATGGACCTACTGACTTCTGCATCCCATACTTGCAATATATGGTTTGGTGTTGAGCTGATGGAGGGCCGTCTACTTTTCAGGATATAACTGGCACTTGTTTCTTTCATGCAAAAATATTTCACACACCAATACAAATATTCCCATTTCTTCCACTTACCCCAAGGCGTTGGTTCTACTTAAATAACAGCTGCTTTCTTTTTTTCATACTACTCTACCTTCCACCTTAGTGTTATCTTAACATGAAGTGGGCTGAGTTGTCTTTTTCCTGTCAGAACACTCTTTCTAAAATGAACTGCATTGTTACAGTCCCTATCCTAATCACTACTAGTGTCTGTGCTGCTCTTCCTTGTTTTGTTGAATACATCTTTGAAAATTCTCCAAGTACTGCCTTTATTTTTACTGCAACATTTTCATATAATTTCACTTCTAAGCCATCAAGCTCAGGATTTTCATTGTCCTCCTAGCTTTTGTTCCTGATTTGTAACACATTTTTCCCACAGCACTTTCAGCAAGTGCTTTTCTTCTCTCTTCTCTGTCCTGTACAGTTATACTTTCTTAAACCATAATATTTCTGACCCTATGTTTGATTATCTGTGTTGCTTCTTCATGGGAAAAGNCAAGTACCCTCACAGAGTATTAAAGGCACTATTATAACAGAGTTCTTCAAAAGAGGGCAAGTGTGAGCTGCATCTTTTCAGAGTTATCCTTAGTTTAGTTCATTTTTGATAATCTGGAATGGACTTTCTTTGAGATGACCAACTGCCATTTCAGTTTTTAAATTGCTTGTAAGGAATGTATGATGTCTGATTCAGTTAATTGAAAGTCATGCCAATCACAAGGCTAATCTGGAAATATATGAAAAAAGGAAAGTTTAGCAATCCCTGTTAAAATGGGAAGTATCTGCAATATGCTATATTGTTACTGTTTGAAAATTGAATATCATTCATTTTTGAAGCAACGATTTTATTCTAAATTAAGAATAATAATACTGATATTCTCTGCTCATTGACTAATTCTGATATCTACAGAGACTTGTTTGATCTTTGGCATATTGCTATGAGATGAAGATATATGAGAGCCAGAGCAGATTAAAGAGAACTGCAGGCTAATTGCATTCTTGTTAAGGCTGTGGAGTTTTACATTTGACTTCACTTAGGACAGATAGATATATTATGGTTCAGACTGAATTACAGCCTTAACACCGTCAAAAATCTTGAGTAGTAAATTGCTGATGTATCTCTGGTGGGTGACTCTTCCGAAACACAACAACTTGAGTTAAAAACTAAAACTACATGTTGTTTTTGTGGTATAAATGGGAACTATTACAATCAAAAGTTCCTTTTCTGTTTCAATGGAATGCTGGCAATAGCTTGTATCCCAAAGGGTAAGACAAATTCCCAGGCTGCGTAATATGGGCCATTGAGCTGCTGTGAAGAGCTGTCTCAGTCTTCTGTAACTTTTCTCGTGTCTCTTGAGGTGGAGACGATTTTTTTGTTTTGTTTGTGCATAGCTTTGTCCATCGTTATCTCATGAGGCCCCTAAATGCACTATAAACACTACAAAATGATTATCGATATATAAATAACAAATTTCTTATGATACATTTGGAATCTACTAGGTCATCTTGTCCATCTCATACTGTGCTGGTTTTGGCTGGGATAGTTAATATTGTTCATATTGTTCTAGTAGCTGGTACGGTGCTGTGTTTTGAATTTAGAATGAGAATAATGTTGGCAATACACTGATGTTTTACTTGTTGTGAGCAGGACTTCCACTGCATTTAGGCCTTTTCTCCTTCTTACCCCATCCCACTAGTGAGGACGCTCAAGGAGTACAAGGAATTGGGAGGGGACACAGCTGGGACAGCTGATCACAACTGACCCAAGAGATATTCCACACCATATGTTGTCATGCTCAGCATATAAAGCTGTGAGGAAAAAGGGGGAAGAAAAAAGACATCTGGGGTGATGGTCTCTGTCTTTCCAAGTAACATTACATGTGATGGAGCTCTGCTTTCTGAAGGAGGCTGAACACTTGCCTGTGTATGGGAAGTGATGAATGAATTCCTTGCTTTGCTTTGTTTGTATGCATGGCTCTAGCTTTATGTGTTAAACTGTCTTTATCCCAACCTATGAGTTTTCTCACTTTTCTGGTTCTCTCCCACTGGGAGGGAGTGGGTGAGCAACTGTGTGCAGCTGAGTTGCTAGCTGGAGTTAAACCACAATACATGGTTAATGAAGAATCATTTCCCCAGTGCATTTTCAATTGCTTTGACCAAACTACCTTTTAACAGTTCAAACCAGATGTGCTTCTGTTGTTCACACTGGAAGGCCTCCATTATTTCATATTACATTTAATATATGTAATGTGTATTAAAACAAGAGCCTGCTAGTTAACTATTGCCAAGAGTATGACTTTGTTTTTATTGTTCAGATGTTCTTATTTATATAGTATTCAAATTCATAAGAAAATAAGTAACCCAAGGACTGCCTTTTTTGTCTTAAGAAGTAACAGCAATACACCTAATTCTCATCTCTTCTGATGGAGAACTTGCCATGGTGCTCCTGAGCTACTGGAAACAGCTTCAGAGTTCAAAAACAATGCAACAGATGTTTTTAAGCTAATCAAACACATCTGTGAATACCAAGTAACCTTTGCTTTTAATATTACAGAGGCAGAGAGCATTCAATGAAATTGCTTGTATTGATCCAGCAGCACAACATCAAAAAACCTGCTCTTGTAAAGCAGTAGAAGTTGTGGAACCTATGTGGTAGTTATGTATATTATGGAGCAGTGCCATAGAGATGCCCTTATTGGAAGAGAACAACAGACAGATCAGGCTCAGCTTTTCTTATAGCTTGTGATGTGCCTCATGGAGCCCTTTGTGACTAGAAAATGAAGGACCAAATCACTTCAGTGGAGCTGTCAGAGGAAAGGGTGAGAGAGAAAAATAAAGTCCAAAAAAATATACATGTTGAATCTTAAAAGGGGTCACCTGTCAAGAAGTAACACTGTTAAAAGAATGAAGAATACTGGCCTATAGCTTTTGATCAGTCTCAAAATTAAGTGATACTCTAGGTAGATGTTGAAA
>WEIV01010835.1:139155-150753 GCA_013390005.1 Calyptomena viridis | reverse complement strand
TCTTAATCCTTTAAGTACTTTAGGACGTGCAGTTGAAAACACCACATGATAAAAAGACATCTTGAAGGGTATTGTTTAAGTTCCTAAAAATATCTTTTCCTTTCTTTCAAGGAAATTTGTGATAATTAAAGAGTAGAGATCAGACTGTTTGAAAGCTAATGAAGTGAACAAAAACTGAAACTGCAGACCCTTCTGGAGTACAAAGTTGGCAAAAAGCTAACTTTTCTCTGTTTCTAATTATAAATGGCCTAAATAAACCCTTAGAGTTGAGAAAGGAGCCTGAATGGCATGGCTGGAGTTGTGGATTTTTTAAGCAAAAAAAATACTAAACAGGTGGTTAGTGAGGTGAATTCAGTGCAGAGTCCTATGGTGCATGTATGACCTCACACTAAGAATACAACAGTTAAGAAAACCTTATTGGCTTAGATTATTTTTAGTGCATCAGTGACAAACAGTTGACAGACAAGCAGCTTGCCTTTCTTTTCTGAAACCCAGAAATGTATAGAAATTTATAAAAAATATATTTGACAAAAATAATGTTTGCTTTTAGCATTTTAGAGAAGCTCTTTCTCTTGGACTTCCACAAGTACATTTGGGTACCATGCTCAACCACTTTTATTAAAAAAAAAACAAAAAAGCCCAAGNGCCCAAGGAGGGCTGGTTGCACCTCCCTTTCTCATCACAGTTTTCTGATGCAGCACAGTGTTACATAATTGCTCTGGTTGTCTCCTTTTGGAGGAGCCCTAGTGAAATTAGGAGATACTCTAAGGTGTTCATTAATGCATCTACAAATACGTCTGTCACTAAGTTGTTAGTGAAAGCCAAGAGGTTTAAAAAAATTACTTTTTTCTACTCTATTCTGTTACTTGGATGAACCGCGTTCTCTGTGGAGGAGGGCAGATTATATCTTCTAGCTTCATGTAAGATTTTTCCAGTCTGGGTCTCAGGTATGGAAGGGTTACCCAAAATGTCTGTTGTGTAAAAATGCCAGGGCTGTCAGCCTCTGAAGTTCACATTTGAGTTATGAAGCCCTCCAAACCCTGATTTTTCAGATGGCTGAGCTTCACTGAGATGCTCTGTGAAATGCACATGGAACTGTACTGCAAGAATTCATGAACTGCACATGTTGAGCCAGTTGTATGGTAATTGTCAACCAACAGGATGGCAAAACAATGGCTTAAGACAACTGTTTAGTAAAACCCTGAATATGGAACATGAGATTTGAGTGTCAATATCAACTTGATACTAGTTTTTGCATTTAAAATTATTAGATGTGTTCCTCTGAAGTTTTGACAGTTCAGTGGAAGAAGTAAAATTGCATTATTGAATCTTCATTGTATACTCTCTACCAAAGATAGGAATGGGGAGAAGGGAGCTGGTTTATTATACAGTGTTTCCAATCTCTCAAAGTGTCAGTCACCCCCACCTATTCAGAGGATAGTGGAAGATGAGAGTTACTTACAACTCTGTGAGATTTAGCTCTCAGGATCTTGAATTGCTGTTCTTTCGGAGATTTTTTCAAAGGAAGAGAAAAAAGTTCTCTCCAACTAGTTCCTTTCTGTAATCTATAGTTTGAATTGAACTCATGTTCTTTTTTCTAGAGGAGGGCATAGCTGCTCTTTTATCCTAATGTGTGCGCTATTGATCTTTTCAATTTGGGTCTGATCCAGTATCCATTGAAGTCAATGAAAAGATTCCCATTGACTTCAATGGGGGATGGAACAAGCCCCTCATGAGCTATTTAGTAATATTTTTTGCTATCATCTGAAATTCTTGTACTGAAGCTTTCTCTGAAAAGATGATTTATTTATGTTAATTGCTGACAATTCCTGTGATGTTTTTGGAATACAGATATTGGATAAATGGGGGAAAAAGTCCAAAAAATTCTTTGCAATAGTTGTAACTGAGGACAGATAAGGTGCTGAACTACATTACTTTAGTCATTACAAAAGATTGGCAATAAAAATACGGATTTAAGAGTGATTCTGTCTGATGTTAATGCTTTTTATTCTTCCTGCAGCATTTTATTTAATAGCTCAAGCCACTTGCACATTGTCATCCTCTATGTTGTGTGTATAAGCAAAGGATCCAAATAATATGGCTATGAACTGGATGTCTTTCTTCTATATGTCAGTTTGGATCTCACTGTAGGAACATGGATGCAAGGTCAAATATGATGCACTACTGATGAACCCTCAACTGCACCTTCTCTCCTTCTGCCAACAAGAAAAGAAACTTAATTTTTTGCAATATGCTGTTGGTAGCACACAATTTGTCAGATGCTTTCCCTAATTGTCTCCAACATGACTTACAATCGTTTTTCCTTGCACGGTCCTTGTGCTGTTTATTTCACCTTGCAGCCCTCAGGGATCCTGCTTTATGAAGTCACCTATGTATATGTAAGAACTGCCTCTGCACTGGCTGGCTCTGTGTTCAGAGGTATTCAGCTCAAACTTAGTTCTCTTCGAGATCCTGTAGGTTGCTTTGGCATCAGAAATTTTGGCCCTAATCAGAATAAAACTGGAAAAAGAAGCATCACACATGCAGTGAGTATTGCCAGTCTAGTTGGCCAAGTTGCTGAATAACTCAGTAGCAGTGGACATTCTGGCACACAAAAATGCCATTTCCATCTGAATGTCAGTCAGCCTGGACTTCTCTACTAGCCTAGTTTTACTCAGACTGTAAAACTTTCCTGAAACCAGGCTAGTGAATCACATGCAGTTCCAGCTTCTAGGCTAAGGGTGTTCTGAGGTAAAAGACATGAAGTATTTCTCCACTGGGGATATTTATTTTACCTTTAGGTGATTAGATAAACTTAGTTTTACGCTTTGAGCTCTAGCTGAGTTCTAGAGCTCTGACATGTTGAGTAAGTATGTCAGGTAGAGCTGAAAACCATTCCTGTTATCCTCCAAGATGTTTCTGATGTTGGAAAGGTTTCTGGCTATAGCTGTGTGTTTCCTGCCAGTGAAGGGAGGCAGTCACATGCCATCTGAAAAGAATTTCAGCAGATGTATAAGGGGTCAATTGTTGTGAGTGCTGCTCTCCATCAGCACTGGAGTATCACAAGACTGGCAACTCCTCACTAAGTCAGTATCTCTGTGTTTTTAATTATGACCAAAATTAATTTTCGTGGATATCATCATCATCCTGTGTGGTTGAGAAACACCTTCTTGCATGTCTAGAAATAAGAACTTGTGCTACCTGACAGCTTCACAGGCAGCATGTACCAGGAGTGATCATGGACTTGCCAAACAGGAGGTAATAGAGATTCCACTGCAGTGGTTTCCATTTCTTTCCTCTTTTCTTCATAGTGCCCAGGAATCTTTCATCTTTCTGAACGAGTTGGTAATGCCAGAACCTTCTCCTTCACTAGAAGACTTGAAAAATTGCCAGGGGATTTTGTCCCAGAGGTTGTATGCTGTGCACAGTGAGACTACAAGATAAATCTTGTGAACACGTGGTGTTACCATGCTTTGATATCCTAGCTGCAATTGCTCTTCCTGATAGCAAAAGAATCCTAGAACTGACCAAATATATTGCATTTCTTGCCATTACTTTTTCAGTTTCCACTATCTGTGTGGAGAAAAGATATTTTGCAAGGGTTCTCAGACATTTCTGCAGTACAGAGAAAAATCTGTGCTTGATAAGAGTGCTTCTGAGGACAAGGACCCTAAAAAGTTAAATACATGATGCACGAAAAGCGTATTCATCTGCCTCATTGCAGTTGGTGGCACACTGCCAAGCACTGTTTGCCAAGTATAGTTACTTCACTTGAGAGAGTCACCCTGTTTCTCTTGAGAGTTCCTGCACCAAGGACTGCATATGGATTTTACATTAAACAGTTATTGAATGAAAGACAAACTATGTTTGGACTGGGGACTTGTGCTCAGGCCTCTCTTTTCCCTTTGAGAGCTTCCCAGTTGCTGTATTAGAGACATGCTTCTACTTTTTCCATTTTCTTTGGACCACAAACTTCTGACTTCTTTTCCACAAAATGACATTCTGTTTGACAGACAGTGGAAAGCAGACCCTCCAGTTTCTTGTCCCAGCCAACACACACAGTAGTTCAATGTGCTTCTTTGAGTTTCCAAGTTGTGGACGCGCATCCTTTCAGGATTATGTGGTCCAGGACTCATATCGGCAACTGTAAATCCTTAATATTTGGGGGAAAAGGCAAATAGGGTGGTAACTACAGCCTCTGTCTCCAAGGATTGTAATTTTGAATTCAGAGGGCAATGTAAAGTCTGTCACTGGACTTGGATGCATTACCAAATGGCCAAGGCTATACAGAATTTGCCATACAGAAGTTCATGGGCCAAATTGTGTGCTCCTATGGAGGATAGATGAAGATTAGATTTTCATATTAAAAATCTGTGAAAATACTTGTAGGTAGCTTGGTATTGCTCAGATATGGAGGGAAATTGTGTATGCTGGGGCTGGAAGTTGTGAAAGGAGACAGCATAGCCTTCTTGCTGTTCTTGAAAACCTCTGTGCTTACCTTGAGGAGATAATAGATCCGTGATGAACAGCCAACATGGGTAAGGAGGCATAAACCCCTCTCCTTTTGCTTTGAAATCATTAATCTCTGCTATTAAAATTGTTAATCAGTCATAAAACCAGTAGATCTTCACCTCCTGGGTGTTTTAAAAACAGCCTCTTGCAGTTCCTGAGTTGTCTGTCAGTAACCTCTTGTAAATGAAAGCAGCTGATGGTCTGTATCGTGGAACCGCTATTCTTTACTTGGGGGAACCCCTGTAATAAACCTGTTCATAACCATTAATTGTAAATGCCAGAACTCTTGCTCTGTTTGAAGGTAAGAGAGGAAGCAAGTGGTGTCATCAAAGGGGGTTTGAATGCTTCCCGTATATCTTTCGTTGATTTTTCCCCTGAGTATTTCTTCCTATTTTCGTCTTATTCTAGACTGATTTTCCATCACTAGAAAAGTTCGGTGGTTTTCTTAGCACATACTAGCAAGGATAGTTTTTTTTTTGCTATCTACTCCATGTGTCCAACAAGAACTTTATACTATGTGAACCTGAACTCCCAACATAACAGCAAGATACCAGATCTAGTGTCTCTGCACTGGTGAGGGCAGCACTGCCTTGCTGAGTACCATGGACAGAAACGCCTCCTTCCCAACCCAGGAAGCCCTGATCTGCAGCAGAAACTGCTCAGCTGGAGACTGTAGTTCTCTCATTGGCAAAGGAGTTTGGTGTAGGCAGCCTCAGTGCAGCGATTACCAGGTCTAGTTTTTGGTAGAACTGTCTCTCTGCTGTCTTTCACATTTAAATAATCTAATATCATGTAGAGGGCTCTCAGGGCTCATCTTCCAACTTCCCATGCCTTACTGGACAAATGGAGTATTGCAGCAGTTTGTCCAAAGTGCTCTTACACACCCAAGGTATCCATTCCTGTCTGGAATGTGAATCCAGTCACTCTGGGACTTGGCAATCACACACTTGAACCAAGCTTTTGATTACTTTTGCTCAAATGTTCCCAAGTAAATTCTCTTTCACTGAAGATAGTGAGTGAATACTGAGGACGCCAGTACACTGGTTTGCAGGTTGAAAGACACGCTGTGTGTGTCGCCCAGAGACTGCTTTGTAATCATAGAACATTAAGGTTGGAAATGACCTCCAAGATCATAGACCAAACACCACCATGTCAACTAAACCATGACACTAAGTGCTATGCCCAGTTGTTTCTTGAAAACTTTCAGGGATGGTGACTCCACCACTTCCATGGGCAGCCCCTTCCAATGCTTAAGCACCCTTTCAGTGAAAAAATTCTTCCAGTTTTCCAACCTGAACCTACCATGGCACAGCTTCAGGCCATTTCCGCTAGTCTATCGCTGGTTGCCAGGGAGAAGAGGCTGACCCCTGTCTGGCTACAATCTCCTTTCAGGTAGTTCAGGAATGATAAGGTCTCCCCTGAGAGAGACAACGTTTTATGTAAACAATATACCTTGCTTCTGTGTCTTCTTCTCAAGTCATGCTTAGCAGTACAACTTACAGTCATAGTCCTAGGCTATAGCAGAGGACATGTCTCTGTGGTACTTTTTTGACACAGGACTGTGAAAGCATCAACTAGGCGTGCCTGACATGCCTTTGTGGGTGAGTGCAATAGAATTAGATTCTGGGAGAGTGCAATAGCATTAAATTGTGGGAGGGACTATGAAAATGTTATAAATTATTCCTCTTCTGGCTCTGATATTTTGTGGTTTCCAAGCTAGCTCTACATCATCACCCGTTTCCAAGCACTGAATTGACCAGGTTTCTTGCTTTTTCAGACTTAGTTCAAGTGCCTCCCTGGCACTCTGTTGAAAATCTGCTTTAGCTAGATACAGAACTTTATTACATTGAATTTGTTGTTCCATTCATTTATAGCTACTGCTGGGTGTTCTAAAGGTCAAGCCGTTTCCTCATAGATCATTTCCAAACGGGCAGTACAGGGTATCACTCTGCGTTACTGTTTGGCTACTGTGACTTTCCCATTGAATGTTAACTTTGCTCTCTGAGTGTTCAAGTGACATCTCTCGCTTGTTTCAGAAGATGGTCCAATTTGAGATCTGCCAGGTGATGACATGAGGTAATCCACTGACCTTTATGAGGCATTCTGTGCAGAATATAATTGCCAGTGCTCATTCGAGTTTTGGGAGAGCAGTACTATAATCACTATTTGATCTATGCAGCTGAAATTCCTAATTCTCATTGTTCAAGGAAGATGGTTGCCTGCAGGGAAGGGAAGGGAGGGGGCAAGGGGAATCATCAACACTGGCACATATGTGAAGAAGGAAAAATAGTCATTACTTACCCCATGATAACTATGTTCCTTCCAATTACTGTTGTAATCAATATAGATCCTGTGGCCAAGCTTGTCTTGCTTTTCACAGTCCTCAGTAATACAGACTTTGAATTGTAAAGCTGCTGCTGATACAGGGTTGTAGCTACCCTGACCTTTACCCAGTACAGTGGGAATTCATGTGTATGATTCTAACAGACACACTATTAAAAATAAAATAATGATTGTCTTGCATGTATGCATATATATACACCTACAGTCCATATTGACTACAGTGTTTCAGAGAATCAGCTACTGTGGAGTAAATAAATACCTGTTGTTTATTTTGTGCTTTTATTTCACTGGAATATTTATAATATATTGTCAGTGTATTACAAAATGGGTCTTGTTGCCATGACAAATTAGTCTTTTGTTAAGTGGTGAATTATTTCCTGCACCTTCTAAAATAATTTTCTTGAAATACTTGCTGGTTTTATTATTGGTCCTTGCTTTAATTACCATTTAGAAATGAATGGAATGGGAGGTACAACAGTTATCATTACTTATATGTTCAGCAGTTAAATTCATAGCTTGAAAACGAAATGTAACAAAATGCCCCACAGCTCTTTAACACTTTGCTTAATACAGTTGTAGAAAAACCTTAATTCATGTTTATACAATCAGCTGTAGAGTGTTAAGGCTTCCGGGTGATGTGGTAGTTAGCTAGCACACCACCTATATGGGCTTTGTTTATCCTTCCAAAGCGTCATCTGGAGGGTCTAAAAACCCCACTTTTTATGGAAAAGAAAGAGAGAGTAGTTGGAGGAGACAGCTCCTTAAAAACATTCCAGTCTCTGCCTGGTCTTAGCATAATATCTTGTCTGAGATTATTCAAACTAACTTCTGCTTCCATACTTAGTTAGAAGGAATTGTATTAAGACAAAGAGAAAGCATCTTTTAATTTGCCCAGGGTGTTCTGAGCCATACCTTGTGCCTTTTGAGAAAGACACTTTTTGTATTGGATACTCTGTTGTGGAAATCTAGTGTGATGTTCAGATAGAAATTTAGCCCCAACACAGGGTGCTGCATCTATGGAAAACACTGGAACCTGCAGTCTCTTTTACTAAAACTCCTCTGTTTTTTAGAAGACACCAGATATGTCATTAATTCCAACTGTTCTTCCAAAATGACTGAGAGTTAAAGTAAACTCTTACTGTGAACCCTTAATATTCCTAATTTTATATCCCTCTACTTGTACTAAGAGGTCATAGTCCTTAGCTGGGGACATCATTTGGGAATGCTGTAGTGTAACTGAAATCTATGACCTCTTAATAAGCATCAGGAGCAAGAGATCGGGATCATTCTACAACATGCCCTGGGGGTGCTTTCCCTTCAAGAAGGCAAGCTAGAACTGTTCAACTTTTTTCTTTCTTTCCATTTTTTACCTTCAGGGGGAAATTGATCGATTTGGAGATGATTATTCCATAATCTCTGAATTTTTCTCTTCTACTCTGCAATGGGAACTCCGTGAAGTTTAAAGGAATGAGTCTCTTGTGTGCACTGTGGAATGAACCCAAGGAGTTTATGGGGACAGCAGTCCTTTTAGCACAGTTAATGTAATTGTAGGCAAGTTTAGAAATAAAATACCAGGAGGATCTGTGGACAGAAAAGGGTAAATTTGTTATTAAATTTGGCTGACTAAGTGTGATCACTTTTCTCAATGGATGCTTCATTTGAGATTTATTTTTTGGGGGAAGGAAAGTGAGGTTTTCCCAGTAATGTGGATGCATTAAAGACACAATAGAACTGAGAGCTGTCATTGAATCAAACTGGAAAAGCCAAACTAGCAGCCGACTTCTAAAAAATTCAAACCTGTCAAAGTATGTGTCATGAATTTAATAATGGCATGAAATGCTGGAACTTTAGCTGTGATATTTTAGTTTAAATTTACTCTTAATAGCATTGTCCAGATCATGTTGTTATACATGTACAAGTAAAGTGATTTAATGTGTTTGTCTGTAGTATTTCTGAAGTACATAAAATGCAGTAAATTATCTTGCCTTTGTGTAAAAACAAGGAAAATATGCTTTCAGGATAGAGAGTGAACTGGAGCACCTCAAAATGTCTTTTGAAATAGAGCTCTACATGAGATAGTGCCATGGATTGGCATTTAGTTGATATGTATAATATATGGGAATTAGTTTTAAATTTCATAAAAATACCTGTCACTGGTTTATTACCTCCCTCAGTGTGACCAGAACTGGTGTCTCTCATTTGTTTTACTGCTGGATCCCAGCAGGAAGTGCAGTCTAATGACTGAAGGAAGGTTGGGTGACTCATGTGGGGGAGTCTAGAGAAGGGTCAGGTTTTTCAAGTACTTTGCAAGCCTTCTACCAGCTGTAAAAGCAAAGCACAGGGAAATGAAATGGCAGTTGCTAATTCACCTTTCTCTGACAAATGCAGACTTCAGCATGAGTGTATAACACATCAGTTTTACTGTTAACACATTAATTAACATCAGTAATATTTCATGTTTATTTCTTCTTCTTGTTATCTGACTTCAGTACTTGGCCAGGATTCTTGGATTTTCACTAAACTGAGCGTGTGAACTCAATCTTTGCTGTAAATTCAGTGTCCAAACAACACATCTCTGTCCTGAACTATTTTAAAATGTCAATAACCATAGGTTTATGTATTATTCTAATTATCCTTCTAAACTGTCTTTGATACTTAAAACATGTTTAATATTTGCTTTTTCTATCATGTTATAATTAGAGTGTTTTGTATTACAGGACAATCTTTTCTTCACTGGGCATCTGTGTAGCCTGTCTAGAGAATGTTCTTCAGTTTTTGTCTATAGGTTGTCTGTAATCTTTGCTTCACTGAAACCAGTAGAATAGTCATTATTATGTTCATGGATGGTAGGATTTCTACTAGTGAGTTCAAATGCTCCTACTATTGCTCTCAGGATTCTTCTCCTTGGCACCCTGATCTATGCCGTTCCATCACTCTGCCATTTAAAAATCGTCAGTGCTTAACTAACTTATTTCCAAATAGCATTTCCCAAACAAGTGACAGGTGGTGGTATTAACTCTATAGTTGCAAATAGTTTCCCATGGCAGGTAAGTTTGAAAGTAGAAAAGCTTCTGCTGTCTGACATGATACCAGGTTCTCCCAAAAGCAAGGGCTGAGAAAATGGAAGAATGCAGTTTATTGTATTAGAATTACATTTTGCCTCTTTTGTGACACTCTCCACCTGTCAACTGTTGATTTTTATCTTGTTATTTAGTGCACTTGCTACTGAGACTACTTTTCTGTCCTTGTTCTCTTTATACTTTCCATTCTCTTACTGAGGGTTTCTGGAGTTGTGCTTTTATTTCTATTGCCTTTTTCACTATCAGCAGGTCAGGTATCCCTGCAGTTCTCCCTTTGGCTGAGAAGGGTGGAGATGATTTTCTGTAGTGCTGCAATATCCCGCTGCTTCTCTCTTTCTTCTCTGTTCTCCCTCCTTTTGCACTCCACTTTTCTACTGTTGGTTCCCTTTTTGCCTCTACTATCTCTAGAGTAGTGCTACTATTCCTATTGGGTACTTCAGCAAGAATAGCAGAGTGAAACTTACTCAAAATACTTGGTTTCATTCTACAGTCTCTGTTGGACTTGATGATGCTTTTTATAGGAACCAAGAACATAGCTACAATCTCAGTCTACAGCCCATCTTGTTATTTGTACAGTCAACCATTGCAACAGTCTCATTCTTGATTTGATCACTTTTTGATTATTTTTATAAATGCTCCAACTTTTTTATTATGTTTCCTTAGGAATATACCATAGTGGATACCACTGAATGTATCACAAGTTCCCAAGTCGTAGGAACATTTACCCCTTGTAGTATGAGACAAAAGAGTGTTTGGAGTTCCACAGAGCATATGTGTTTTTGTCCAATGCAGGCATAACTAACCCTGACATATTGTTGAGGGTTTGTGTATATAGACTTGGCTTCATGAGAAGCATTTACCTTTTCCATTGCATTTCAGTTATTGGACAGTGCCTGAAGTGCTTAAAAATTACTTGTGCAGTTCTCCTGTATGGGCATGGAGAGAGGCCCAATACAATTTAAACGCTAAATTCTACCTATTGCAAAATTCATCCACTTGCATATGAAATCAAAGAGCATCTGTGTAAGCCGTGAGTCCCACACATTTTTTCATACAGTGTTTTTGTAAGAGCACCTCAGTCGGTGGATCTGTGAGGATGATGAATGGGGCTAGTAGATGTAACTGATTAATAAATATGTGTTCACTTTGTCAGAATTATTCTTTGCAGGGAGGGAAACCTTATATGTTATATACCTCTAAGAATTGCACAAGGCCTTTCATTCTCTATGCTCCAAATCTTTTTTACAACTATTTATCTACAATAGCATGAAATGTAGCCAGCTTTGCAGAAGACAGCAGCTAAGACCCATGGGACATAGTAGGGGGAGACAGGAAACTGTCCAAGAATAATGTGGCAAGCTTCCTGCTCTTGTGAAAAATGCCACAGGATCTCAGCTGTCTGCAAAAAGCACCACAACTTCTAAGATGTGAGTGGATGGATTATTCCACATGTGCATTGTCAAAAACTGGGTGATGCTTTCTTTTTCAAGTGAGTAGTACTCATGGAAGTTCTATGTGACTCTTCTTTGTCACTCTTTCTTTTCAGAGGTAACTGGCAGCACAAGCTCTTTACCATACACAGAGGGAAGCTGGCCCTAATAAGCCAGCCATAGCTGGAGAAACCATTCTGCATGCAAGGCCTGTTAGTCCCACATATTCTGAG
>WEIV01010835.1:130000-131422 GCA_013390005.1 Calyptomena viridis | reverse complement strand
TTGTTCATCAAAGAAAAGGATTAAATCCTGATTGGTTCTGCTGGTTAAGTCCCTGAATCATGGAAAAGAGTGGAGGGACAAACAATAATAAGTCACTTTTCAAGCCCCACCTCAACTCTTGTGCCCAGACAGGAGAGAAGATCATACATATTTTACTCTCTCTTTCTCCTCCAGGTGGATTCAACTGGATGAGCAAAATAAGCATAGATTTAGGGGCAGGTTTTATTGTTAGGCATTTATACCAAATCTCTTAGAATTTCATTGTCACCAAATTCCATTGCAAGTCCTATTTCTGTTGCATTCTTCCCCTTTACTTTGTGTTTGGTACTTGGATATCGCTGTGATTTACATAATAGCTTGAAAACAGCACTGTAATCCTTAAAGGGTTAAATGTTCAGTGTTTGTATATGAGTCCCTTTGACCCTGGTAAGACTTCTACTCGTGCAAGACTAAGGAGTACAGCCTTGTCTCTGGCAGCCCTCAGGCAGTAGTTAGGATTTGTTCTAATTAATGAAGTCTCTAGTAGGAATTATTCTGCATTTCCCAAATACGTAACCAATGATTTCTTCTCTTAGTTCATTGTTAAGCTTTAATAGGGCTTTCAAACATTTCCTCCAGGCTTTCAGAGAAGTTGTTTCAAGTACATTACTCAGTATTTTAGGCTGTGCTTATCATTGAATATTTTCTAATCAAAGCACCTTTTTGGTTATTGTGCATAAACTACAGGCAGCATGCAGTACATAGATTTGGCTGCTTTTCCATAGCCACTCTGAAAATTGTAAGCAAAATTGCTTTTCATTTTGCCTGACAGCCAGTTTTAATTTTATTCATCATTTTATCTGATTATATAACATTTCTGTTGTCTGCATCTGTCTTCTGGCTGCTTTCTTCTCTCTTCCTTTTTCCCTCCATTATGTTTATGTTGAAAATATGAAAACAACAATAAAAAAGAGACCAATAATAGCTTCTTGCAGTAAAAAGGGCTTATTAAAAGGATATTTTCTGCCTGGGTGAAAAAATTCCTTCAAAATATCATAAATACTTTATAACACACAGAGCTACACTTTTATTGTCTTCAGAACTTGATGGTCTAGATAAGCCATAAAAAAACCCCAAACAAACAAAAATGTCACATTTAAAAAAAAAATAATTAGGTGAGTTTTCTTCACAGTCCAATTAGTCAGATTCCAGATGAAATATCAAAAAAGGATTAAGTAACCGTACAACGGATAGGAGCTTTTCAAATCAGTCTGATGACATAGCAGATACACTTTCATTTTGTAGAAAAATTGCTAATACTGTAACATCCAATGAGCTTGGTTTTATTACATGTTTACAGGGCTTTTCATTGTGGTCTCAGCAATATGAAGAACTCTGCAAACATGCAATAAAAACTGAGCAGATTTGATTTTAGCACTATTC
>WEIV01010835.1:45000-125000 GCA_013390005.1 Calyptomena viridis | reverse complement strand
AAAAGCCTCTCTCCTTGTAGGCTGCTTTTCCAGATTTTTCCGTGGCCGGCTTTTGACACTGCATCGCCTGACCCTTCTGGGAGGGAGCTGGGGCTGGGCCTGTGTTTATCCGCTGTCCCGAGGGATGCAGCCCTACCTCGAAGGCCAGCGTTGTGCCGTGTTATGGACAAAGAGGAGGCGAGCGCTCGCACACGGCTCGGCCGGCCGGTGTAAAACAGTTCCAGCTGTGGCGGCTCAGTGATTTAGGGGAGGGGGAGGGAAGACATCGCTTTGTGCTTTAGGTGTGGCTGCCCTCATGGAGCTTGAACTAAACATTGCCTTTAACTTCCCTAGAGGAGGGAACAGGGTTATAACAGTGTGCGATTCCCAGCTCAAGAAATTATAAGAGCACTTTAAAACATATAGTACAGTTTCAGGTGGAATTTGCTCTGTTATGGGGGAGTGTAAAAATAATTTCCCCCTCATTCTACAAAAAATCTTTGGCACTTGCCAGTAAATGAGGCAAACTCTGCTCTGCATTTAGTTTTGTGGCCCTGAATGTTGTGGGCTTACAGAAGACACATTTCATTTTGGAGAGGCTAACTTTCTTAGCCAGTTTGCTGGGTGATTTTCCTTCTCATTTTTGCTCCAGAAATGTATGAGGTGACAAAATTAATTATACCAAGTGCAAGCATGAAAAGTTTGATGGTGCATATGGTTTTAACTAATGCTTTTTCTGATACGGCTGCTGTCCTCTGATGGCTTTCTATTTACTATGGCAGAATAATTGAAGACAGATCACCCACAGAATGGTGCATGTTTGGGAAAGGTGAGGATGGAGGGGTTTGTACCATTTGGAGATGAGAGAGCAGGAGCTGAGGCCAGCATGCTCCTTCTGCAGAGAGACCTGTTTAAAAAGAAAACTTAAACTAATCTTACCTTCCCGGAATATGAGAGTCAGACACTATTTTTTTATCTTTAAGAAAAGTAATGAGAAAAACCTGCTTTTGATATTTGTGTGTCCAAGTCAAGCTGAGCCTTCTGCTATATTTTGGTAACACTTTCACTGGACAGAATATTTGTCCTGTTCATTAACGAAAGTGGTGCCAGCTGCCTGTCTGACAAAGCAAGTGTATTTAAAGTGCCTAGCTGTGTGTTTAATGCATTTGAAGAAGGTGTTTTGTATTTTAAGTACTTATAGGCATCCAGTGAAACATTTGCATCTGGCACCCTTTTTAAAAATAAAAGAGGAGAAATTTTCTCTTCCATGTGGTGCCTTTCATGAAAATGCATCTGTCCTCTTCACTATCCATTATCAAAAACAGAAAGGATTTGTACTTAGGGATTTTTTAGAATTTTTTTCTCCTATTTATTTTAGTTGTATTGGTAAGAAATGTGTCTCTCATGAATAACATCAGCAGGAGTTTCCCATTAAATGGCGCTGAGCATGTCATGGGCAACTCAATTTAACTTTTAAATTTTCTGTTGCCTCGTTAGGAAGGGTACAGATAATGCATCAGCATAATCTTAAATTTATTTCCTGGGGAGGCCACATTTCTTGTTTTCTCATCCACCAGCCCTGAACACAAAGTCCTTCTCTTTTTCTGTATAACTTCAGAGCAAAGTCAGCTTGCCAGATGAAGTGTTGCTGCCACTGACTTTCCCCTCTCAGACACCAAAACACATTATTTTTTGAACCATACCCTGTCTCCCCTAAGGCTCAAAACTAAAAGACTAGTCTGAACTCTGATCTCTGGCATGGCGGCATGATGCACTGCATCACTCCTAGCAGGCCAGTGTGTTGCATTTTTCCCCTTTCTAAATGAGAGTAATGTCATTTCTTATCCTTTCTAAGATTTTCACCCTGGAGAAATGTGGTCAGGATTATTCAGAGGAGTTGAATGCAACTCAGTATTTGCAGTTTGACTCAGATACACTAGGAATATGCAGTCATGCAATCCTGTATTCTCAACCAGAGTGCCTGTTTAGAAGTCAGCAAAGAAAGACAAGCAAGGTTTCCAAGGGAGAGAGATTACTTTCATAGTGATGTATCCCTTCTGCGGTAGCAGGCAATGTCATTTGCCTTGTCTTCTAGCAGAAAAGAAAAAAAATAACTGGTTGCAACAAAGTGGAAAACCAATGCACAGGATATGTAATCTGTTTTTTTCAGTTGTTAGTATTCCATGCCACCTAAATAACCACTATTAGTTTTTATTTCTTTTTAGTATGTGTTTCTTTTTTTTTTGTTTTTCAACTTGGCACGTTTGCTGTATCATAACCACGTGCTTGATTTGATGTCTATCCTTGGGCTCAAAGCAGATACTGAAGAAGCAAAATTAAATCATCATTTCTGTTTAGCTGGTTAGGTACGCTAACAGGAAGACACAGCCATGTTTCCCACCTAATGGTGGTTGTAAAATGTGCATACTGCTTGCTTTGTCAGTGGAGTAAATTTTAACTGGAAAAAAAAAAAGAAAAAGAGGAATCCTGTTTGAACAAAGGCTGTGTTTTGTTTGTACAGCATGCTGCCAGGCCATGGTGGTGTTTCTTTTCTCAATGAAGCCTGTGTGTTCTATGAATGGCTAAGCTTTCAGCAGCCTCATTGTACAACGGTGTCATAAGCAATTGTCTCACTCATGTCTTAGAGCCCAGTCTGTCTCACAGCAGCTTTTCTGAATATTGACAATTTCTACAATAAAAAGAATCAATATGTAGAACAATGTAGAAACTTAAAAAAACCCCATAAAATTAAATATAAAGATGCTGTCTGAACTGGAAACCCAACAAAACACTTCAGATGAAGTACATGATGCAGTCGTTTGTAGGATGCTTCCTAGTCTGCCAAAGTCTTGATCTTTCTAGTGATGGAAAAGTGACAACTAACTGGCAAATCTAGAGTCTCTTTCTCTTGTCCTTTATGAATCAAACTTCATTTCACTGGGAGGTGTTTGTCTGCTTAGGGTGCCTGGTAGGACTGCTTCTAGGGAAGCTCAGGGTTGATTTCTGGGTCCTGCAAGTGGGAGCCACATTTTTCCAGCCACATTTACAGGTCACAGAAGTTTGGGAGAAGGAGTAGAAGTTGACAGGGTAAGCAGTGGGCATCTGAACATGTTCCTGTTTTATCAAAACACCCAGATATCAGCTGTGAGCAAGATGAAGGAAAAGTGTTCTTGTTTTGGCTTCTGCAATGCACCTCAGAAAGCTGCTTGGGCAGGTGCCTGCCTTCAAATATATAAAGTGTTTTCTCAGCTTCATTGGTTGTGTCATGTCTCTTTGCCATTGCTAGGGGCTGATGTGATTGTATCTCAAGTAGATATTTATGGTGTGATGTCCTATTTTAATCTAGGCTTTAATATGACTAGCAGTCCGGTGAGGACTGCATGTTGTATTTTCAGGTGAAGGAGATATAGAATCACAGAATCATTTAGGTTGGAAAAGACTTCTGAGGTCGAGTTCAACCTTTGACTGATCACCACTTTGTCAACGAGACCACAGCACTAAGTGCCACATCCAGTCATTTCGTGAACACTTCAAGGGATGATGATTCCACTACCTTCCTAAGCAGTCCATGCCAATGTTAAACCACCCCTTCTGGGAAGAAATTCTTCCTGATGTCCAACTTGGATGTCCTTTGGCGCAGCTTGAGGCCATGACTCCTTTTTTTTCATCATCACCTTTTTTCTCCTCTCAGTGTCATCGCCTTTAACTAGTTTACTTACAAGAAGTGTCTTAAAGACATCAGTGACATCTTGTTTGCTGCCCACCTGAGAGAGCAGCAAACATGGACATGCAAATGGCAACTTACCTCATGATAGAAGTGCAGCATGAGCATGCCCTTTTCACTTGTATACTTGTCCAGTGTTCTTGTTTATCAGTAACAAACAGGTCTGTGTTTGTGATTTCCTATGTCCTTGTTTCTTATGGTGGAGTCCTCTGGTGCTTAATATGGTAGGAACATGGAGTAAATGTTGTCCTGGTCTTGAATTACTCTAAAGGGAGACTGATCTCTTCATCCTGTCCTTCCCTGCCCCCTTGCTCCATCACCTTATAGTGAGGGTTGTCTAGGGTCTACTGATATGCATCTGGGATGATTGGAGTTGTATCCTCAAGGAAAGTACCAAGAAAATAATTATTTTCTACCTGACTCTCTATTTTCCCAGAATTTGTAGGAACTAGATAGCATGTGGTCTTTTTTCCCAAATGAGATTTAGTTGCAGTTAACCAGTGGATCCAAAACTTAGCAAGGTGGATATACACAGGCAGATGGATGCTGTCTGGTAGCATATGCTTCATTTTTGGGGGGAAATTATTTGATTTCCTGCCTTAGAAGTGGTCCCAATCCAAAGCTCTAGGAAGGGAATATTCCCTCAGCTCCTGTCCCTCGCTTCACTATTATCCTTTAGACCCCCAAAACGCAATGTTATCTGTCAGGTTGAAGAGCTCTGTATGGGAATCCCAGTGAAGCCCATCAGTGCCGCCTCTTAATCAGCTGGAGAAGTCACTGCTCAATGATGTGGAGCACCCCTTGCCCTATCCCCTGAGTGCAGAATCCAGCCTGGGATCTCTCTTGCAGCAGTGCCTAGTGTTAGGCACTGTGTTATGCACAGTGTAGAGGAACAACAAAGCTGGTCATTGTCTGGCACATACCTTCTTCCTTGAGGTCCATATTTTGATCTCTGTGTTTTCTTTTAAAATAGCAAATCTGTACACTTCCAAAGTAATTTTACTTTACCAAAATAAGGGCTGCCACTGCTTTTTCTGTTTTGTTTTGTTTTCTTAAATGTGAAATCATGTCTTTAATTGAATATTGTGTCACTGTGGTGTGTGACATTACACTGTAAAATATAAAGCTATAAAATTCTTTAATTTATAAGACTATATTAGGTGCTTACTGTATGTATTATGGCCTTGTAATTCACCATCACCTATCATTTACTCTATATATAAATCCACTGAGAGTTTTGGTGACATTATAAAGGAAAAAAGTGTAGCTCAAGTGGCTTGTCATCAGAACCCCAAGACAGAATTTCCTGGTATTGCATTATGGAATGTTTTTAGTATTATGCGAAATACATGAGTGGGAAATTTCCACTTCAAACAATTCTAGTTTATGATCCAGGAATGTTATTTGTATCTGTCAAAATATTCTAAGTGGGAGATTACATCACATGCTCCCATCATCTTGTTGAATACTTTGTATTAGTTTGTGCATAATACGGTCAAGACATCTAGTAAAAAGTGTTCCCAGCCTTGCATTGTGTGAGGCTTTGCTAACTTCAATTGAAGAAGCAGCTAATTCATTTGTTCCTGAACAAATTCCAAAGCTTTCTAATTGGGAATTGTCAAATATACTTAAGGTCTTTCTTGTGTTTGAAAGCTGAGTAATAGTATTTTGCACTCACTGTTCAAAGTGCCCTGGAACTGCTATTGTATTTATGATGTTTTAGAAAACACAGAGTATCATAATCCATTTTTGGAAAAGTTCTTAAGGTTAGTGAATTAAATAATAACATTTTATAATACATTTAGAATCACAAGCTCTATTTCTAAGGAAACAAAGCAGCAAGACTCTTCACTTGCAGCTGAAGGATTATTTGTAGTGTGATTTGGATGTGCTCACTGTCTGGCTCACCAGGTTATTCTAATGTCTGTGCGACAGTTTTGTTGCCTTCTTCATCAAGTGTGCTGAAAGCTGAGCATTGTCCCAGTTTCAGCAGGAAACACTGGTGCAGCTGAGCCTCTCTCCTTTGCTTCGTGGGCTTGCAGTGGCATCACTTACTCAGGAAGCTTCCAGTTGGGTACTCAGCTTGTATGAGCTGAGTGAGATTCTATGCCATTTCCCATTGAACCACTCAAAGGGAAAAGGAGTGTCTAAGTGAATGACTGGAGACATCTGATTCTGGATTTGGTCAGTGACAGGTCATTTGAGGGGAATCTCTTTCAACATTGATCCATTGCATCTGGACAACTGGCAGCAGCAGGAGTTTGATGGTAGAAAGTGGAAAGATCCACAGAGAGGTGGATCTGAGGAACTGAAGTTTAGCGCTTGGTGCTACATATGAAATTCATAAGCTATCAGAATGTCTTTACTGAAACATAACATAGAAAGTTTTTAAAAACAGAAGAAATGGGTGTGAAAACTTCATGGGAATTTTTGAACAGGAAAAAGAAAGGATATAGTTCAACCTAAACCAAAATTTTTTACAGATTTTTTTCTTGTAGCACCATGGGACAGCCAGTTGCAGGGATGAATGGATCAGAGATGTTATAGTTGCAATCATTTCAATAAAAAAAATGAGAGGGAGAAGGCAGGCAAAGAATGGGCCTGGAAGCTGACTGATTCCCCTTTAAATCACATTGTAATTTCTTTTTTGGCTAGTAAGTGACTTGAAACTATTGGAAGATAAACAGCCTGAGCTAGAGTCTGGACTTCTGCCATGTGCTGGGTTCCTAATTAAGGAATGAAATTGGAAGATACCGTTAAATTTCACTGCAACTGTGGCTGGGTTTTGTGGGTCAATAAAACAAATGAAAGGGTTTTTTCCTGTCCTTTTTGTACACTGCAGATGTACCATGCAGAGTTATCCATGTTAGCAGTGGTGGGACTTCGGCACACAATCCCTGCAAACTAATGACAGGAATAGGCCTCTGTTTGAAATGAAAGTTCTTGTGGATGTTTAAATTTCTGTGGAACTTCTCATTTGAATTAACTTGCCTTACCTTTTTTTTTTTTTTTTTTTACCTTCATATTAGCATTCAGCAGTAACTTAAAATCATAAAAACAAAACTATGGATTTTTGTTGAGGGCTGGGATTTTTAAGTGCTCTGCAGAAACCGTCACAGTAGAAGAAAACTCAAATGACTGACTTCGTGTTTTTAAGGGTGACTCTTGTATCCATTTTAGCACAAATTTCCATTGCTTAAAGTGTTTTATTTTTGCCATGATGCTGTTGTATTTGTAGTTGTACATTACTTACTGACTTAAACACTATCATTTTATAAACTGCAGAGGTAAGGAAGTATATTTTGGTTTTGCATAATTTTCAGAATAAATTAAAAAGGAGGTGGTGTCAACCTGAGAATGATTTTCATAGCTTCACTCCATGCTGTAAGAAGATTTTAGAAGGTAGAAAACCCCCTTCTGTCCTATTAATTTTAATGATACTTATCTTAGTGCAAGAAAACACTATGAAAATTAAATAATGGATATATTTTCTCTGAAACCTAAACTCTTGTCTACTATGCTTGTTTAATACTGAGTTGTTTCTCTCTTCTTTGCCATTTTTTTCATCATTTGCTGCCGTGCAATCTCTTGTGATGTCATACAGAGGGGTAACTCAATCTCTCAGGCAGTACCAGTGAGCCATGAATGTCATGGAGTTGCACAGTTATAAAAGATAAGAGCTGGTCTTGTATAGCCCAGAAATTTTTGGGATGACATCCCGAATCTGTCAATTAAATTGGTTTGCCAGGGACTGATCTTGGAATAATGATTGTGCTCCTTATCCAGTACAAATCATTTAAAGAAGTATCACATCACAATTGCCTTTGAGAAGTTGCTGAAATGTGGGGAAGTTAACTAGTTTTTGACAGAGTTCCCTCTCTCCACCCAATGTAGTAACTTTAAGTTTTAGGTTTTTTGCAAACATCATCGAGGACACTTCATACTGGCTAGTGAGTTAAAACCCTATATTCAGAAAGACACTGTGAGAATCACATCTACTTGATGTACAAATTTGAAATAGAACAGCATTACTTTATAAAAACCTTTAACTAGCCATTAGAGGAGGCACTGTATGTTAAAATGTAGGAAGTGGATGAAAGGCAGTTTGTGCCAACAATTCTTCACCCTGTTTGTTCAATTCATAAACATAACATTTATGGGAATTATACAGGTAAAATGGACCCTTAAGTGCTCACCTCTCAAAGCAACTAATTCTTCCTTTCTCTCTCTCTCTCTCTCTCCCCCTCTCTCTCTCTGATGTGTATGAACAGCTTTAAAGTGATATTTTACATTACTTAAAAATTATGTGAGTGTTTGTTGCTGTTGTGTAGGAAGGAAATAAATCATGGGCTTTTGTGGGATTTTAAATTCATCCCAGGAGTGAAGAGCTAATATCAAGGCCTTCACAACTGGGATTAATTTCATGTATCTCTCAGGAGTCCATTGGGTATTATCTTTATACATTATAAAAATGTGTTTTGATATGCTTTAAATTAGTATTTTTTTCTTGTCTGTGGAGCCAAGGAAGAGACTGTGTGTGTGTGTGTGTGTGTGTGTGTGTGTGTGTGTGTGATGGTGTGTGGGTGTGTGTTCGTGTGTGTTGGATGACACAACTGACATGGGTGGAGAGCTGCTGATTCCAGTGCAATTACTGTACAATTTTATTCCTGAGCATTACAAAGAATAAAAATATAGTCTGTGCATGCAGCTGTGATACTAAAGAAGAAATTTTCCTACTCCAAACATGTTCTTACTTTTATTTTATCCCCTCAAAAGGACTTTTTTCTTCCACTGGAAGCCTATGGCTGAATGCCAGCCTTTGCACATCTTCACCATTTATCAGCAGTTTCTCTGGACATCCTTAGCAGATGCTGTCAGTTCTTCAGCTTTCTTTCATTCCACTCTGTCTGCCTTCATGGATCACTGCGTGTTTGTGGTGCATGTCGAAGAGAAGGGCAATGGCAGAGGGAGGGCTCGTAGAGGCTTAGTTTCCCAGCTCCATGACATGGGTGATCTTCAGTCACCCAGCCCTGTGGTCCTCACACATTGCTGTGACCCTTTGCCTTTGTAGGCAACAGCACAAGCTGACTAGAATCAAACCTGCCTTTTTCCTTTCTCTTTATTTTTATTTTGGAGTAATTTCTTTAAAAACAAAAATATTAAGGTCAGAATTGGTAATAGGAATGTGTGAGGCTTGGAAATTTGTATAGTAGTTCAAAGAAACCTCAGCTACATTTGTGAGTGTGCTTTGGTACATGTGTGCAATGGCATGTGTGCATTAGCAGTGGAGAAACAGTTTCTAAAACAGTTGATCAGGCAAATAGCTTAAATATTTACTGAGGTTGTCGTGTCTCCTTCTGCCTGGTCATAAGTTTTAATCTGCCTGTGCTGGTTGTCTCATTAATTTAAGAGGATAGAATTTAGTGCAGTACTTTTGTGGTTGCCCTGATTGCAAAATATCTCTTAGGCCAGAGGGAGAAAAAAGGTAAATAATATCTTTGTAAGTGTGTATTCCTGTGGTCTTTTAAATGATGCATGTATGTAAGGCCTGAAAAGTGCACTCTCCAAAAATTTGACTTTAAGGTCAGAAGGAATCCTTCTAATGTTCATCATGTTTGTACTAATTTTATCTCTGTAGAGGATGGAAATTTTGCAAAGTATATTGCTCACTGTATAAGTCATTGTGATTTTTTTGGTTCTTCAATGACTTCATTATTGCAAGGATTTTTCTTGGATAGTATTCTACTGGCAAAGATTTAGTTTTGTTTCAGGTATAATCCATTACACTGGTCTCTGTCTGGCTGTGTCCCCCTTGGTATTCCCCTTTCTTCCTTGTCTTATTAGATGGAAGATTGGTTAACAGCAGTGATACTAACATCCTTACACGCTCATGGTCTATGGTAGATACATGTGAATACACAGGACAAAGCACTTGTTCTCAAGGTTCCTTCTTAAGTTCCACAGTAGACTTTAAAATGCTCCAAATATATTGAGCAGATTGTCCTCCTATCTGTCCGTTGCGCCAAAATTATGTCAGTGGAAAGCCTGAAGAATTTTAAATGTAATCTCAAAAAAAAATAGACAGCCATTTATTTGCTAAGACTAGTCAAAACACTTCTGGCATTGCAAATGTATGATATATTACAACAGTTTCCTCTTGTATTTATGTAATTAAAATGCTAACTCAAGAGAGCACCTGCATCCATTAGCATTAATGTGCATACATGTGTTTTGGTGCACCTCAGTTATTTGGCTCTGTGTCTATGTGTTTACATGTGTTGAGTTTTTCCTTTCCCTGCAGGACTTCTTATACTTTCATTGGACAGAATAAAGAGTGCCACAAAATAAACAGCTTGTATTTGATTTTCCTTGTTTAGTATGTGGCCCTGCATACTTATTCCTTGCAACTGAAGCCCAGTACTTAAGTCAGATTAATGAATTTCTTCGTGGGTTTTTCTGTTACACTCATCATGATAGTTTTTGACTCATCTGCAAATATTCTTTATCCTATGAAGTGAGGTGCCATTACAATTCCCATTTTACCCATGGGGAACTAAGTCGCCTTTATTAAAGGCATGCTGCTCAGCATAAGGGTCTGGGTTTTTTGAAATGCATCCTTCATTAGCACTTCATATGTTCATGACATCTCAGACCTTCCATTTTTGCATTATGGTAAACCAGTTTCCTTCCTTCTTGTCCTCTGTCCTCCCTGTGTGCCAGCAGTGGGAACTGTCAGACAAATAAGAGATGTCCAGGTTCATTTATCTGTCTAGCATCACCACGGTCCTTGAAAGCAAGAGTGGTAAGGAAAATCTTGTCCAAATTTGTGACATGTTTACAGAGAAATCCATAGTAATTTAGCTACCAAATGCTAACAAGTCTGTATTGAATGTGCAGTGGGCTTTTTTTTTGTGTGTGTATTAACTTAGTCAGACCAGCGCTGTTTTTCTTAAGAACAGTAAAAGGCATGTGGCTGATATCAGACTGACTGTACTGCCAAATTTTATGTCCTTCCTGTGAGGATGTAGTTTCCACAACTTCTCTGTTAAATGTCTGCAGACCTGCTTTCTTTTTTTTTTTCCTGAAAAAGATGACATGTTTTTCCAGTCTTCCTAGAGACACATGAGCTGACTTCAAGTGAACTTTCAAAAAAACCCCAATGTAGCCTGAGACAGATACCTAGTATGAAAAATTCTAGCCCAAATAGTTAAAATCTGGCAAAGTAACACAGAGCTGGAAAAAAAAGATATTATAGTCAGAGGTATTTGTGAGTTGTAGTTAAATATGTCATTGTCTGCATATCTTACTATATCTTTGGTTGTTATCACCAGTTATTTTTATTTCAATGCAAATCCCTTTTTTCAGGTTTGCATTATCAGAAATTATTGTGCTAAGGGTTAGGGAGATTTTTTTAACCTTTCTTGTTTGGTACCTGTACTGAGAGGCTGATTTAGCTACATAATCACAAATGAAATTAATTTACTGAGCTTAACTCAGCTTGCTCACTTCAATTACCAGAGACACCAGAATGGTTGTTACACTTATGAGTCCTGTCCTGCTAATCGAATATTAGAGTAGATTTATTTTCTCCTTTTAGCCAAGTGAAGTTTTCATGTGGTTAAATCTGGTAGTGACCTTTCTAACCAAGAAATTTTCTGTATCCTTTATTTGATAACTTGTCAGAATTATTCTTGGAAGTATTTTGCTTTCATATATGATGTCAAACACAATTCTTACAGTCCAAAAGAGTAAAAGAAACCCTAAATGTAGTGCAACCACAATTTCCTATTGAAGCCACAAAACAGAAGATCTGTCAGTGGTTGTTTTCTCTGTGGCAGCATGGAAGGGATATGGCTATGCCAAATGGGTTGATGTTTATGGATGCACTGGTCACAAACTAATATTTATGCAAGAGGTAGTTGGACAAAGCTTCTTTTAAATCCTAATGGCTATTGTAACAACTGTGAACCAGAGGTTTGAGCACTGATAGTGTCTGTCTTAATCTCAATGCTTCTTTCATTTGTGCAAGGACCTTCTGGAGCTCATATGGATGGATGAATAGATTTTTCCAGCAGACTGCGTATGTTTTAAAGTATCAGTCTATAGATGGTCTTATAGCTTCAGTGACTGGGAAAGTGGTCACAAAGCAATGTTAATAAAATACTTCATGTAATAAATTGATCATCAATTGTTATTTGTTTCTCAAGTGTTCAATTTTTTGTGCAGGAGGAAGGAGAGAGAATAATGCCACTCCTCCAACTTTGCTAACAAAAGGTATAACCACATGCGATACTGAAATGGTGCACTATTGCTCCTTGACTCTTAGGATGGTCTTAGTATCTGATGAGTCTTTTAGACCTCCTGTAGCTTCCAAACATGTCTTTAGGTACTCATGGGCTTTTCAGGTGTAGGGTTGTGTCTTTCAGCTGAACCTGACTGGACTGGCCATCTCCTTGACTAAAAGCAAATTGTAATACTGTTCTGTGTGATATACATGTTATTTTCCCCCATTCTTTTCCCACATGCATACTGGAGCAGACTGAACTTTTCTAGGTTCTGTTAGTAAGGCTGACATCCTCAGCTGTAAATGGGGAGGTGGACCAGACAGTGTATGTTTCAGATGTGTGCATTGATTATGAAACTCCCTGCAGTGTTTTATGAGCTTTGCTCAGATGTTTTTCTGGGGCTCCCCCAGGGCAGGCCTCGCTTGTATGAGGAGCAGCATGTAGTAGCAGCCCTGGTTGCCCCTAAAACCCAAAGCAATCTAGCCATGTCAGGGTGGCACAAGGCCAGGCTAATGATAGGCAAGATTTTTATTAGCTTTTGGCAGGTCCTACCAACAGAGATGTAGGACAACTGTTTCTGGAAATGTAGGTAACAGCACTTCTCAGTGTGGCCATACCATCTTGGGCCTGGACTGTGTTAAGGGACATCTCTGTCCTCCAGCAGTGGGTACTGTAGAAGCACTGTCAGCATCTCCATATGGCAAGGTCCTGGACTAGCCCAAGGTTTATTCTGAGGGCTGCTTTTACCTAGTTCTCAAATAATTCGTGCAAGAGCAGAGGTGTCTGTGATGAGGCCTCATGTGGCAAAAGTGATGGGATGTGGCATTTGGTAGTTTACTTCTTGGGTAAATCACAGCTCTGTGCCTCAGCTACTTCATTTGTAAAATGGGGTTAATGATACTGTCCTCCTTGTTAAAAACCTCTTGGTATATGCTGATGAAAATACACACACAAGGTGTTATTAAGCTAGATATGATGCATAGAAGCTAGGTTTTATTATCGCTTCTACTTTCCCAACCATGGGTTTGCATTGGAATTTTTGTCTTGTGCTTAGTACAGATAAGTACTGAAATATATTTATGCAGTAAGAACCGTAAGGTAAGAAAGAGCTGTACTTCTGACATGCTAAGAAGTAACTAAATCAAGATTTAGCTCCTTGGGGATTAAGCACCTGAATTATAAGCACCTTAATATGAGGTTAATAATCTAAAATCTTGGAGATCACTGAATATAGAAGAACATTCTGGGAGTTTCTATCTCTGCTATGTAATCTTGGAGACAGTAAGGTGTGTTGGTCCACACAGGATACTCAGAGAGTTAGGATAACATCAGGACTCACATGAGGCTGATAAAAGAGTCCAAACTGATCTTCATAGTCAAATTTGTAGATGTATGATGTGGAATGCTGTGTCTTCATCAACTGCTTCTTTGTGCTACAGCTGCCCCTTCCCCAAACTCTGCAAGCCACTAGCTGAGCATAAGCACATACAATGTCAGGAAGTGTTTGCTGAAGAGCATCCTAAAGAATATCTCCTTTGGTCTCATGTCTGAGGGCTGAAATGAAGGACCAGGTTTCTCGTGTGAAATCTTCTTAGCCTGGGTTGTCAAGGAAGAGAGGGCAGGCAAGCAGTTCTCTGTCATGTGGCACTGCATAACCTGACAGACAATATACTAACATTTATAGTAATAATACATTTTCAGTCTTATGATAGTATTTTTTATTGCAAGTTTAAAATATTATAAAGCTTTGAAATACCCACATTATTATTGCAGTGCTGTTCAGAGCACTGTAGATAGGTGTATTCCCTTTTATATTCTATGTGTGCTGAAGGTGATCAGGGAGGTGAGGTCAGCTGAATTTCCTTTTCTGCACACCCAAAGTAGTAGTTTTTTCTCCATCTTGCTGAGTGCTACTGTCAATTTTACCTCTCCAGTGCCATTTAAAAAAAACCCCAAAACCTAGCCAGCACACTCAAATTAATAAAACCTAACAGTTTGCTACTCTTAAACCTGCTAGAAAAGCTCTTTCATGGTTGACTGGATGGCTCAGGAGGTTACTGAGGGGAGATACTTTTTCTTCTGTTAGTCACCTGTTTGAGACTTTTCCAAGCTAAAAAATAATATTCATTATGCAATCGCATATGTTCATGTCTCTGTTAAATGAGTTGTGCTGTCTTCGGGTCTTAAGGGACAAGAACATATCAAACAGGCATTTTCAAAGTGACCTTTATCTCCTTTTCCTCAGTGACCTACCACCCTATGACGGCTTGCATTTCTCAGTTCAAACACCTTTCCTCATAGAAAATAAGGCTCACAAGTTTGCATTTCCCAAGCTTATTGATGAGGTGGTGTGTTTTTATTGTTGTTGAAACTGTGTCTATTCTCAAGGTAGCTTAACTGCTCTATACCCAAGTTCCTTCAGAACTCCTAGTTATATACCTTTTGCACAGTGCATATTCCTTTTCTTTTTCTGTTTTTTTTTGTGCTTAATTTTTTGCACCTACTAAAACATCATTTTTGATGTCTGTTTGTCTGACAGTTTCACAGGTAGATTAGCTGGAAGAAATAGGTCAGAACTGAAATCAGAGAACAATAGGGCTGGAAGATCCAGAAGAAATCCTCTAGTCCAGGTCCTGCCATGAGGCTGAATCATGCATATGTAAACAATTTCTGCTTGTTTGGTTTTTTTACTTGCCCTTGGAAACCTCCAGGGATGGGGTCCCTTAACCTGCTAAGGAAGGAAGCTCCTGTGTTTAGTTATTCTTAAATTTAGACCATATCTGACACGAGACTCCTTTGCTGGAAAAAAAAAATTAAATAATTGTTTCATTTTTCTCCTTTCGGAAAATTCGTGATTTTGTCTGATGTAACCACATATGTATTTGTACTGCCCCATCCCCACTTGTGGTCTTCCTTTTTCAGCTTACATGAATTAGATTCTTTCAGCTTTTCTTGACTTCACTTGCTTGGTACACCTCTTCTCAATGTTGTTGATTTCTTCAATTATATATCCAATCCACTTTGTGATGAATACTGATGGGAACAAATCTGTTAGTGTCTTACCACATTACTCTATTTAATTAGTCCTGTGACAATGTGCTAGTTCATGGATCCCAATGATTTTCCTGCAATTCTTTTCTTTGTCTTACCATTTCCCATACAATTTATGCTCCTGCATTTTGCTTCTTCTTGGCCAAAACAAGTCGAAATCAGTGTTGTTTAACCATAATACTTTCTTTCTCATTCCCCTTCCTCTTCTGCTGTAAAATATGCATGTGTTCTGTGACAACGTTATCTTAGATTATATATTGTAATAGCCCTGTAGGTGATAATGTTTATCACCATATGAAAATACCACTGTAGTGTTCTGTGTTTAAAAGGTGAAAAGCATTGGGCTTCAGTAGTTATATGTATTTTGACAAACTTATTTCAGAAGAGCTTATGCAAGTAAATTTTGTTAATATCATAAAAGGAACTTCAGCCTATTTTAATGAAGAAAGAGCAGAGCTTATTTCTCAGTTTTGGCCAGTTTGGCACATATCAGGGCCACTATAAGTTGTAAGGAAGTGCAGCTCATAATTCCTTCATAATTGTCACATTTGACAAAGGAAATATATGGTGAGCAACAAGAAGTAGAATGCATGTTATTTTTGGGGACAGAAAAGCAGAATAATTGCGATGGAACTAACCTTGCCCACTTTAAAAGCACCAGGTTCAGGAGCTGGGCAGAAAGTAGAATTTAAGTAGTAGGTATATAATTAATACATTTATGTTTGTGTTCCAGGTGCGTGTAATTTATATACAACTAAGTAAAAATATTAAAACCCGTTTTCCCTTTTTCCTTTTTGTGTGCACATACAAAACATTGAATTTAAAGAGCTGTATGCCATTAGCTGCTAAAATTCACAATTGCTTCTAGAACACTGAAAGTAGCTCTTGCAATGATAATTGTAAAATGTAAAGTAATAGCAAACAGGTTCACATTTAGTATAATGATTAGATAACTAGGGAAAAAACAGCTATTATGTGTTCCTTGACCACAGTGGAGGTAGAAAGCAAGAAAAGTATGTGGCGTGACTGCATATTATTAAAAATGTAGCACTTTATATTTACTTTGCACTTAAAAATTTGAATGATCTGACTAACAGAAACAGACAATCTAATATAAATGGTTTGGAATGCATTAAAAATGTATACAAGACAAATCGCTATTTTATAATCGTTCAGCAATGTAGTAAATTTGCACTGCAGGTTTGATTCATAACAAATTTGCATAACATTTATGTGGAGTTTTCATTGTGCTAATATAGTTCTTTTAGCCACTTTTTAATGTGTGTTACCATTCTATTATATACCTTTGGGGGTACTTGAAGAAAAGGGAGAGTGGGGGATGTGAGTTAGTGGGAAGAATATGACAGAGTTGTAAGATGAAGGTTTGTAATCACAGAACTGAAAAGCTGGGTAAAAATGGATTGAAAAGTGTATATAGCTTAAAACTGGGGGAGCAGAGGAGAAAAGCATGTATTCTGGGCTCCCATGTGGATTTTATTATGTTGTATTCACTTCATCATTTAGGAAGGTGTGGGAAGAAAGATGGGTATTGAGAGTGCATGGATAGAAGGGGCTTCATGAACAGCTATGGTTAAATGAAGGTGCTTGTTAATATGCCTTGATTTGCATATGCTTTATATCTGTTCCCAAATTTTCTAGGGGCAAATGAATGTTTACATTGTATATTTTGCCTTTTAATATTGTAGCTCTTAATTCTCTTAATTCCATTCCATTCAATGGACCAATTTGCAAAAAGGCAGTGTGAATTTGGCAGAAATAGGAAATACAGAGGCATGAGAAGAGAGCTGGCATTAAAGTGTAGGTGGAATGGATCCATTTGAGAGAGGTCTGGTTTGACAGTTCTACTGTACCACCATCTTCTTGCTGATGGGCAAAAAATTGAATAGGAATTCATCTAAATCACGACTGTGAAATCTGACTGGGGGAAAAAAAGATACTTACCAGTATACTTACATCTGCTTTCTAATATCACTCACACCACCTCCTGTCTTCATCTCTTTTCTATATTCATCTTTTTTTACTCTGTAGCATCTACAGAAATCAGACATGGAATAAATGTGTTGGCCTTTATACAGAACATCATAAACACAGATTTCATGCGGCTTTATTATCAACACCATTACTTAAAATCAGTTTTGTATCTTCAGATAGCCTGTATAAATATTTATTACTTGCAATATTTTCATCTTGAATTTTAATAATCTAATGCAAAGTTTAAAAGTTAAGAAGTCAGGCAACTGGCTGGCCAGTGCATGACTGAATGGATTTGTGTACTGGTTTTGAGTAGGAGTATGTTAACAGAGGTGCCCATCTGTGTACCTCGTATGTAGCAATAGGTGAATTGTATGTAGTTGTTTCTTTGTTTAACAAAATTTATAAATCTTTTGGAGAAAATAGCAGAATTTCTATGCTCAATCACAAGGTACAAATGTAATATTTTTTTCTAGATATTCTGCAATGCCTGAGTTGTCTCTTCCAAGCAGCTCCACTTCCTGTAGTTTTTTCTCTCAGTTTGCTCAGTTGTGCTGGTGATTATGCTGAATACAAGTTCTGATGGCTAGTCCTTCTGCCAGAGTCACAAAGTTATGTTTGAGTTAGTTAAATGCAAGGTTTTTCAGCGTCCTAAATGAAGATGAATTGCTTTTGATTTAGTCTATTCCTCAGTGGTTTTGCTTTTTCTTTTGTGCAACTGAGAAGGAGGAAACATGCTCCTCAAAACCATGAGGCCAACACCCATGAAGTTCAGGTTCCGGACATTAAAAGAGTTAAAAATTAAATAAGAGGCACACAAAAGCATTTGGGCATTCCTTGTTTATCCTTGCTGAACAGGAAGGTTGCAATTGTCTGCTTAATTCTAAGCTTGGTGAAAAGCAGATAGTAAAAGGCGTGGGTTTGCATTGGATTCTGCAGTTTGCTTTTTGAGATGACAGATGTAAGTGTAGTGCAGTGATGATGATATGAATGTGAAAAGTGACAGTATAGGGAAGTAAGTGTATTTATTCATTTGTGTAAGGAGAACACCTCTAGCGAACTTCATGATGGTGAAGCAGCCTTGTCTGCTATTGCCTTGAACTTAATATGTCACAGAATAATGTCTAGACAGCAAAACTGTGCATTCTGAGCAGATATGTAGAGTGACTTGCTCAGTTGGATTCAACTAATGGTGAAGACCAGTAAATTTCATGCTTGAGAGAAATGGAAAACCCTTACCAACGATACTGCAGCCTGTTCTGGCTTGTATATTGGCAAGCTCATGACTCCTGTTCCAGCTGGGAAATTGACTGCCTGTGCTTTAGTTGAGAGGTAGAGTGGCCAGGGCACCTTGTCCCTGCTTTTGGCAGTCTTTAACTGAAGAAGTAGATTCCTGGAAAGAGTGAAGGAAGGGATTTCAAGTGGGATTGAGCTTTCCTAACTTTGGAACCAGATCCATGCTTAAAGAGTAGAGAGGGCCCAGTGAAGAGCCTCCACCCATCTCCATTGACTAGAGGGGGAGATGAGTCAACCTGCTGAGATTTGACATGAAATTGTTTTATGGATATTGCCAGTGGCGTTAAATTTCACCCTACAAATGAAGCTGGTTTTGGGGACCATCCGTGGAAGTGTTCTGCAGGTGCATTTTATTCTCTTCTCCCAGTATTGTAGCAAATAGAGGAAATAATTTCCCTGGCTTCACCTCATCTAGAGGATCACAGTTTAGTAAGTACATATTAAACTATTTTATAGCCAAAACAAGAAAACTAGATGATCGGTTCATGAGTTGCATCAGGAATTTGTACTTCAAGTTTAAAATCCCTCTTTAGTATTTCCTTTTCCTTTTTTTGGTTCTTCATATGGTGAACTGCCTTTCTGAACTATGATTGGTGATTTTCTTTTTTTGACAAGAAGCAGAATCAGAAGGAGTGCATGTCTGTTCCTCTCTGGACATGTAAAACAATCCTAATAGCTCCTTTCGTACAACTCATAAAAATACCATTTTTTTCTAAAGCTATAGTAGGACTCATTAGAGAAGGTTTACTTGTCCCTTAAAACTGATCAGGCTTGAAGCTGCTGTATAATCATAAATAAAATACGTAATGATGGTGAGGTTTAGATAAATTAGTGGGTTGGGTTGATATCAAATTTGTCAGTGTATTTTCTTTACTGCCAAATGACTGGAATAATCAATTTGCTTTTTGTATCAACATTACTAACCATTGCAAAACTCTTCCTTAGTGCAAGGTGCTGGAGATTTGGTGGTCCATGTTGTACAGGATGCTAAATGGTTGAGAACAAGATGAGTGAAATTGATGTTGGGTGTGAAAATACATACCCAACACCTAACCTATAACAAATGGCTCGAGAAAATGTTTGTGAAATTCAGAGGTAGCATCAGAGCATCTTAATGGCACTTTTATCACATTCTTTATTTTTAATTTTTGCAATTCTCATTTGAAATAGATTTTTGTGCAATTCCTGTTGTGGTATTAATGATTCCATTTTGAACATTCAACCTTGATTTGGTTTTGTTTTTTTGCAAGCTGTATGCTTTTTTTGGTTCAGAGTTAAAAATAGAGTGAAGAATGAAATATATATAATTTAGTGATTTTTTCAATAAATACAGGAACCTGTGTGCCATGAATGCATAATTTTTATGAACTGGAACCTTAAATCATAAATAAAATGTTAATTTGTAGACATGTGTAGTTGTGAAGCAGATGGAAAAGTAGAAATGTGCCGGAAAAGTAGGTATTTGCAGAAGCTAATGAATTTAATTGGTCTCATTTGGCTACACTATTTTCCCAAACCCCCCAAAGACTGGGCTTTTTAATTCTTTAATTAAAAATGAGTAAGGTATGCTAATATTATAACCTTTACTTTTTTTTCAGCTTTCTATATAAATACATCTTATTAATAGAACCCCCTTAACAGTCCAATATTAGCAAGCACATTAGTAATCTGGAAGTTCTAAGGAAGGTGCCAATATTTTGAAACAATAATTAAAAAATTAGCAATCTATGAGTTAATATATGCTTTAAACCCTAATTATTATTTCCTTTTCCTGTTTCTGCATGATTACAAAGAAAGGATCTGTTTTTCTCCAATTTAGAGAATGTAAATTAAAGTACACAGAACAGTTTAGGCCGTGGAAGGTTTTAATTTGAAATGGAAATATTTAAACCAATTTTGATTAGCTGCGTTACAGGATAGATCTGCAGTAAAGTACTGGAAACACATAATATCAGTGACTTGATACACAACTACATGAGTTCCCCTGAACTGTTTTTTTCTTTTGTAATGGGAGGTAAATACTGGAAGTATATGTTTTCCTTACTAATGGGCCTTGCAGAAAAGAAGCTCAGTCCCTGTGCTGTAAGATGGCACGTGGGGATGCAGTGAACACCACTGAATGTGCTGTAGCATTTCGCAGGTGACTGGGGGCTGCCCACTGCTGCAACCCGGTCATCACCAGCTGAGGGATCGCCTGGCTCTCCATTTCCTATGAAGTCTTCTGTATTTGGATGATTGAGTTTGAGCAACTACTTAGGGTTTCAAAGGATTTGGATAATGTTACACTGTAGGGTTGGAAATCTCTTTGAATACTGGGTTGCCAAGGGACAAAGACATAGTTTCAACGCATTTATTAGGCTCTTGCTGTAGAAGCGAGGAACAATAAACCATCTTTTTTAAGTTAAGAGATCTTGGAACAGGCCACTTCAATAAATCTTGGGTTTAAGAAGTGAGGTACATGCTGCAGTGCTGAAGCTGTTTATTCATCTGGAGTGTATTAGGCTTTTGATTAATAAGAAGACATCGGCAATTTTACATAAGAAACAGAGCGGACAGTTTGGCAGTTGTAAATGGAAATGGGGAGAGAAGAGCCAAACCTATACAAAGTCGTCTACTCTTCATTGCCACTGATGTTGAAAATTATAATTACTAGAGTGGTTAAAAATATACGTATTGATAAAATGTTTCAATCTGAAGGGCTCAGCAGCCATTTTTACAGGAACCACACATCCTTAAGGACTAGTAGCTTTTCAGACAGCTCTATAAAATTGAAATTTGTCTTTGTACGCCTAATGTCATCTCACAGGTCTCACACTGATGACTGACAAAAGTAACACATTTGAAGTTGATGAATTTACACTGATACAAGACTTATGTTGACTAATTCTTGATGTTACCTTACATCCCTCCAAAACGTGAGAGCAAAATATTCAGTAGAAAAGTAGTAAGCCTATCGGAGACACATCTTTCATAGGAACAATCTTGTGTCTTAAATTTAAGAAAGTTTTAAAACATCCAGGAAATAAATAGGGAAAAAAACTGTGTAAAGCTCTAAAGAAGAAACTGCGTAACACATTCACTGAGAGTCTCAGTGAAAGCCAGTAAGGTTTGAGGGGGTTTGTTTTTTGTAAATTTTTGTAATGGAGCACTTAACTATGCAAGTGTGTAATTTGGTGGAGAAAATAGAACTGTTGTCAGCAGAGTTTCAGACAAATTGGTTCCCAGTTAGAAAATGATTGAGAGGACAAGCAAACAAAGCATTAGTGTATTAATTTCAGGAAGTTACATGCATTGTTAATAATCCATAAAAGGGCAAATTCTGAATAATCGAACACCTCACTCAAAAAAAAATGTTTATAATATGACTCAGATGGTAGATCAACACTTCTTTCAGTAGAAAAGGACAAATTAGTTCTTGCCAAAATGATTGGGAGTACAGGACATCTTCAGTATTTTAGTATTTGAAAACTTGACCAAAACAATTTGATCCTCCTGTCACTGCAAGCTTAGTCTAAGTGTAGGGCGATGGTGAAAAGATGGAAGGAACTAGAGAGATGCATCTGGAAGTTTTCCAGAGTCAGCTATAAAGCAGGACTTCACTAAGTTTGTAAAGTGAAGAGCACACAGGAATCATTCTGGTCCTTTTGTAAGCCATCTATCTGCCTTTCATGACTCCATAAATATTTGTGACAACTCTTAATAAGGAAATGTAGGATTAGCAAAACAATGCGTGGTGATCAGCCTGCAAGGCAGTTACATCTGGAAGTAGAGAGCCACACCATGTGATCAAGCAGCTCTTTATGGACCATGTGTAAGTACTTCTTGTGCCTGTGACGGGGCCATTAAGTGCAGTTTAGGAAGTTGCTCTACCTACACCTGAACATGCTAAGACTTGACGTCCTACTAGGTAATGAACCACTGTGCATCTCATTTTAGCTGAACCATGGGGGAGGTAAAGTTTGGCCATTAGTGTCATCAGAAATGTTGTTTTCCATCTATATTTCCTTTATCATGCTGCCGGGCCAGCTGAGAGACCCCCTTTCTTAATGAAATCATGCTGCAGTTGTACCCTGCAAGATACCTCCAGTCAACCGGCTAACGGGGACAGAGCCAGGAGCAGTGTGGTCCCTGGGAGGAGGTCTCACTTTTGGAATGCAAGCTGTGGCTCAGTTAACCTTGCAGGCTTTTCTGGAAAAGTGGCTTCAGACATATGGGTTTGTTTATTTTCTATCAGGAATTTGTTAAAGATATAATTTACATCTCAGTGTCTTTGTGGAAGAAGGGAAAGCTTTCTTTTTGGATGTGTCTTTATTTATTTTTATGTATATATAAAATTATACATACACATGATTTTTCATATACATGTTAGCTTTCCAAATAGTCACTTCAAAATGCATTTTGTATATCCAATATGGTGTTTAAATATTTGTACTTGGTTAAAAAATGTTTTATAGTTAATTATTTTAGAATAAAATCACAGTCTGCTTTTGCTGAAAGTATTTGTCTGTGAGAAGTTAAAAAAATCCTACAATACAAAGACTTTTTTTAGTGTAACTTAGTGAAGAGCAAGAACCATCATGGTAGCATATAAATAGGGCACATGGAGATAGCCCCTCGAGGCTATGGGACTTGAGTTAATAAACCTTGAAAAGTTACCATAATTTTCACTTTGTATTTTCTTCATGAACCCAAGTAGTATAGCTCATTCATTTTGAATATTACCACTAGACTCCCAGGCAATAAGTTTGATTTTCTTAAACCCTACTTCTAAACAGATCCAGACCAAAGCTAAAATTCTCATCCCATTAAAAGTTAATAGCAAAAAATTCCATTGGCTTCACCAGGGCCAGGATTTTCTTCTGAGGCTGTGGATTTTAGTATATTACGCTATTTTATTAACACAAGTCAAATGAGACATCCTAGTGTTCAAAAGGTAGGCCAATTCTTATTTTGCTAGTCTGCCTCTATATCTGTTTGATGCATCTGCTAATCTCTCATTAATATATATTTATTACTAGAAGTTTCCTCAGTGTGTTCAGTATATCACCAGTACATCATGGCTGCGAAACACAGTGATATAGCTTTTTGCAATTAAATACATGAGGAAAGGAACAAATGCAGTTGAGCTTATGAAAATTATGACTTGGTGTTAAATTCTTCATGTGTTATGAGTAGGAGCTCATGATAGAGCTAAGTCAGAGTTGCTTATTCTCTTTATCTCATATGAGAGAATCTGAGGTGATACAAACTGCCTCTTCAGAGGAATGCAGCTTTCAGTTTGTGAAGGAAGTCAGCAAATTAGAATACTTCAGAGGCAGTAATTTGTATCAAATAGCAACAGAGACCTGAAAGTTTTCCATGGAAATAAAGTCGTCCAATGTGGGGATGGTAAACCTGGGCTAAAGTAGCAGACATTAGAGCCAAAGAACAAAAGCCAAGTAGTTGTGTAAAAAATTCAGGGAGAATGCAGCCTTTCTTCAGCCATTCCACTATAAGCAGCAGACAGAATGTTGTACCACTGCATTCTAAAATCCTAGCTCATGACTGAATTAAACCAAGAAAACAGATCCTGCTGTAATAAAAACACATGTAAAATTCCTGGAAATGTTTCCTGTTACAGGCTGCCTGGTTAGTATAGGTTGCCTGCACATTGGTACAAAGTCAGCAATTGTCTGCTCTGATGTTGTTCATATTCCTTTTTGCCAGAAAGATGAAGATCAGACCGGAAGGTTATCGGTCTCCTTTGCAGTCATGTTAGGATCAGAAGGAATAAAAAACCTAATTGTCTTGATTGCATTTTAGATTGTTTTGATTGGGCTTGTGCCCATGAGATAAGCCACAAAACAAGCTTTTTTTCTGCCTCACTAAAAACCAGAGAAGAGCTTTTGCTTTGGAGTTGATATAGAGTAGTCCGAAAAATGTCCTGCAAGCCAGATCCAGTCCACAGCATGATTCTGCCTGGATTACCAATTTTTTGAAGTGACCCTGTGTTGGGACTGTAGCTCGGCAGGAACAGCTGTTACTGGCTCCTCTGGATGGTCAGGATGCTCCTAGTGTACCCTTCACTCCCCAGCTCTTCACTCTTCAAGCTGCTGCTGTGTCCATGTTGCGAGTGAGGTCTCCTGTCTCATGACTGCAGACCCTGTCATGTACCCAAGGAGCTGACCCAAAACTGGCATCTGGCCAGGAGCAATTAAATGGTTGGACCAAATGGGTAATACCTTATTCCAAGATGAGTATTTGCTTTTTTCCAACAAGGCAGTCTTCCATTACATCCCTGCCCCCGCCCTCCCCCCTGCCTCTGCCTTTATGTGGGATGTGAGCTATCAGGGGAGTTAGAGGTTGCAGTTCCATTAACTGGCTGGAGACATCACAATATGTGATATTTTCATTTCATCTGCTATGAGCTGTGCTTGCTTACAGAAGGTCTGCAGTATATTTGCAGGCATACAACATATGTCTCCAGTAGATGTTTTAGAGGAGCAAAACTGGTGGTAGCACATCTACAAGGCTGCAGAAAATGGAGGGAAATGTTTAGACGATATGCCTTGAGGCTGCTTTCTTAATGGGCATGAAATAAAGAAGCAGGAAGTATTCTCATGTTCTGGGATGTGGAGAGACGCATTTTCAGGCTAGTACAGGATACATGTTGGGAGTATTATTGACCAACATTGTTCCTTCCCCAGAAAGAAGGGCCTTAGTTCTACTTCCTAGTGATGATTTCCAACTTATTTGAACAGTTTGCTTATTTATCTTGGACAAAAACCATACTGCAGTCATCTGGGCTAGACTACTGTAATGTGCTTCTAATTGTTTCCCTTGAAATTGATCCTGAGCCTCTTTGGGGTGGAAAGCTGATATATTAAAAAGTACTGCTCTGTCCATGTAGCTGTTCAAATTTTAATCCCTTGGTTCTTGGGCAGCTGCCTTATACTCCATGTCCCTGTATGGCAGTTGCTCGCAGTTGGACATAGTCGGCTTTTTCTCCCTGGGCTGAGTCAGACACAAGCCGAAGGCAAGTCTTTCTTGTCCTCAGTTGTGGAACTCCCTGCCAGAGCCCCTTGCTGGGTGCCTTTAAGGCAAGCTGCAAGCCCTGTTTATTTCAGTTGGCCTATCCATGACTGTTTTATGGGCTCCCTACCTTTGTTTTTGCATCTGCTACCCTTTTGTTTTTCTCTTTCCTCTAACTAGTCAGGAATTGAATCTTTTGGGGCTGGCAGGTCCCTTTTGAATTCTGTGTGTATAGCATATTGTAACATGCTATTAGATTTTGCTTTCTACTTTTACTGTTTTGCATTTGGCTCTTTATGCTACTTGGCTTCCAATTGGTGCTTTAGAAAAGATCAAATAAATATATCATTGTGTCAAGGTCTTATTTTGTATGAGGGTTAAATCCAGTTAAATCCAAATATAGAAGAATGTGTTTATGTGAAAACTTAGTACTGAGAAAATTAAAAGAAAGCTCCAATTAGAAAGCAAGCTGATTCCATGCCATTTGCTATGCCATGTTTTCTTTAAGAGAAAACTTCCACTGTAATTAGCAAGAAAGTGCAGCCTACTGGCCAATGCATTACCTAACACAGAGCCTGCTATTCAGTCTTAGGAATAGATTGTGCTTTTATATGCCCCTCTGGAGACTGACGATACTGTGAAGTCCAGTATCAGCAAAACAGGAGTCTAAACACAAGCAGAGTCAGGAAATCTTGTACAATAGATGATAAATAGTGATTTGGTTCATTGGCCACTTCAGGAGGAAGCATATAAATATAATTGTGGAAATACAATGGTCTGTGCTTCAAATTTAAGCACTAGAATTTAAGTGTCTATTTTCCATCTTGGACAAATGATTTAACTGTCAAATACATAGTCAAGCCTGTGTACATGATGTTGTTATTTGTGTTATGCAGGCTGCTAAGGGATCAGCAGAAGTTCAGGTCTTTGTTTTAGAAACTGTATAGGAATCAGCAAAAAGACATGTTTTACCTCACGATAAGTCTGATAACATCAACCAGGGGAATGAAACAAACAACCAGGAGGAAGAGGAAATAGCAGCCAAGTGCTGTACAAAAAAAACAAGGGTCTTACTTCAAATATTGTCATCTGAAAATGGTTTATGGGCACTAAAACAGAGGAGTGAACCCAGGGGTAAGGCCATGCCACTTTGCTGAGCATTGGGAATCCAGGAAGTTACATATCATCCATCTAAGGAAGTTCCACTTGTAAAATACTATCAAAGCCCAAGACATTTAGGGCAGCTTGGCCTGCAAAACATTACAATTATTAATCACCTGGCCAATCCACAGTAATCAGTACAGCCTAGTAGCAAAATTATTAACCAGCTTGGTGAACTGAACAATCTTGCCAAGGATTGCACGTACTTGGAATTTTAAAAGTTCTGAAAGATAGAGTGTAAAACAAAATGACTGGAAAAGATGCAAAATCACCTCAAAATCAACATTATCTCTCATCTCACTGTTTCTATTTCATCTATCACTGACAACACCAAAAACTTGGATGCAGGTTGGTATTAAAAAAATACCAGCAAATGAAAAGCAAAGTATTCATTCTGTGGATGTGAGAAAGATGAGTTGCTCCTTCCCAAAAACAAACACAGACAGAAAAATAAAACTAAAGGCAAAGGTACATGTGTGAGAGGGGAAAGGAGAGTGAGTATTTGTTTCTTAATTGTGAGGAGGATTGTTGTTACGCTCTTAAGAATAGAACATGTAAATGAGTACAGAAACAGCATACAACATTCCATCCAGAAATTTAAATGCGATCAAAACATGTAAGATACATTGGAAGATGTGTGAGAGTCTTTCAGTCTTCAAGAAGCCTCAGGGGATTCATGGGAATAATCTGGTGTGTATAGTACAGCCATCTCACTTGAAGTGAGGAAAAATAAGGCAAAGGGTAGGTAGTAAACAAAGTTCGACATGCATATTTCAGTTCTGGAAGTAATAAATAACAGTTGTGGTGGGAGCTGAGTGCTTCACTGACAAGAACAAGAGAGCAACAACTAACTTGTCCCAGTTGAAGAGCAAAATCTATTTTCTGTAGATACATAGATAGCTAATTGAAAATATCTAAACATCAATAATTATAGAATAGGGTAAAGGGTCTTTCTGTTAGCTGTCAATGCTATATTTAATACTTCAAAATACGTACTGTCCTTACATTCCCTTCAAGGAGTGGCATAATGCTCTGCTGTCTTCAGACGCTTGTGCCTTCTGTGGCATTTCAGGCTGCAAATGTTCTGAACTGGAGGAAATGGTAGCAGTGGTTCTGCTGAGGAAGGACCACCACTTTCTAGAGCAGGTTGATGACACAGGCTATTGAGTCCTTACAGAGAATTGTTTGTCTGCTGATTTTAGATGGCTGTAATTCCTCCAAAGTGCTCCTTGAATAATAGGAAAAAGGCAATTTGAATTTCTGTGACAGATTGGACATAACAGGTTGCAACTATTAGGTCTAATTTTACCATACAGAGAAATAAAATTGCCTAAACATAAACATCGATCACTGATGCAGTAAATTAATTTGTACAGAAAAAGTAGTTTAACTGCAGTGCACATTAAACATAGAAAATTTTCAAAATTACAGCTCTCTGAATTAATTTGTACACTTGTTTACTTGTTAAAAGCAAAGCATAACTTTTTTCTTTTTTTTCCCCTCGTCTTTGTGAGTTTAAATTGTGACAAGCAAGAACAGTCATTGATTGTAAAAAAAAAAAGACAGATAAAGCTCTGCTGCTGTGGATAGAACTTAAGTTTTTGGGGGGGGGGGGGGGAGGCTGTGGGTTTGAGGTTTTTTTTCATTCTGATCATGTTGATAGACTGAATAAAGACCCCTTAGAAATCTCGTTTCATTCTAGCAAGCAAGTTCAACATTTTGTTTTGTTAGTACCTTGTTGGTGTGAAGTAATTCAACAATGTTACAATTCGGTTCAGCAATGAGTTACATTCGGATGTACCCTTAGGCTTCTTTACATTGCTGAAGTCTTCCAAACTGTTTCATAAAAAAGATCATATGTATCTTCTTCCTTGTACTCCCATCTCTTTTCAAAAAATTTGTATGTACAAGTATCCCAAATTTTAATATGGTATCTAAAGACTTAACATAGATGCTAGCCAACTTTTCTTCATTCTGCCAATTGCTATTTTTAATATGCTTATTGTTTTATAAAATGAAAAAGAACATGCCTTTCCTATTTGAAACTATGGCTATAATGTTACCGATTATGTGCAGTTACAAGTGCATATGTAAGCTGTATAAAGGTTGCCTAAGTCACAGTGGAACAGGATCTGCCAATGTGCCTTATTTTGATGGTATCTGGTGTCTACTATTTTCAAGGACAGTAGTTCGATTCAAACACAATTCTGATAAGTGGCAGGTTTTCATGTCTTTAATGCCCTGACAAGGGCATCACTCTCAAGAGAGGAAGGTGAAACCATTTGGATGAGAATTTCTTCCCCTCTCTTTTGTGCTGACATACCAAGATAATGGACAATTAATAGTGAACCTTCTCTGCAGGGAAAGCCTAGGGTTATCACTAATAAAAAAATGCTCATGAAGTGTTTGGACACAAAAGGGAGAGGAAAGAATAAACATGACATAGTAGAAAGCAGGACCGGCACAAGGCTCAATCTACAATTGAATGTTTTTTCACCTGAAAATATGGCAAATGATTTTTCAGTAGCAGCAACTGTAACTTTTTAGACCTGGTTCACTTCTCCTGACATCAGGAAAAGGACGAGGAATCTTACCATTCATGTCTTTTTCTTGTGCTAAGTGAGAAAGCTGGCTTGTATATTTTCTAGAGATCCCAGTTAGCAGGGCTGACTGCTCTTAGTTACTAATTGCAACATGCTGCAAAATTTTCCCTGGTAGGATATGGAGGACCAATCTAAATAAACTGCTCTTCACCTTACCTTCTGATCCAAGAGCAGGCATGCAGGATGCTCTTCACATTTGCCTTCGTCCTTATTGCTTACATTTAGACCATAGGTGGGATTATTTTCCTTTTCTGGCCCTCAGTGTGCACACTTCCCCTTGCTCCGGGAGAAGGCTAGCTCCCAAATTGTGGGTGTGTGCAGCCTTCGGTTTTTGCTTTGCCAGGTGATCCCAGCAGCTCTCAGGTGCTCCCAGAACAGCCCATTGCCTGTGAGGTCACCTGGAGAAGGAGTTGCAGAAGGTCAGCAGAGTGCTGCTCACATTTACAAGTCAAAAGGCAGACTGCCTTGGGAATTACAGTGGCTGTACCTGTGTACTGGATTTAGCAACCAATGATGCAATTGTGTGCCCTTGTTGTCCAAGGAAACAGAGAAAAGATGTGCAGTGTTTCCTGAAGTTAGACAAACCAAAGATTAGTCTAAACTGCGAGTGGAACAGGTTAACTGATCTTTCTCTACCCTAAGCTTTCATTTGTCCCTCGCAGCACTGAGCTGTCAATACGGTGTACAGCGACTGATAAGTATGGGTTCTCCTCAGCCTGAAGAGATCTGTCTGATAAGATAAGATGGCCTTAAAAAAGAGAGAGAAAGTACGTTAACTGCTTTGACTGCAAAATACCCCCTGGTAGCCAGAGATAAGACACCTTGAGTTCCTCAGAAGACCTTACACAGGATGTAAATGAAGACAATAAAAAAAAAATCATTTCAAATCCAGCCACTGTTCTGCTCTACTCTTATTTCCAGCTCTGACAGCAGAAGGCTTAATTTACTGTATTTCACACTAGGCTTCCATTCTACACCGAGTAAGCTACAGAGGGTTGTTTTAGATATAGACTTTAACGAAGTGGGGAGCTCTTCATTTTTGGAGAGGCCTCTATTTCAGACAGTTAATCACAAGTTTCAGCAGGCTTTGGTGAATGCGAATTGCACAAAACAGTAGGAAAATTTTGCCTTTTGCAAGGATTTTCATCTTTTTTTTTATAATTTAATCACACAAATAAACCTGTATTAACATGAAGGTACTGAGTAAAGCATATATATATTTTAAATGCAACTTTTACCTTGCAAAATTCCACATAAAAGGACTGATGGTCTGCAAGATAGGAAGATAGTAGGTGTTAGTTTGCATGTGACAGCCTCATAGTAGGATTTTGTCTTCTGACCATCCAGAACTGGGAAATTCTTTAGGATCCCCTTAAAGGCTAGACTGCCTATATATTAGTGGAAGCCACACACACCTGCCGAACAATGCCTATCCCATGGCATAGACATCCACATGTGTTCCCATACAAGCAACTTGGGGAAAATGAGGGTCAGAAAGAAAGGACTGTCTTACACAGCATTTGGGCTGCATTGAAAAGGTTCCTGAGACATGCTGCCCCCAGTGTGACTGTGCTGCACTAGAGTAGGTGCAAGCATTTCTTTTGGTTATCCAAAACTTACCTCCCTAGGTTTACCCCAGTTTGATAGGCACCTCTTCTTTTCATGAATGTTTTCTGAGGCTGCTGTGATTTGGCAGTCTGTGCAAACCATCCTAGTGTGAGTATCTGAGTACCCATTGCCTTTGATCAACCTGCTGCATCATACTAAGCCCAAGACTTGTTGGGCACTTTCAGTGGAAAGTTCTGTGTTCCTGTCTTCCCTGCATAGGAGCTGAGTAGATAAAGTATTAAATGGCACGAGGCCTTGATTCAGTTCCCTGGCATCCTGAGGGGATTCAAAGCCACATTTCCTGCCTCTGAGCAGAAGGTCTTCCATTGTTAAGAGGTGTCTCCTCCTGGAAGCTGAAAGAAAGAGTATCCTATTCATAGGGCTGGTAGGAACACATTTGGGAAGGATCTTGTTAACCCACTGAGAAGGACACTCATTTAGTCCAGGGGTTCTTGCAGTCTGGAACTCACACTTAAGTTTATTTTTGTTTTTATCCAGCACCTCTTTAATGTATAAAGAACCCAGTACTCCCCATTCCCAACTGAGTGTCCAAACTGTGAGGCTGCAGACCTTTTCCTGGTTCCCCCCCAGGGCCCCATGAATCCTGCTTTCTTTGCTTCTTAGGCTTCTGGAGACACCTAGGTCCCTTTGCACAGCTAGGTCCAGGAGTTTTCACCTGTGTAAATAAGACCGCCACCACATTTCTGTCATTCTAAGAAATAAGCAGTTCTGTGTTTATTTACTGTATTTAATTCTAACACACTGTAAAATAACACTGATGTGTTTTTGAAAGCGTTAACTGCCTACACAGCTTTTGCTTGATCTTAATTTCCTTTTACTTTCCATTTCCTTGAAAAGACTTTTAGATATCTTTGCCTGGGTTTCTTCCAGATGCAGTTATTTACTTCCTTCTTTCTCTCTACCCTTGTTTGCTTCTCCACACATTGCCTTCCTTCTTTGTCCTAGTTTAGCCTCCTCAAAACTGTGTCTTGCTGTTGTTCTCATCTAGAGGCAATGAAGCAATGAATTGAGGTGGTTGAAATGTAGGCACAAGTGGGACAGAAGGCATACATGATAAAAAACAGGGGAAGGTGTCCACATGTGAGGTACACCAATAGCAATCTCTGCAGACCTTCATGATTAAACTCCAGATTAACTGAAAGGAGATACTCAAATCAGGACCCAGGGTGGGGATTGACATCTCAGGGGCTTCAGCCTGTAAATCCTGCCTAGGGGCTCCATCTTTTGTATGAGTCTCCAGCTAGAGAAGTTTTGACAGCCTGGCTTTCTCCCTGCAGGCTCCTGTAGCTGTGTGGGAATGGGGATTTGGAGGGCAGCTGTGCAGCAGGGGTCTCCTTAAGGTCTCAGGGTCCAGTCTTCTGGACATTTGATTTTGGAAAGGAAAGAGAAAGAATGCCATTTCTCTGACTTAAGACACACTCCTTATATTGTGACCTGGGAAAGAAAGGAAAAATATCTGTATGTCATTGCAGACTTTGACTAGGACTGTGTTACAGAGGCTGCTGTATCTGATGCTTTCAAAAGGAGCTGCAGCATGGGGGAAGATTAGAGGGAGAAGGCTTTTGGTCCTATTCATGGCATTGCCTGGATAGACTATGACCCAGTGAAAGCAAAATGCAGAGGGAAATACAGGAGTCCAGTGAGGAACCCTGAACTGTTATCCCCTAGTAATTTGCTGTTCTTAATAAGAAGTACAAATACTGTTATCAGCACAACAAATTATAATAATTATTCTCTATCAAAGACCTGATTGATTGAATCACTACTTTTAGTACATGAGGTTGTTAATATACAGTTTCTTAGGAGATCATTATTGTGTGCAAGTTTGCTGGAGTATTTGAATGGGGTTTTGCTCTGCCATTATCTTGATTCTAAATGTAATTATTCTCAGGGTGTTTTTTTCTGACCCTACTTTCAAATGGAACAAGCCTGGTGGTCTCTGACTCATATTGTACAAACAAACAAAAACAACTACTAAAAGAAACAGCAACTTAACAGCGGAAGAAATACAGTGTAAATGTGTTTGTCACATTTAAGCAGTGGACAAATGAGCTAATTTGAATCGCTTAGTGCTTGTATAGTCACAACTAAACAACCCCTGTAAATTAATTGTGTGACATGCGATTCCCAATTATGTAAAGCAGTATAATAAGCTGTGAGGATGGTGACTGTCATTAGTTATATGTACAGGACTGCGGAAAATTACTTATTCTTTCTCTTTGCCTACAGAGGCACAAAATACCAGCTTCCTCAAGCAAGCAGAGGGTAGCTCTGTTTTCTTCTAGTTGCAAATTGAGTTTTGTGTATGATTTGAAAGGTGGAGCAGAATGTGAACTGCTTACATTTTCTTTAATTTGGCTGCAGAAGGTGGAATTCATTGGGCTCCGTCTGTTCAAATGAACTTTAAGCAACAATCAAAGAAAACATTTATGTTCCTCTCTACATATGTAATAGTAATATGTCTTCCGAAGAAGACATAATGGAACTGGAGGCTTAGGTTACCTTAGGAGAGCAATACAGGAATGTTAACTACTTATGTAGGCATTAAAGGCATTTTATAAAAGCAAGCAGGTTTTTCCTGCAAGGTATTAAAGTGACTTATTTGTTGTTTCTAGGAGCTGCCTTTCCTCTGGTTATGAAATTTAAAATAGGGTAACCTCCTTACGAGCTGTCTCAGTTCTCTTGGTCAGGAACCCCTGTATGTTTCTCCCCCAGTAATCTAACTGTTAATGCATTTAATTGGTGCTCCCAAAGCAGTTTTGAAATATTGATAGATTTTAAAAAACATCTGTAAATTATAAATAATTTTTAAAGTTCACATTTCTCTTTTGAATGCCCATTACAGAGTATTAGTTTTCAAGCAATTTAATAAGTTATGAGACAAATGAGTGAGTTTAATGTGGGGTCACTGATGTGAAAAAAATGTGATGGTTATATTAAAGTTTCAGCTTTTTCAAAACTGTGTACATTTCTATTGAAAGTAAACAGTGAATGTTATGTAATAATGTATATTTTATTTAAAGTGACTTTAAAGATTAGTGCTATTTGCTAATTCTATTAAAAACTTCAAAACTCTAGTTTGTTTTAGTGACATGTATGTTAGGCCATCACTGAACTCATGTTAATCCTTAAACACTGTCCTTTTATCTTCTAGTTATTTAGATCTGTTCAGCACACAGTACCATATTGTTTTATTTCAGCAATATCTAACCTCTTCATTTACTATTTATTCACACCTGCATATTCCCCTAAGATTCTTTACCTCATTTTCAAGGTAGCCTTGCAGACAATTAGTGGTGGTAATAATATAAAATGTGGCCAACATTAAAACTGAAACGGCCATTACAAGTAAACTATATGATATATAATAACCACTCCACTCAATTACATGCACAAAAATGCAAGGATTTAAAACTGTGGAGCCTTATCATACATCCAGTTAACTGACCTACCTACCTGCTATTTAGTCCTTCCTTTCTTACAAATCAAATTCTACCTTGTAGCATGTCATCTGAAAAATTAACAAACCTGTACACTTTACATGTTTTCCATCCATTTCAGTAGATGTGTATAAGCACATATATGTTTGTGCACTGGCATATGAACAGGTCTTTGGCTGGTGGTGGGGCAACAAATAATAATCACATAACAATCCAGTGCATACATGCATACATGTGCATTCACAATCCATAAGCCTGTGGCAGTATAGAGTAGATGAGTTTATGTGTTGCTGCCTGGTATACTTGTATTTTCATTTTTAGTATCTATTACCATCCTATGTATCTTGTTATTTTGTACCTGATAAAGAAGCCTTGCTATTTAGTGCTTCAGATGGGGTCCTGGGGGATAGTTGTGTGACCAGTCTGCTATTACTGTTACGGGGGCAAAGTAGCAAGAACATATCAGCAGGACCCAGAGCTGGGGGGTGTCTGTCCAGCTAAACTGCTGGGCTTTCTTTTTGGTCAAGTCCAGCAGCTTAGGCATTTTGCCAGCTCTGTGTTTCAAGGGGAGAAAGAATTTTTCTTGCAGCAATGGCTCAGATCGGAGAGACACAGGTTTTGTTTCCTCCTTTGCACAGATTACATTTGTAACCTGAGGCAAAGTGCTCCAGTTTGTCTGTGCCCCAGTTACTTGAGCAGCAAAATGGGGGAAATGGAAAACTGCTGCTTAAAGGATGTTGAAAATATTAATTTGTTCATATTTGCAAACTGAGTTCTATCAGAGGAACCCTATGTGTTATGGCACATAAAGGTTAGATGACATTTGCTTTAGGAATGTGGCCATTTGTCTAGTAGCAGCAAAACCATATTTAAATCATACAGAAAAATAAGCCATGATAAAACAAGTGCCCTGAAGCATATTCCAGCCAAAGCATGTGTATGTCATAGACCTTCCTGGTGACTAAATAATGTCTTTCTGAAACAGTTCTGTTAATTCAGTCAGCAGCACTAGGGATAAGATCACTTTTAAGACCTCACGTCTACTGGGATTGGCACATGAGTGGCTGGCTGCTAACTCCACAGAGGTGCTTTTGTGCTCTGATGCTTTGCCCTTCCTCCCCCAATTTCATGGGATAACTCCTTCTGATATTGCTTCACTTTTCTGTTAGTGAGCACTTTCCCCCACCAATATGATGGAACAGGTGTTACTCTGCTACTAACTGAGTTTCCAGCTGTCCTTCTCCAAGACAGACCTGGCAGAATTTGTTGTTTCGTCCTATTAGACAGACTAGAGAATCATAAAGCCTGAGATGGAGGTCTTCCTCGCAGGATACTGTAGTTTTGTTGCCAGAAGATGGTCAGGAAGGCCTGGCTAGCTAACAAAGACAGTCCTTCAGCTGCTGGGTGTAGTTCCAGTTTTGCATCCCCTTTGGCAGCAGCACAGAGACTGCTGCAGTGTGGCCAGCCAGCAAAATTAGGAAATAAGGACCTCTTTTATTTACTCAGGCTGCTGAATCATGGGCATTCCTGTCTGCTTGGAGAAAAGTCAGGCAGCTCTACTTTCCACTGAAAGTCTCAGGAGTGCTTGGTACTTTCATCTCAGAGTGTTCACACACTTGTTTTAATGTGCTTTATGGAAATGGTGAAACTCAGCAAGTACAGTTGGTGAAGAAAAACATCTGCACTAACTATTCACACACATTTGCATCTTTAAATAGACTTTTAGGCCCTGTAGCTGATTTTCAGCAAAGTTTTTGGGTTGTGAGTGCTAGAGCTTTCTTAGAGTCAGCGAGTGTGAAGTGACTGGTTCCAAAAATTAAAAATTTACATGGACATGTTAAGTGCATCACATTGAAACTCAGAATACTTGCCATAACACAAAAAAGGCATTTACAGTAAGTAGCACTTAGTGAGTGCTGAAGGGGAAAAAAAAAAGGTCAATACAGAAAATATATTTTAAAACTCCATGAACACTCTGTTGAATACCTGTAGCCCTATTCTGTCCTCAGATAGATGTGTATCACTCCTGGGGCCTTGTATGTTTGCATCTGAATTTGGTCCAGACTATTTTAAAACAGCTTGTTATACCATTAAAGATCAGTATTTGTAATGTTGACATATATCTCAGTGTGTAGGTGTCTGAAGATTTATATACAGGCAGCTTTGTGCAGAGTAGCAGCAAACTGTATTTTCTATGAGAATGATGGGCAAAAACAGGTTTGAAGCCCTTTACCCTGACAGCAGGTCAAACTTTACCTCCAACACAGAGCTGGCACTGTGGTAAGCTCCCCTGGGAAAGCAGGAATGGAGTCTGAATTCCAAGCCTCTGGTTTGCTGCAGGGACCTTCTGTTCAGCTCCTCTGTCACAGCTTTGAGGGCCCAGATCTGCTCACCTTATGTTTGCACATGTGGAGTAGCCTCAGCACAGGGCAGCAAGTTGCGCTTCACTGACATTTTGAGAGTGATGCTCTTAATAGTTGCACCTTAATTTTATGGGGCAGCATCCTTGTGGGGAAGAGTGAGGAAATGGCAGGACAGACGTTACTCATGTCCTGCTGTAGCATGAGTTACCCTTAGTCCAGGTTTCCTTCTTGGTTGCTACCTCCAGATACATTCCTAGACAGCCCCTGAGCTCACCTGGCACATTAATCCATCACAGACAATGTTCCCAGCGTTCAGGTTGGAGTCTGAACATCTGCGCAGCAAAACTTTCTGCAGCAAAACACCTCCCTGGTTGCAGGACAGTTTCAAAAGTCCTTCTGTGGGTCACTGAGAGCCGACAGGCTCAGCTTTGGAACCTTTTGTGCGAGCTCAGCCCAGAGACCCTCCTTCCAGAGCACAGTGCCTGGGCACCAGTGCTCCTTCCACACTGCCCCTTCCCCCGCTCCACCATGCCAGGCTGGGGAGGAGAGCCGGGAAAGCGTATTGACAGCATTGTTGGGCTCGTACTCAGGAAAATCCTGTCGTCCTCTGCCGTGTAGAATTCCCCCGCCTTGCTGGCTCTCCTGTGTTTCTGAGAGATTGAAAGATTCTCACATCTCAAGTTAAAAGGGCAAAAGTCAGACTTGTAAGTGGTTTGCTCCTCTCCTTTTTGCACAAAGAGAATTGCTCTATACAATTATTACAGGCTCAGATTAAATAATGCGATGGCAAAGTGACACAGATTTATATTTGCCAGTTGGAAAGTAAAGACTGTCTCTGTGCTATAGCTTCACTATTCCCCCTCTGCTTTCCTTACCCATGTAAAAAGAAAGTAGAGATACCCAAGAAAACAAGGAGAATTGGATGGGGGAAAGGAGCTGCCATTGCTTGTGTGGTGGTAACACTCCTCATTTGATCCTGACCCTGCTGCTTGCCCGACAGCCTGGTGAGATCCACAGCCGGAGGAAATAGTTGTATGATAGGTAAAACTGGGCAGGCAGTGGCCACAAAAAGGAAGTGATTTAGTACTACGTCAGTGATGGTACACTATTTATAATACTTACTATATATTCCTCCAAACATTTATACAATAATATATCATTTCTCCATAGGATATACATTTTAATACTAAATTTGGTTACAAAATATGTTGCCTAGGCGGTCACAGACTATTTTTCTTCACTCAGTTGCTTGACATAAATTCCTGTTTATCTGACAGTGGTGGTTGTGTGTCAGAAGTATATTGGATTTTTAAAGGACAAAAGGTTTTCCCACTTTAAAGACCTAGCTGGAAAGATGTATTCAAAATAAAATTTAAAACTGTAGAAAACGTTAACATATTTTTCTGTAAATGCTTGTTCCACTGTTTTGATCATTTCCAGTTTGAGTCAAACCCAGCAATTTGGAAGGGCAGTACACAGATTTGCACTAGAATTCTCCTGTGAATATGGCAGTCATTAATGTACCAACTTAAAAACTCACCTGACTGGTTTTATTTAGTATGCATGACAATTCGGAACTTTGCTTCAGTACATTGGGAAGCATTTTAGCAGATGACAATACTTTTGCTGGAAGGGAGGCTTTTTATTTTTCAATTTTTATCTTAAAAAAAGCAAACAGCTTTGTTTTCAGTTCAAAAACATGGCATTCAGGCCAGAGTTTTATTTTGTTATTTAAATACATACAATTAGTGCAGATTTGTATGTAGGCAATTACAGATACATATTATGTCTGTGTGGGAAAGGTGTGTGTAATTTGTGAAACCCTGTTCTCCAAGACATAAACAAGAGGATAAAAACCCATGCAGTTTCCAGCTTATCCTGAAAAGCATTGTGTCAATGGGCAGGCATCCAGCAATGGTGTTTGGTTGTTTTCTCAGAGTTAGATGGTTGCCATCTGGCATTGATAGTGAGATGGCGTTGTCATCAGTTTCTAGATGCAGGAAAGGAATGAATCCTCATCTGTTTCCTGTGGATAAGCAAGAGGTTGATAATCTAGTAAAATCTCTTTACCTTAAAGTAAGCAGACTTGGAATTTGTTTATATAATATAGGCCAGCTCTAACTTTTGTGGTGTTGTACTAAATGTCTTGAGAAAAGGCTGAAGATGTTAAGAAACTTACTGCTTTGCAAGAATACCTTAAGAAAGATATTTTTCAAGGGGTTTATCCTATCTTTTTCTGTAGTGTTACTGTAGGCAGTTTTATTTTTAAAAGGGAAAAAAAGAAACCAAACCCTAGCATTGCCCTGGAAAGGAACAGAATTATTTGATGTAGTGTAGTCTTTCAAGCATTCTTTTAATATTTTTAAGGAAGTTTTAGGTTAAGATAAGTATGGTCATTGCAGTATTGTAATCCGCATTTAAAACAAAAGGTGCAAAAACTGCAGTACATCTTTGGAAAAAAATAGTTACAACTTGGTCTGTCTAGAGATGAGGTAATACCATGGATAACTAGTCAGTTTTGGCTAGCATTTCTGTTTTGTCTTTTCCTTGTAACTCATAAATCTTTCAACTTTTACCATAAATGTTTATCATTTTTCCTGTTTCCAGTTTTTTACAAGTTGCTTTGTCTGTGATCACATCACAGTAGAAGTTCTGCTGGACTGAGGAAGTTTGGTTGGCTGAGGCCTTTGCAAAAAAGGAAGAAATGGTGGGCAACCTCTTGAACTCAAAACGGAAAAAAAAAATGCTGTTCACGGCTGACCCTCATGACACTTTCTAATTTTCCTTGATCCTGGCCATTAGTTTGTTAGTTTGTTTTGAACATTTAATGATACAGCTGCCAGCTTTCAGTAACTGAATTGTATCATTATTGGAGAAATCTGGTTGCACTTTATTAGAGAAAACATCATTGTTTATATTGTTGTCGTGTTCCTCCCCTGTAATTTTTCCTATTACTGTTTAGAATAACACCCAAGTCTCTCTCAGAAATAGCTTTTAAAATATTTCTGTGTTCAGAATCAACTTCAAGGGGAAAAAAAAAACCACAAAGCTCTGGCAAAGCAGGGGAAACCTTTTCATTAGATATTAGGCATATGGGTTGACTATATTAATTTTAAATCATTCCTGTAATATTTTCTTCTTTTCTTTGACTCTTCAGATGCTCACATAATATGCAAATAATTTTACAGTGGATACAAAAGAAACATTAGAGATATTAAAATCTGCATTTTAATAAAGTCGTCGATGTATAATACATATCCTGCAACTGAGAATGATAAAAAAAGCAATAAAAAGTTAATATAGGTACAAAACTATTTAATAACTTTTAATGTTTTACGGTATGATAAAAATAAATGTGGTCTTGAAACTGTTGGATACCACTGTAAGAAATATCCTAATCTGAGTTTAATATGTTTTAGCTGTTTAAGAGTAGCAGACCTGTGTTATTCATATGCATTTTCTATTGCCTTTGAACTGTTGGGGTTAAGCTTGTAGATGTGTTTCTTTCTCATTTCAGACGGAGTGGATGTTGAGGATGATCCCTCTTGCTCATGGCCAGCATCATCACCTTCTAGCAAGGACCAGACTTCTCCGAGCCATGGAGAAGGCTGTGATTTTGGTGAAGAGGAGGGAGGCCCAGGGTTGCCCTATCCATGCCAGTTCTGTGACAAATCGTTCAGCCGCCTCAGCTACTTAAAGCACCACGAGCAAAGTCACAGTGACAAGCTCCCTTTCAAATGCACATATTGCAGTCGTCTCTTCAAACACAAACGAAGCAGGGACCGCCACATAAAGCTTCATACGGGAGACAAAAAGTATCACTGCAGTGAGTGTGATGCAGCGTTCTCAAGGAGTGATCATCTTAAAATTCATTTAAAGACTCATACGTCCAACAAGCCATATAAGTGTGCCATTTGTAGACGTGGATTCCTGTCATCTAGTTCACTGCATGGACACATGCAAGTTCACGAGAGGAACAAAGATGGCTCTCAGTCTGCTTCCCGGATGGAGGACTGGAAAATGAAAGACACTCAGAAATGCAGTCAGTGCGAAGAAGGCTTTGATTTTCCTGAAGATCTTCAGAAGCACATTGCAGAATGTCACCCGGAGTGTTCCCCTAATGAAGATCGATCTGCTCTTCAGTGTGTTTACTGTCATGAACTCTTTGTAGAGGAAACGTCCCTGGTAAATCACATGGAGCAGGCTCATAATGGTGAGAAGAAGAATGCATGCAGCATTTGCTCTGAGAACTTTCATACTGTGGAGGAGCTGTACAGCCACATGGACAGTCACCAACAGCCGGAGTCGTGCAACCACAGCAACAGCCCCTCTTTGGTAACTGTGGGGTACACCTCAGTCTCTAGCACTACTCCAGATTCAAATCTCTCAGTGGATAGTTCAACAATGGTGGAAACAGCTCCTCCTATACCAAAAGGTCGTGGAAGGAAGCGGGCAGCTCAGCAGGTGCCAGATATCACTGGTCCTTCAAGTAAACAGGCAAAAGTTACTTATAGCTGCATTTATTGCAACAAACAATTATTTTCCAGCCTTGCAGTTTTGCAGATACATCTGAAAACTATGCATTTAGACAAACCTGAACAAGCCCATATCTGTCAGTATTGTTTGGAGGTATTGCCATCTCTCTACAATCTGAACGAACATCTTAAGCAAGTTCATGAAGCTCCAGACCCAGCACTGATTGTTTCTACCATGCCTGCCATGGTGTACCAGTGCAATTTCTGCTCTGAAGTGTTCAATGACCTCAACACCCTTCAGGAACACATCCGATGTTCTCATGGATTTGCCAACCCTGCTGCTAAGGACAGTAATGCATTCTTTTGTCCCCATTGCTACATGGGATTTCTTACAGATTCTTCTCTGGAAGAGCATATTAGACAAGTCCATTGTGATCTTAGCAGTTCCCGTTTTGGTTCCCCTGTGCTTGGAACCCCAAAAGATCCAGTGGTGGAAGTATATTCTTGTTCTTACTGTACAAATTCTCCAATATTTAATAGTGTTCTTAAACTGAACAAGCATATCAAGGAGAACCATAAGAACATTCCTTTGGCGCTGAATTACATCCACAATGGGAAAAAGTCCAGAGCCATGAGTCCGTTATCTCCCGTAACCATTGAGCAGACCTCTTTAAAGATGATGCAGGCAGTTGGAGGTGCTCCTCCTCGTTCTGCAGGGGAATATATTTGTAATCAGTGTGGTGCTAAGTATACTTCCTTGGATGGTTTTCAGACCCATTTGAAAACACATCTTGACACTGTCCTGCCAAAACTGACCTGCCCTCAATGCAACAAGGAATTTCCAAATCAGGAGTCTCTGCTGAAGCATGTTACTATTCATTTCATGATCACCTCAACCTACTACATCTGTGAAAGCTGTGACAAGCAGTTCACTTCTGTAGATGACTTGCAGAAGCACTTACTGGACATGCATACATTTGTGTTCTTCCGCTGTACCTTGTGCCAAGAGGTTTTTGACTCCAAGGTCTCCATTCAACTACACTTGGCTGTGAAGCACAGCAATGAAAAGAAGGTGTACAGATGTACGTCTTGCAACTGGGATTTCCGCAATGAGACTGACCTACAGCTTCATGTGAAACACAACCACCTGGAGAACCAAGGCAAAGTACACAAGTGCATCTTCTGTGGCGAGTCCTTTGGCACAGAAGTGGAGCTGCAGTGTCACATCACTACACACAGCAAGAAGTACAACTGCAAGTTCTGCAGCAAAGCCTTCCATGCTATCATCTTGCTGGAAAAGCACTTGAGGGAAAAGCATTGTGTTTTTGAAACAAAAACTCCAAACTGTGGAACGAATGGGGCATCTGAGCAAGTTCAGAAAGAAGAAGTGGAACTCCAGACCTTGTTGACAAATAGCCAGGAGTCCCATAACAGCCATGATGGCAGTGAAGAAGATGTGGACACATCTGAGCCTATGTATGGCTGTGACATTTGTGGAGCAGCTTACACTATGGAAACTCTCTTGCAAAACCACCAGCTTCGAGACCACAACATTCGACCTGGAGAAAGTGCCATAGTGAAGAAAAAGGCTGAACTCATTAAAGGGAATTACAAGTGTAATGTGTGTTCTCGAACATTCTTCTCTGAAAATGGGCTCCGAGAGCACATGCAGACACACTTGGGACCAGTGAAACACTATATGTGCCCCATCTGTGGTGAGAGGTTTCCATCTCTTCTGACTCTTACTGAACATAAAGTCACACATAGTAAGAGCCTGGACACTGGAAACTGCAGGATTTGCAAGATGCCCCTCCAGAGTGAGGAGGAATTTTTAGAGCATTGCCAAATGCACCCTGACCTGAGGAACTCTTTGACGGGGTTCCGCTGTGTAGTGTGCATGCAGACAGTGACCTCCACGCTGGAACTGAAAATCCACGGCACGTTCCATATGCAGAAAACTGGAAACGGTTCTGCTGTGCAGTCCACAGGACGTGCACAGCACCTCCAGAAACTGTACAAGTGTGCGTCTTGCCTGAAGGAATTCCGCTCGAAACAGGATTTAGTGAAACTTGACATCAACGGTCTGCCATATGGTCTGTGTGCTAGCTGTGTTAATCTCAGTAAAAGTGGTAGTCCAAGTGTCAACATCCCTTCAAGCAGTAACAGGCAAGGCATGGGCCAAAATGAGAACTTGAGTTCCATTGAAAGCAAAAGCAAGGCAGGGGGACTGAAGACTCGATGTTCTAGTTGCAATGTTAAGTTTGAATCAGAAAGTGAACTCCAAAACCATATTCAGTCAATCCACAGAGAGCTTGTTCCAGACAGCAACAGTACACAGCTGAAAACACCACAAGTATCTCCAATGCCTAGAATCAGCCCCTCCCAAACTGAAGAGGTAACCCTTTTTTTCTTTGCTCTTGACACCTTCCATCCTTTTGGGAAAAAAACCACCCTTTTCTCAAGCTGTCTTGTCATGTGTCATGAAATGCTTAGGCTGATCCATGTTACATTTCCATCCATAGCCGGATTTGTAGTAATTGAAGTTAGTAATTACTTGCTTCTTGATATGCCTTACATCTTGGATTGAATTGTGTGAAATAGGACTAATTCCAGTCTCCCTAGGATATTGTCTTCGATATCACTGAGGAGACCTATCTTCATGCCAGCACAACTGAGATCTGGAATGTTATCCTAGCTCCCATATGCAGTGGAATCCCCAGCTAGGAGTTGCGCTTACGGCAGAGAGCATTAATGACAGAGGAATAGACACAGTGAGCCAAAATGCTGGCATAAGGGGTAGATTTTTTAAAGAAATATTTGTGAGCAACAAATTGAGGGTATTTTTGGTAATTGAGTTGTAGACATTAATTTTCCCCTCTTATAGCATATTAAGTAGAAGTGCAATGCTAGCCTAAGGTAAATTGAGAAATCAGTCCTTTGGATGCAATTCCTTGTTATTTTTCTTTCCATTACTGATGAACAACATTTTGATGTCACTGAAACACCTAGTGCCTGATGTTTGAAATCCCATTCATGCAGCATAACTTAGAAAGTAAATATCAGATTCTTGAAACATGTCATCTGTTTCCTCAGTCACTAGGGACCAAGGAATAACACCTGTATATGGGGAGCTATGGGGGGTCATATACTGAGGGAAAGGAATCTGTTTTATCTTCAGAAGTGTTATCATTAGAATGACTTAGAATTAATATTTTAGGCATGGTCTCTTGCATAATGACCCTCTAAAGTTATGGGAGCCTACAAACAAAACACAAACAAATTATAAGAAATAGTAGCTTTTGTTTCAAGAAGGCTTTTAGCCCGTAATGATACAGACATGGTGCAACCCATTGCTGTGAATGTGTATGGATACCCTGTGGCTAGGGAGCTCTGCTCTTCCATCACCTTCCTCACTCCCTGTTTGTGAGCCCATCTGTTGGGAAAGAAATCTCTCAGCATGTCATCCAACAGTGTTGTACAAATTGGAGGACAGGAGGGAGGCAGAGAGGGAAGAGGGAGGATGCATAAGAATATGTGGACCAAGAGGTAAGTATTTATGAAGGTACTGAGGACATAGATGAAGATAACTGGGAGAAGGACACAGGTAGCACAGACCTTGGAGTGCCACAAAGAGGGTGAGGGTGAACTAACAGGCAGGACAGACCTGCCGGGGAAGGAAACCTATGCTTTTATGACTTCTTCATCTCCAATTTGCACATTGTGTGGTGGAGGGAGGGGACAACGTACCTGGGGAATAGGATGTAGTGTGGAATTTATGGAAGGTTATTTGAGAACCTGAGGTGTAAGGCAAACCTTCTCTTTAAAGAAGAGGGAAAAGGAGTGGCTCCCATTAACTGTGGTTCAGGCCATTGATGATCCCACTGCTGCTGAACGGGAACCACAGGATTACCAGCTGCTTATTTCTGATGGATTCAGAGCCATCCTGGTTTCTGTTTCTGTCATCTTACGCTGAGTGACTACATGAAATCCCTCTTCCCAGTCATGTTGGAAGTCAATTTCTGCTACCTCGAGCACAATCAGAGTCATGTGTTAAGACAGTTACCATGCTAAGATGTTACCCACTTGTCTTTCTTGTGCTTGTAAACTAGACAAAAAGAAATTTGGGGGTCTTTCTGGTAATATAAGATCAGTTACCTTCAGTGTCATGAGTGAATCTTCCTGTACTTGGATCAGGTATAATCAGAGTTCTTAGTTTTTCTTCTGATTGTTATCATGTCCCTCTTCCTACTCCTTTTGATTTTTCTCTTAAAAGTGTATTTAAGATGAAAAGGCTTTTTAAACTACAGCAAGATTTGTGAATAGCATTTGCCTCCTTCAAATCAGTATTTGCCCCTGCCCCTATTCTGAGGATGTAAACTGAATTTTCAGTGCCTGCGGTTCTAGTCTCCACACAGTAATGTAGACTTTCAGATTCTTTTCTCATGGGAAACACAAAGCTATCTAGTTCCTGATAGAGAATTATTACTTCTGGAAACCATAAATGCATGTTTGTAAAATCCTGAAAGATAATTCATTTTTCTACCAGGTATTACTGGTTTCAAATTGTAGTGATGCAAGCATTGTAGCAATGAAAATCAAAATTCAAAGTGGAAATATGCAAATGTTTAACACTACAGATTGGATGTCCAGGCTGAGGAAGATGAAAACATAAATATATAACACAAAAATTAAAAACAAATTGGATTTCTAAAATTTTTTATTAGTCACTGGCTTTGCTGCTACACTAGAGGAATGTTTCTTGAACTGAATGATTTTTTGAAGATGGTTACTTAACCATATGACTTTGGGGAAATTTCCAACAACAACAAAAAAAATTGTAATATTAGGGAGCAACAGTTTAATTTGCATTATTGAGAGTCACTTGGTTTGAGATTTCAACCTATATATAAAGAATGTTTCATTTCTAAAGGGAGAAAAATATAGTGACTAGTTGCCAGACCATTAATAGTGCTGAATACCCAATTTGTTACTCAAATAATAGATTTGACTCAAATAATTTGTTACTCAATAATAGAGTACAATAGTGAGAATACTAGAAAATATCTTTTTTAGGATAAAAGATAACACTGAAATTATCACTTCTAGTTTCTTTGCCAGTTATTCTCATAGTTGAACTAGAAAACTTCCCTTTTTAGTCTGTACTCAGTAACGTTATAGGGTGCAAATACTTTAACATGGTATAATGTCATCAGCTGAGCTATCACCTGCTGAGCTCACCCTACTTGCTAAGTGAAAGATGTTGACCTGAACCATCTTCGCTGAAAGGTACCTTTAGGTTGGGATGGAAAATGGTGAGCAATGTGCATCATCAGTTGCAATAACTCAAGGACCAGGTCAGAACTCATTAAGCCTATCACACTGCTGAATCATTGCAAGCACATTTTTAGGCTAGGGTTATAACCTTCTTAGTGACAGTTAATGTCTAAAAGCAGAAAACAAGGTCTGATATGCTAGTGAATTGGGAACTAGACCTTCTTCTGTCACTCATTTGCTTTGCTGACTTGGCCAAATCTGTTTGAACATATGTTTCATTTTCCTTATTCAGAATATAAGATAGATAATTCCTGAAAAGTGTGTTGCCATACTTAATTCTGATAATATTTTTGTAAAACATTGGAAGACGAAAATCAGTGTTCAAGAAAAACTGTATGGCCTTGCTTCTCTTGTTCCTCCTTAATATTGTCATGCACCTAATGAGAGAATTCCTGACTCAGCAGAAGATGTGCCTTCACTTCCTCAGCTTCAAGACTTTTGTACTTGCAGAACCACACCAATGTAACTGTACAATAAGTTATATTGTTCATTGCTTAGCTGGCAGGGAAGGGAGGAACGGACACAAGCTTAGTTTACTGGTAAAACTTAGATCATTCTAGTGTATCCACATGTGCAACTGCATTCAGTTTGGGGTCCTGTTGATAACTTCCAGAGCAGAAGCATGATTGCTTAAGTTACGTATCATTTTGTTCCATGAATGTGAAGCTCATGTGAATACTGTATTACCTGTGGCAATGCAGACAGTCCTTCATTAATAATATAAGAATGCTCTGGGTTTTCTGGTCCTGAGAAGAGGAGGAGCAGTGTGAGTACACAGCCAAATCCTTGCAGGAGTAAAGATGCTTATTTAGGTGCAGCAAAAGAGTTGCAGAAGCTCACTGTAGCAGACAGTATCAAAAGTGCCGGACAAAGGAGAGAGCTAGCAACTGCCACACCACCTGGAGAACAAAATAAGTGAATCTGGGGCTGCTCTTCTGTCCTGTTGTGGTTGTGCAGAGCTGTATGCCAGGATGGGAATGTCACAGCAGGGGACACTAAGCACATCACAGCACCATTCTGGAAGGAGCCGTGAAAGTGCAGGCTGACAATGAGCTTGCGGAGATGGGGTCACAAAATTCAGATGCTGTGGAGAGCTGATGGCTCCTTGAAACTCAACTTCTCCGACCTCAGATGAATCCAGAAATGGTATCACCCTGGGAGAAAGAATGGAGCTTAGGTAGGTATACTGTTTAATCATTACCTTTTTTCTCTTTATTTATTCGTGGGCCCTGAATCTACCTTTTTTCTCTTACTCTTGCTCGCCTCTTCTCGAAATACTGCCAGACTCACAAAGACAGAAAACAGGAACTGCCTTTTGAAATAGATGGTTTATTTCAGCAGCATGCACTGGCAGTCAGAGGCAGAAAGAAGAGAGAAAAGACTGTGAGCAACCCAGAAATGTTCCCAGATGCATGCTTTTGGCAGGGCAAGCAATAGCATTTTAGCAATATAAATCACTGTGCTTTTAACTGAAAAAATGCACTGAAATCAATACTCATGCATTTAATTGAAATACATAAAGAAATTAAAATAATTCTCCTCATCAGCAATCCAAGCTGATCGTTCTGACTACAGGATTTTTATGAATAAGCACATAAACTTGTAATGTAAACATAAGTAGTGCCTTGGGTTTCCTGTCAGTGAATCCAGGCCTAGAACAAGTGATTTTCATGCTGCATTTTGGATACAGGGACAGAAAGAGGTAAAGAAGGTTTGTTGTTGGCACAAAGATTTGGCTTTGAAGTAGTTTGTGGAACTAATCTGTGACTAACATATTTTCTGCTTCTGCAGTTTAAGAATGAGCTCACTAAAAATACCATTTTTGTCTTCTTGCATAATTTTAACATTGCTTTCAGGAAAGTATTATTTAAAATGCGACCATATGTATTTTTAGGAAGGGCTAACTTATTTTTCTTGCCACAGTAGAACACCTCCACCTTGTACTATTTCTTTGCACTATTTTCTGGTACTGCCACTGTTGTGAAGTGGCTAACAAGATCCAGGCTTCAGCATTTGTCTTCACTTTATCTTTACACTTTCAGTAGCAAGCTATCAGAGTCCTCTTTGAATGTAACAAGGATGATATTATATATTACACTGTTATATAAATCCTACTGAAGTTAAGCATCAAACTTCCCACCTCACTAATAAATCTAATGCTGTTTGTCTGTCTTGTTGTTTGTCAGAGGCTTCAGCTGGGGAATCTGGAGAGATGTCTTCTTCACACCCATGGAAAACTTTGCATGAGAGGATGAAAGCATAATGTGCTCTCTAAAGTTTTTCAGAGCACCAAACCAAGATTTCCATGAAACAATGCAGTGGAAGGGGAGTGTCTTCTTGAAGAAATTGCAGAAGAATTGGAGAGGGACAGAAGAATGTGGATGAAGACTTAGAGCATCTCTAGAGAGGGCAAATTTAGATTCAACAAAGCTTTATAAGACAAAATATCCAGAGATGTATACCCAACAGGTCAGCTGTGCAGCCCACTATCCTTACAGGGCTTTCCCTGTATTTGTAGCTGCTGGCCAACTGACCAGTGTAAGATGTCACAATTTCTGCACAGCCCCAGAGAAAAATCAGAGTAGTGATAAGTGTTTGTATTCTGACCTCAGAATTGGGTAGAAAAAAGGAGATATTTCACCTAGTTTTCTAGCCTGATCATCTTTAGGAACCAGAGAGGGAAAATCATGGCATATCTATTTTTGTCTGCTGGTTTGCATACCTCTAGACAGTTCTCTCACTTCCCCCTCCTACTTTTGGACTACCCTTGGCCAATTCCAAGGAAAACTTAATAGATGAATAGTAATCTCAAAGCCTATCAAGTTTTTGCAATCTTTGGGAAGAGAGATGATACAGCAGGTGATAGAATCCAAATAGGAAAGAGGCCTTTAAGAAATCCAAACCAGGAAGATGGCTTTAGCTGAAGTTCATAACCAGTTTTTATGCAAAAGTCAAACAATTACAAGAAATCAATCTATAAAAAACTATGTTCTGCGCTTTTTTGTGATACTCACAGGCCTGCTTCTTAAGTTACTCTAAATGAGAATTGTTTTTTACCACTGCTCAATAAAGTTCTTCTATGTAATACATGTATTACTTTGTTTCATACAACGTAACACCCGAATTTGTTACTCTGTCATCAAATAATATTATTTTAAAATGGATATGTAGCCTCAGTCCTGCTTTCAAGAAATTGTACAAAATTAACATAAACAAACTACCTGCTATGTGATATCTTGTTGAAGAGTACTCTTCTTTGATCTCCCATAGCTTTGTGATGGCTGGTAGTTGATCATAAGAGTGTGCTGAGTATGATAGCAGAGCTGTATGTCCTACTAACATCCATCCTCACCGTATGACATTTCAGGACAGGAGGGAGTGGGCACAAATGGTCACACAGGAGGTTCCCCATGGGCATCAGAAAACACTCTTATTGTGAGGGTAACTGAGCCCTGGCACAGGTTGCCCAGAGGGGATGTGTATCCTTCGAGACAGTCTCAAGTCATCTGGACGTGGTCTGGTTCTAGGTGGTCCTTGAGCAAGGGGACTAGACCAGAAGACCCTCAGAGATCAAGGTCAACCTTTTTGTTCTTCTGTGGTTTCCACCATCCTTTAGGCCTATCTTCCAGATGTGTATTGATGTTAGTCTGTTCTTCCTTGGTGGCTAAACCTTTGTTGTTAGTACATGGCTTCGTAAGTCAAGGAATAAAAGGGTAGGGACTTCCCTGATATTGCACATTTTAATACAGTCCTACTACTAATAATGTGCACTTCTAGGAATCATTTGTAGTGCCTGTGAAATGCCTCTGAAAAGTGACTTAGAAATACAGCCAGTTAAAAATATAGCCGTTTAAAATTCGTTGCTGCTTGCGTACTTGAAAACAAGATGGGAGGTAGGAGAGAAGGGAGATATGTACCCCTTTGATCCTACTTCCACGGTTTTGGTATCCTGGTGGACTTCCTTTGTTTTTTACCTATTACCAGATTCAGCATTCTGTGTAAAAAGGTGCACCTAATGGCTTTTCATATCTGGAAGGCCACCTCTTCGTCTCTGCATATTCCAGTAGGAAACAGAATGGTTCACCAGCAAAGAATGTTCTGAGACTCCAAGCTTCCAGGTTTCCTTCTGTACTTGTTTACCACCGCTACAACAGTCCTCTTCTTGGTTTCTGTTCTGATGGCTGGAATATGACCTGTAGGAACATGGCTGTCTGCATATAAAACCTTGCAACCATCATTGACAGTGGCCAACTTGCAATTGATCCTGTTCTGCTACTTGGTGCTTCTTTCATAGGCCTAGTCAGGGAATGTCTGTATCATCTGGTGATATTCCCCAACTACTTGTCTTAACCATAGTTCTTCATTTTTCTTGTGCTCCCTACTTCACAGCTGGTAGTTTGTGTGATTGTAGTTGAGTAGTAGAAGTCCTTCAAACCTAGAAGTGTGGTATTCTGCAATCTCTTTTTTTTGGATAGGGAAGTGGTAGAGTGAAGCCCTATGTAAAAAGAAATGAGCCTATTACAGGATGTACCTAAGAGGAACTGCTCGTATTTTAAGAATTAATGCGAAAGTAAAAGATTATGAAATAGGACAGAGGGAATTCTAAGAAGTTCCCTTAATTCCCTTAGAGGAAAGCAAGTATGTCTTCACAGGAAAAAAACAGCTACACACAAATCATTGTTAATAGCATTGAAGAGTGGTTCAGCAGAGTCCTTGTTTTGCTGGTACACCATTCCCTTGGGCAGCTGTGCTGCCCCAGTGGAGGTTTTCCAACTGGGCACGCAGTCAAGCATCATTGCAATATTAGCAGCTGTGTGCCAGCTCAGATGCTACCACTATATTTGTTAACATTGATGTGGCCTGAGAGTATCCATACAGGGTAGTACATTCCTGGCATATTTTGTAGTTGAGGCAAGCGTTTGTAAAACCCCAGTCTTGCCAGTGTTATCATGTGAAGCCTTCATTTGTGAAGTCCCATTGACTTCCCCAAGTGCAGAGCTAATTGCACGAGAAGGATCTAAGGGGTTTAATCCTTCTCCTGATACTTCTATGAAAATTAATTTCTTATATATTATGTATGAGTAATATATTTCTGTTTGTACATTAATATTAATGTTGCATATTTTTGAGCACAAGTTCTATTCTGTAGGATTAAATTATCTTGGTAAGAGTGTAGAATTCAGGTTGAGTTGAAAGTGGACAATTAAGGGCAGGGGGGAGGGCCTTGAGTCACACTTTGGAAAGTGAAATTAATCAGCATTAATTTTCCATAGAGTAGGAGAAAAGCTGTTGTAGTGCTTAAGTTAAAAAAAAAAAAAAAAAAAAAGGTACGTAAAAAGCTCCTGATTTTGCCTTTCTCTAAAGATCCAGAGAGCTTTTACAAAATTTGTGATGGAGAAAAGAGACAAGTGTATTCTCTCATGTGTGCTTGCAAACTATTAATTTTATTGGGCTACACATCTGTTGGTGATTGTTGGTGAAGGAAGTAGTGGCTTTATTGAATGACAGTCTGTCTCAGTATGCCTTTTTTAAAACAAAGCAAAAAAAAGCAACTTTAAAAAGGAAAAAGTCTATCAGCTTATGCAGAATATCAGCTTTTTGCATCTCAAACCTGCCAAGACAAGCTCTAGTGCCTGTGCTTTGATGCCACGTCATCTGCAATATCATCAACTCAGTGTTGATCGTTGTTCCTCCTCAATGTCCACAGCCACACAGCAGCTCTGACACAGATGCTGAGTGTTGGGATGCTTCTTGATGGGTTAGCAGCTCTATGGCTTCAGAGGGCCTGAGGTTGGCAGCAGCCTTTGGTTTTAAGTGCAATATAGGGATACAGAAAGAGGTGGGGACGCTGACAGAAAGTTCGAATGCTGACACAGTGAGCCCCAAATTCCTGAGCAATGCTCAGCACATACATGTGCAGAGCTCAGAGACTCAGCCTCATCGACGATCAGGCCCTCAGATAGAAAGACAGAAGTAAATGTATAAATGTATTTGGTTTTTTAGATCCCAAATCAAATTCACAGTACTTAAAGCTGTTTGTATTCATAAACTGTGTAAATCTGATATGAAGCAATTGAGAGAAAATAAATATACAGCCATGTGCTGCCAAGTTTTAGAGTTAATTTTCTGACAGACACCTCACTTCAATACTGAGTTTGAAAGACCTAGAGAGAGTTAAAGGATTAGAAGGCTCAGAGGGAGGAGATACAGTTTTTAAATGTGGCAAGATGTGTTTCTGTGTGAGGATGTGAGACATTGCAAGCTAATGCACTTCCTCAGACAGGGAAAGGAAAGGTTTGTAACTAAGAGACATTGAAGACAGATGTGATTAAATGCAGAACCCAGAACGTAAAGGTGAAAGGCAGAACTTCAGGCCACGAATTCAAGCAGAGTAGAGAAGGAAGGACTGCTAGCATGAATATTTGTACTTCTAACTCAAAGTATTTTGTGTATGAATGCAATAAGTAATCATAATGAAAGAAATGAGAAAAAATAATGTTTCCATTTTTCATTTTGCTTACCTTATGGGATTTATTGTATTCTTTCTCTAGGTGTATTCATTCAGATCCAGTTATACTTAAGGCCCTGCTTAACAAAAGCAGAACAGAAAAATCTTCATATAATCTCCATGAACATGTTTTTAAAAACAATCAGGAAATACTAATTAAAGGGTGTTGTGTGAGCAATTAGAAGAGTTAGCAATTAGTCAATTCAAAAAAACGCAAGATGACAATGCCCCATAACCAAGATAAATAGCTAACTATGCAGTGAAACTGGCTAACATATGCTTAGTTTTTTAAGAGCTTAAGGTTGACAAAATAAGCATCCAGGAAGATAAAAAAGAAATCCTCAATTAAAGTACTGTCAAAATTAATCTATGATGGTGAACTATGATGAAAAATGGCTAAATGAACAAAGCTTGGACCATGGTGGCTCTTGTGTCTCATGCAGGGCCAAGGACACTTGCTTAGTAAAATAATGATATAAAAAAATTGGCTGGAAGCATTAGGAGTTAGCACTTGCAAGTTTCTGTAGTTAGGGTGCAAGTTTTAATTTGTTTTTTCACATGATTTGTTGGAAACTGTTCACTTTCTCTTGTCAGGTTACTGTTCTGTTTGTTTAACAGGTAGAATTAACTCCACCTGGATTTATGTGAGGGAAACTCTGAGTGAATGACTGGTGTGGGAGAGGGGAATTAGAGGATGTGGGAGGTGTGGTATCACTCTTTTTTGGCAACAGCAGGTCATCTCAGCTGTGTAATTGATCCATACACTCACTCTATGCTAAAGCTGAGGGAAAAAAGCCTTGAAAGTCCCCTTTAGTGTGTGACAAGGATAAATAATGTAACTAGGTGTAAACAGGAGCTTATTCGTGGGGTAACAGGTACATGTCAAAACCATTTTTGGTAGTGCATGGAAAAGAGGTGTGAAAAGAATATAGAACAAACTAGGGATGCCTGTGAGCCTAAGATGGAAAATGCAGTGTGTTAGAAGCTCTAAGAGATATTTTAGTTATTTCATATAGGGAATAAGGTTTTAGTTAAAAGGGACATGGATACAAGAGATCCAGAAATGGTATGTGTAATCGAGAAAACCAGTGCTGTTGAAAAAATGCTTTGTTGTGGGGCTTGTGGCATATCCTCCCCATGGAGAAGAATGCAGTATGAATTAGGGATAATATAATGGAATATAACGTGCAATAAATTACTCACAAACACAGGAAAATGTCCATTCCAAAATTCTCAGTGAACGGAGCTGAAGATAAAAGAAAACATTAGGCAGATAAATTTACAATCTTTAAGAACATGTATCAATAGCCTGGGGAAAGGCTACTAACACATTTAACAGGGAATGTAAAGATTATGCATGAAATTATTGGTTTGTGAGCTTGATTTAAACAGTAAGGAACATGAAAGGAAGGCCAATCAAAGACATGATAGAAAAGGACCTAGAAAGTTTGGATTTAGTGAAGGATAGAGGGCAGAGATTCACAGAGGGAGGATCATGCTTAAAATGTTACATAAAGAGTATTTCGAGACAGTAGATACCAGTGCTGACAGAGAACACTATAAACATGATTTACCAGGATTTTAGCAAAGCTTTTGAAACAGTATAATACAAAAGACTAATCTATTGGGTGAATAAATATGGCATAGGGAGAGATACTTTGGTTAAAAAAGAAACGAAACACTATATGGAAAGCAAAGGAGTCATTTGAATTAAAGCAGGTTAGTTTGGAAGGGTGTAAATAATGGAAAGAATTAAGTATCATTATTTGCACCAATTTTGTTGAACTTATGCAGCAGATCAGTAGTCTGGAAAAAAGAATAGTAAAGTAATGAAGTTCCCTGATAGTACAAAACTGGGAAAATATCAGAACAAAATAGGCAGGTGATAAAATGCTGAAGGATTTTGACAAGGAGGTGGAGCATGAGCCAATAAGTAGCATATGAAGTTCAATTTCAAGTAATATCCTGAGGCTAGGGAATAGAAAAAAAAAAGAATGTATCGATATCTCAGACAGTCACAGGCCACAGAAGTCTACACAGAAGTATCTTTTGCATACTTTTGAAGCACTTCTGAATGGAACTATAAATACTCTAGTAGAGTGGTTATTAGTTGTTTTACTTTGTTTATAAAAGCAAAGAAAATAAAATTCCGTGCACAGAATTGAAGTACCAACTGAAAGCCCATATTCCTGTGTCTCATTTGACATGACATGGACACTCTGGGCACCCATATAGAAAAGGAATTCAGAAAACTGCAAAGTGATAAGTGAGGATCAGGACAATAATGAAAGGTCTAAGTGACATTAATTATTTAAAAGGTTAGCGAGATGCATACATATGCTCTGCGTGGATTGAAGGGCCAATCCAAAGCTTGTTAAATGAAGTCACAGAGAAGCTTTGCATGTTGGAAGGCTTTAAACTGGTTCTAAAAATAGGAATGCAAACAAACAGGAGTTCAACAGGCTCTTGTGAGGCACTCATCCAAGCACTCTTCTACGATTTTGAATGGCCCCAGAAACTACTTGGACCTCAGATTTACTCTCAGCATGGAGGAGAGAAATTGACGCTTAGTTTCTTGACAGGAGGGGGTTCACTGAAGGATTGTGGGCTTGTTTAATGAAGAGTTTTTATTAAAAGATGACGTGACAATAATAATAAGAAAAAATAAAGGGAAAAAGTTAAACCACTTTCTTAATTCCATGTGACTTTCTCATCTGCAACAAATCTTTTGGAGCATTGCAAGATGGCACAGTTTAGAACGCATTGTGGCTTCTCCAGTTACTAAACTAGTCCTGTCCACATGGAAATGCACTGGTAAGAGTCTTCCATGTCCCACCTTTGCTGATATGAAATTACTCTCTTACAGGAAATGTGTGTTGGCTTGTTTCTGTGTTCGTGAGGAAGAATGACAATATTGTCATTCTTCTGTCTCCTCAGGAAACTCACAGGTATCCTCTGGGAAATGCAGTCATGCAGGCTAGGGTGTAAGTGCCCTCAGCTGTCCACCCTTCATCACGGTGTGGAACTGATGCACTCAGGGCTATGAGCTGGAGCAGCAGGGCCTAGGTATCCACTCTGTCCTGCTGAATCCTCCACAGGTCAATGGATTGAGAAGAGGGGAAAGGGATCTCAGCAAGAGTTTCTCACTGCAAACAACTGCAGAAAGTAAAGGCAAGGATGGCTGTCACAGGCCTGTGCTTCTTTCTCTGTAGAGCCATATTGCATCACAAAAGGCTGGAGACACTCAAGAGAAATTCACATGCCTCCTTGAGTCACAATCAAATTTTTCGTCTGTGATGTGTTACACAAGTGCTGCAAGGCTTCTTTCCTGGCTATCCAGACAAGAGGCATGGAGCTGAAATACCCCAGGGCTCATTTCTGTCTTATTCCTCCAAGTTTCCCCTGTGTGGAAACACAGTGTGAGGAGGGCCTGGGTCTCCCCCTGGATCTCACCCCAGTAGGGAATTGGGACCAGCCATGAAGAATATCAGGACTCAGGAGGCTCTTGTGAGCAGTTGCAAGTCCCATGATTCTGACAAAGCTTGTGAGACTAATATGTGACTTGCAGTGAAAAAGGACTTCCTTAGAATGCGAAACATATGGAAATAAGTATTCAGGTTTTGTTCAACATGGTATGAAAATGACAGGGTTTGATCACTTTGAAAATTGAAGAGTAAATGGAATTTAATGAGTTTCCTTTTAAAATAAAAACTTAACCATGCACAAGTTCAGACACTTTGAGATGAGTGTGTGTCGAGCTAATAAAAGTTGATGTCAACATTTTAGAATGTTTGGAAACAAAAAAGAACTAATGCTTGATCAAGTGGCAGTCACAAAAACATTTTTCTCTTCATGATAAAAAGAAAACCTCTGTGTGTGATTCTGCAAATATGTCAAATGGTTTTGAAGAGGCTAGTAAGTGCTATTATTTTTTTTATTTTTGTCGAATCACTTTATTTTTTTGGCATTAGACTTCAAAAAAACCCCAGTCTTTGTATGTGTTGTCTTTATGTACATCAGTCATAATTTTGCCGACAATTCTTGACATGCACTCTGTGTTACTCTGCTAACAAGAGAAAAGACCAGCCATTACATTTATGTTTCTTTGTTTTTCAACAAAGTCACATATCAGGGATAATGCTAGGGGTATGCTAATAAACAATACATAGTGCCAGTCATCAGGGAGTAAGAAATATTTTCTAACTAGTTCTAAAGGGAAACAATGTTTTAAAAAAAGGGAGAGTGATTGTTATTTATGCAATATTGTTGTTCTATATGTCAGCATCAAAAAGCATCTTGTAAAGAGCTTAGCATAATAAATCGTTGATCGTGACTATCATTATTTAGAGGTCTTTGATAGATCTAGATGTAGTGCACTAAGGTTAAATTTACTAACATATAATAGGAAATCCTTAAACTGAATCTGATTTTCTACCAATGTTTCTGGTGTTGTTACAAGAACAAAACAGAGAAAAAGTGTTGTATCTTTTAAAACAGCTAGCTTTACAAATCGTAACTGTAAAACTAAGTCAAAACAGATTTGGTTTCTGTGTGCCCATTGATTTTTGTTTTCTACATAACAATTTAACTTGGTTACATTTTGGAAAACAAGATATTTTAAATGAAAAACAGTAAAAAAGGCTTATGATTGTTTCCACCAAGAAGAGATGCAGCATATTTTATTGCCATCAAGAAAATTAAAATAGCCTCTGTGTATGAGAAGCAATGGGAGATTTGTAAAGAGGAGCTCACAGGAACACTTAATTTCAGAGTTTACTTTGATTAGTCACTAATTTTTCAGTTAACTTGGTAAGACATAACAACATACATTTGAAAAGTCTTTGTATTCCTGCTTACAGGCTCGAAGTAGAAAGGTACGTAATAGATGGGCACTTTATCTGTCTGGGACAGGTCATCTAAATTTAGACACTGGTAAAAAATCCAGCAAACCTTTATTACTGCTTAAAGTCAGGTAAAAAAAAAACCTAACACCTTTTTAAAAATATAATTTATAATACCGGCTGCATAAAACTCTTCACAAGTTAAATATATACAAGAGGCTGTATTTTCGATATACATTATCCAGTGAACGCTCCTTCTTCTCCACATATATTTAAAAACTTTCAGTTTAATACATCTGTGCCAGTTTCCTGTGACTTTACATTCTTTAAAAAATATGTGTTTTTCTGGGGTTTTGTCTTCTTTTTGCTGATGTAGGCAAGGTGCCTGTGGCTGTACAGAAGGATCTGTGTCTCTTGAGTTACTGCCTTGATGTGGCAGTTCTGGGCTTACCTTGACTTCGTTGCAGCTTCAAAACAACAATTGAGCTCTCCAGGACTGTTACCTTAGGACTTGAGTCCTTGATACTACAATTATGCAGTTGAATAATTTTATGAATTTGACTTGTCTCATTAGATACCTGGATAACTGCAGATTTTAAGTCTTACGATGAAAGTACAAAATTTGGATACACTCTTAGTTTTCACTGTTAAAACCATGCTTTCCAATATCAACTCTCTGACCAATTCAGGTCAAGAAAAACAATGAGGGAAAATACAATCACATTTTTAGGATGTAGAAATGTCTTGATCAAGTGATATACTTTGTAGAAAAGTGAAATAACAGGTCTTTTTTGAAAGACACCAAGACAGAAATGAAAAACTTGTTCTGTGCACTGAAGAGAGCAGAGTAATAAATTTCCTGGTTTATAATGAAATTTGATCTGTGTACACCATGATTTTTAAGTAAGTAAGTCAAGCCCAATCTAATGTGGCCAGAAGGATTGCTGTCTGGCTGGTTTCCAGTCAGGCTCCCAGTTTTAGTATAGGCTTGCCAGTAGATATTGAAGCAACTGTCTCAATACAGACTAGCTGGGATTTTTTCCTCCTTGAAAAAGGCAACCTGATAGACCATTTAAAATATGTGGTACAGAGGAGATTCTGCAGCCCCACTGAAAATGAGAGTGAAGCAGATTTCTCATTTCTGTGTTCTTTTCCTGTTCTGTAGTGGGTCTAATCCACCGGTATAAAATGAAGGATTCACATTGATTCCAGTGTTTTTTGGTTTCCCCCATATCCTGATTATATTTTGCCTTCCATGGGGGTAATACTGGTGTTCTAGCAATACTGGTCTGTTTGTGAAGTTAGGAGGCTGACAAAAAGAAAATCTTGACAGAGTTTCAGAGAACTCAGATAAAAGCTAGTACCAGAACCTGCAGAGTGTTATTTTTTAATATTAATAATTAAGCCTAATGAAAACACTGCTGGAGAGCTTTAAATGACCACTGTGAACTCAGTATTTTGAGTTATAATGAGATGATTCCAATTGTATGTTTCAGTAAATTTTATCTACCCTTGTTTCTTTAGAAGAAGACCTACCAGTGCATCAAATGTCAGATGGTTTTCTACAATGAATGGGATATCCAAGTTCATGTTGCAAACCACATGATTGGTAAGTGAAGCACTGAAACTTCTCAAAGACAGAATGCCATTTCTCTTACTTATGATCACCGTTGCCTCTAAAATTAAACAGTTAAGGAGAAATTAATTGTGGATCCATCGATGATCAACCTAGGCATGATTGATTTTTTTATTCATATTATTAGACTTGATAAAGCATTAGCATATTTTATTTTCTTCAAGGGCTAGTTTAGACTTCTGCAGAGAATTATATATTCACTGCCAGTCAAAACACAGGTGATTAGCAAATTAAACTTCTAATCATTTTTGCATTATTGAAAACAAACTAACAGGAATGGTTAATGAACTGGATGTTAGCTTTCCGTAGAGTTTTAGACAGGTTTTAATTTCAGAAGTTATTATGGTAATGACACTACTGTGTACTTCTCAAGCACCTCAGTACCAAAATCAAAACTAGTGAGTTTTTGTCATTACAAAACATAAATAATTCAAATAGCCATAAAACAGTATTGTTTGTTATGTTTGAGCAGTCTAGAAAAAAAATCAGACTGTATCTGTATGCAATTAAATACTATAATTTATTTGAAAAAATAAGGAATCATAGCATACAGTAATGGAATCCACTCTTTAAGGTACAAGCATTTAAAAAAAGTCTTTTAGGATTCCTGAATCCTGATGTTTACAAAGCTGTTAGAGTTGTAAATTGGAATAAAACAAAAGCTGCTTTTTCTTTGATATTCATATTTTCCTATTATTTGCTGATTCCCCTAGGTTTACCCATATTGTTTTCAATTTGGTAACCACTCAGTAATAGCACTAAGAGTTCCATCAGCCAATTAAATTTATCAAGCACATCATTTGCCCACTAATAAGATAATATTGCCAGGATTGTCTTGGGTTTTTTTTCAGTCTCTCTTCCAAATTTCACTTTTCAAAACAGAGATGAATACCATATTGATTTTTTTTACTCTTACTTCCTTTATGCTGGTTTTCCTGCTATAACAGAAAAGCATTCAAAGTACAGAACAAACGATATGATACAGAAGCCAGTAATTACATATCCAGTAGAAGATAATTTGGTTGTTTCTTTAATTTTATAACTTAAAAATATTTAGTTTGATGCTAAACTTTTTTTTTTTTTGAAGGTAACATGCAGATTTCTTCCATGAACACTTAGCTATTTGGCTGCACTGTAAAAGAAAGTTACCTGCCAAAACTTAATAACCCGTTTTTCTGGGTACTTTATTTGTTGTACATTTAGAGCATGAACATTTTATATATTTTTCTTAAGAATGAATAAATGGAAATGACAAACTGATTTAGATTTTCCTTTTTTTTTTTTTTTTTATTTGCCTGTTGAGCTAAGCCTTAGCTTTGCTATTTTGTTTCTTTGGGTAGGAGATAATTTGAAGTGCTTCATAGTGTCTGTGTCAGTAACATGGAATTTAAAAGTAGGGTACTACTAACAGCAGAATTCACCATTTCTGCTGTTTTATTTGACTCCAGTGTTTGACATGTTCTTAATTTTAGCATATAGTGATACTGAAATGTGATTTGGAATATGGACATTGTGTGTAAAGGATGGAATTGATGATGTGTTTGCTTGCCACCCACTTCCCAAGTGTCTCTATATTTTCAGATTAGGAGCTCACTTATTTCATGAAATGCTCAGATTCTTTTTTTTTTTTTTCCCTCTATTTGCTGGATGAGTTTTACTGAAGGGTCAAAATGGGAGGAGCAAAACAAGGAGAGAGTCAGGAAAACAGGACAAATCCATCTATCTGCCTTCAGCCTGCAGATCTGAAAAGACCCATTTTCTTAAACTGAGCTATTAACTGCCGATGTTTTATTTCTAAAAGCTGGATGTGGTTGAATGAGAGAATCTTTTAAAAAATACTTAATTGTTTTGTCAGTGTTCTATCTAATCATGCATGATATTACTTCATGACATAACCATAGTGACACAGATTTAAAAGTGCTTAATATAAAATCTTCCCAGTGAAATAAAGGAGCTTGCAAAACATGCAGGGAGATTTGCCGGTCATGCGTGTGGTAATCTGTGTTCAGTGGAAGATTCTTATCTGCACTGCCAGACTTAACAGTGCAGCTCCTAATGATGTAGCCTCGATTAAGCAAATGCAAAGGGATTTTGTGTTGGAGTGGAGTGAAAGGAATATCAGCATTCTGGAGAGTTTTGAATGTGACCTCGGAATCGAAGCACAGGAAAAAATAATTTCTGATCTCTAATTCTGTTAGTCTTCTCACCACTAATTGGATTTTTCCTTAGCTGTCTTTCTAATTTCACTCTCCCCCCTCCCCTTTAATTTATATTATTGTTCTCAGGCCTTTTTCCAAGACCGTGTTCTGTCTAGACAGAAAGGTTCAAGGGGTGACATCAAGCTTTTTAAAATTGGCCTTAGTTTATGTGCGTCTGTAGGTTGTGTTATAGTATTCATATGCAATACTGAAAACATGCACACAAACACATTTGTGGGAATATATATAATATATACATATATTTCTCTGCATGTGTATCAATATGTAGATTGAAAAATACATTAGATGAAACACTGGAGTGAATACTGACATGTTGGCACAGCACATTAACCAAACAAACAAAAAAATGGTTTCCTAAAGTTATTGGTCCCTCCCTTTTTTACATGTATCTTATAAAATACATCTTCTTGCCCTGATTTCCTAGTAGGAGATTGACAAAAAATGATGTAGTGTCTTTGAACCTCTGGGGAAAGGAAAGTAAGAAAGCTTTGGAAAGATACAGAGAAAGAAAGGAGTTTACATGCAAGGGAGGGGGAAGATAATCTGGCAAGGGAGGAGTTAAAAGTCAAACTGTGATAATCCCTTGATCAAATGTAGGGGCAATAAATGCCTTTACAGACATCATTGCACAGTGTCAGGAGCTGTTATTTCCTCTCATAGTAAAATCTTCCCATTATCTGTGTTGTGGTTATTGATGAATGTAATGTCTTCTTACCTTAAGGACTCCATAATCATAATTGAGGGAAAAGAGAAAAGGGGAGGCAGATGGAACATGGGACAAGCATGAAGTTGGAAAGTCATCTGCCAAACTCCACTCAGAAATGAGTGAGAACCACTAATAGAGACAGCTAGCTGAGGTAAACAGTTGCTGCTCACTGTCATGATGCAGTTTGAGAGCCTAGAAAAGTTGATGGTGTCCCATCTAATTTCTGTGTCCCTTGAACGTGATCCTGGGATGTAAACTGAGTTCACGTTGCTAGCATCCACAGAGAGAAGTTGCATTATGGAAGGTCACTGAGGCAAAGCTATGTTTATAAAACCCCAGTGTGAAACTTAGACTTTTAAATAAGGCAACCGGAATTACTTTGTTGGCTAAAACAGCTCCACTGAGGGTAGGCATTTTTAGGTTGTGTGTATGTGTGTGTTTTTGTCTAATCAAATATAATCTCAACTAGACATTTAGCAGGAGAAGAGGGATTAGAGGCTATTTGAAAAGCCTCTTACTCTTCTTTGTTAGGAGGGTATATAGCATTTTTACAGATTTTATTATACATTTCAATCAATTCAACAAGAGGGATTATACCACCTAATGGAAAATAAAATCTGCTGGTGACCCAGTGAAGTGTAACCTTAAGTATCTTTGACAACAATGCAATTTACATTCATTATTATACAAGTTATGCATTAAAAAGATGTCATAGGGGCAGCTTTCCCCAGTAACTATATGTTCATTACTTCTAAAATTTTCCATTCTAAAACTGTTCTGCAGCCTTTAATCAAGTCTTCACAACATCTTCGTGATGGTGTAGGGCAGTAAGCCTTTTCCGTTGAATGGATCAGGACACAGAAGCATAGAAGTGGAATTCCTTGCTTGCATTAAGTGAGCTAAAGTTCAAGTTAAAGTTCTGACTGCCAGATCTGTCCACACATTTCTAGACCCTGGGCTTCATCAAGCAATGCCCGTGTTGTCTTAAACTACATACTGATTCAGGCTTAGGCTAGACGATGCTAGCAGACTGAAAGCAAGGGAAACCATGGGTTTTTTTAAAATAGACTCTGTGTTTTAGCATTATTTTGGACCTAGATGTAAGCATATACCTTTGTTTGGATAATTTGTGAGGATGATTGCCAAATGAAGACCGGGCTGTTGGCATGTGTATTGAAACTTGTGGGTAAAACAATTTCCAGCTTTTGAGTGGGAAAGGAGGAAACGTAAATCCAGGTTTGTTTCATATGGGTTTAGGAAGTGTTGGCATAAAAGGTAATTCTTCAATCTCCTTCTTTCTTCTACCTTTCAATCTGAGTGGAATGCATAGCATTTTAAGCAGCTTTCTTTGAGAAAATTCTATTTCTGGGTCCATGGTGTCTGTGGAAAAAAGGTTTTCTGGCATCCTTTTGTTTTCATCACATAGTTTACAGTTGGCATTTGACCTGAGAGGGTAGAAAAACAGTCTGCCATTGTTTGTGTTTGGTTTGCTGCACTCCACTGCTCCTCCTTTTCTGTTATTTTAAGCAGAGAAGCTAAACATTGTTTCATCTTCGACTTACACCTTTACACCTGTGGTATCTGATGCAGTTCGGTGTAAATAGACTAAACAATTGCTGTATCAGTTGCCTAGGATTTTACACACACGCACATACAGCGTGGCTCAGAACTGGAGGAGCTCTGACATATTCAGCTCAGGAAAGGAATTACTCCATATAAAATTATGAGGCTCAACAGCAGTAGTGTAAATTTGTAAGTGCTCTGAGTAAAGTGCTGTTAGGCATGAGATAATGTAAAGAGATGACATTGCCAAGAACTATTTATGAAGAGCTTAATTTTTTTCACTCTGATAATTCTTGACCAATAATTACCAGCTTCTAATTATCTATTTTAGTTAGAAAGAAATTTCTATCACTATGGAGGTTGGCATTGCAACTAGCGCATAAATCCCCGAAGAGGTAAATGTGTTCCAAACAGCCACAAACAACTGTCTCATGAAACATAGTGAGCAAATTGCGAGCCGCTGGCTGTGCACAACAGAGCAGCACATTTACCATTGAGGACTGATCAGGCTGACAAAGAGAATGATAAAAGGGGGAAACAGTCACAATCTTTGTAGTTTGCTGCTACTTTTGTCGATGGAGAAAGCAAGCCCCAGTGCCATAGAAAGAACCACTACCCCTCTGAAGAGTCGGGGAGCAAAGGGGAAGGGTATCATGGTCAGGATTCAGTGCCTTTTTGAAACCCTTATTTTGACCGTTTCTAAATAGGTCATTTCTGATAAGTAAGCAGACTTTTCTTTACCCTTTTCAATACCATGTTTAAAACACGTTTTGTGAAGTATGTTGTGGTGGTGAGAGAGTTTGTCATGAGTGAAGGATGTTATGTAGCATGAGCAATGCCCAGGTGTGAGCAGGAGGAGGAAATGAAGGGAAAGGGAAAGGGAAAGGGAAAGGGAAAAAAGGTGACGAGCACTGAAGTTAGAAAGCAAATGGGAAAACAAGATGAAGCAACCCTGAAGCTGACAAGAGGAATTCTAGTTTATACCAGCAAATACTTTATCAAATCCCAAGTAAGCAAATCTATGCTGTGAAATTGTAGTTTTAAAAGAAGAGTATATAGAAAATGAGATCCAACATTTTAATTTCTCTGCCAAGAAATTTTACAGCTCTGTTTTACAATAACAAGTCGTATGTAACCAGTAGAAGATGTAAAGACGCATTTTAGTACAACTCGTAATTTTTGATTTTTTCAGTGACAGTGATACAATATGTGTATATGCTTGTGTGTTGTATGGATGTGCATGTTTGCATTATGCATGTATTAACTGCATGCATAATAAACATATAAAAATAAATCATCTTATTTACCTCAGTGCAGTGTACATTACAGTATGTGTGGGCAACATCACTGATGTCAAGACAAAGGAAATACCTCAATTGACTTTCAGGAAATCAGCCCAAGAAATAGTTTGTCTGGTTATAATAGCATGCAGCATTCACACATTCTGTTATTAGACTAATGTCTAAGGTCAGTAAACCCCATGATTTTCCTTTCACTTACGGAGAAAGCTGTGCTGAGCAACTAATACTTCTTACACCATGTTGTAACAAGTAATACACCTTCAGAACATCAGTTTAATTACTCTACAGTAAATCTGATGTTGTGAAGTCCCTCTTACCCAAGATTTGGAGATAAAGAATCCAAAGCTATGGATCTACATATGGATCTACACACTAGAGGAGGAAGAAGGCGGAGACTTCCTTTTGTCCATCCTTTTTCTCTGGTTTTTTGAGTAGTAAGAAATGGAAATTGTCAATTTGTAGTGAAGAGAGGGATCATACCCTCTTAGCATCAGAATGCCTGGGAATCTCCTGCTTACAGGCAGAGCTGGCAAGTAAAAAGTTAAAGGAAATTTGGTCATCTTTTCTGCAAAATGAGGAGATGTAATTGAAATACCCAGGAAAACTAGCATGTGGTTTCTGAAAAAACACAGGTTTATTTCATGAGGAACTGGGTTACAAAATAGGCAAAATTTGGGCTGTTTAATACTAACAGGAAGCTACTCTCTTGTGGGCAATGCTGGCTTATTTGAAAAGCCCATAAAGGGTTTCTGCATGGACCATACAAAAGGGATACTTTCTCTTTAATAGCCATCTGTACAGGAGAGATGAGAAGTGGGCCAGGTCATCTCTCCTCAGCTGTCATGATATTAACGTAGGTAATGGAGCAAGCTCTGCGTTCTGCTGGGTGTTGTTTTTCATAGATGTTCATCGATTTACACAGATAATTCTATTTATTTGTTAGAGTTGGTCCAAGCAAACCAGGCAGAATAACAAACACCAAAGCATTTCAAATGACTTTATCTTTGTTGTTTTGTAATGTAACTTTTGTCTAAAAAATGGTGTCACACCTACTGTGCAGATGGCTGCATGATTTGTAAACCAGCCAAAACATTTAAACAAATGTGTGATCTGGGGATAGATTAAATAAAGGATAAAATGGAGTGTGGACCACAAATTCTAATAATCAGATGATTTTAAGTTGTGTGTGGTGTGGAGCGATGGTAGTGGCGATAGCAGGGAACGCTTGCCAATGACAGCAAGGTGCCTTACAGATCTCAGGATGGAGCCTGTGGCCTAGTAGGCCTCAGTTTGAGAGCTGCACATTTGCTGTACAGCTGGCAGCTCTGTATGGGGACATCAGATAAAACTTATGTAAAATGAAGTGTTATTGCTTAGTATGAAATTGTGCAGAGAGGGAATTTGCAGACAGTAACTGAAAACAGAATTCATGGTACCAATGAAGCAGACTGTAAATATGAAGAGGCTTTAATTATCTGCGCAATTTAACAAAAAATTCAAGATGTATTCGGAAATGGCAAAGGCAGCTGTAAACACGCTCGAGCAGCACCATTCGCTGGGCTGCAGGTTCTGTGCATCACCTGTTCGGGCCATGGACGCTGTCAATGCCACCCCCAGTGTCCAAGTGCCTGCTTCCCCCCAGTGAGCTGCTCTGCTTGGAGCTGGCACTTCCTTTTAGGGGATTGAGGTAGGAATGGCTGCTTGCTTTTTGAGAAAGCCTTCTCTGGGTTTTTAAAATCACAGATGGTTCAGCCAAGACACAGTTTTCAAACCTCTATGAACCATTTTTTTTGCAGGTGGGGGGGAGGGAGAGCACATGCGAGGAGGGGTTGAACCTTGGACTCAAAAAATTCTAAGAAAATAGAATGAAAATGTCTTACTATTAAATAATAGTGGTAGTAATAATGATAATAATAGAAGGAGCATCTGAAAAATGTCCACAATTCAGGCTGGAGCTCATTCTGTAAAAAATGAAGAAAAATGTGTGGAAGCTTTTGATGTTTCCTGCAGAAATATCTGTGGTATGAATAGCACTCAATGAAGGGGATGCTATCGAAAGGCAGTGCCAGGCAGTATGAAAGTTGTTCCCTTCCCTCTAACTGCTGTAAGATTCTCCTCCGAGCCATGGCAGTGATATACTGTGTATGTTAATACTTAGGCACCACGGGCTGAATTAATGGCAGGGTGTCAGCCTTCCCTTTTGTTCTTTGCTGCTGACCATTTGCTTTGCAGGCTCTATCAGTAGCCATAGCACATTCCCTCAGCCTTGTTTAGCTGTCAGCTAACAGGGCAATCTCACCATTGCTTTTCTAAACCGACCCTGTTCTGAGCAGGGTAGCCTCCGATTCTTCAAGGGGGCTCATCCCAAGGTTTCTCCCTGAGATGTAAGCACAGGAAGCGAAACAAAAGAAGCCAATATGGAGAGTGGGTGTCGAGCTTGAGCTGCTCATATTGTTGCATTTGGTGAGCTGATGGGGTTTCGTAGGTCACCTTTAGAATTATGCCTATGACAGCAGTAGCTACCTGCCAAGATTGCAAGGTATCTCACAGCTCTCAGGATGGAGCCTGTGGCCTGGTATGCCGCCGTTGGAGGGGCACACATTTGCTGTACAGCTGGCAGCACTGTATGGGGCAGCAGTGTGGGCTGTTAGGGAGCTGGAAAGGAGACAAGCATGAAATTTCTTCTAACCCCAACTCTGTTTTTCTGTACTGTTGGCTGCTTCTCAGTTCCTTGACAAAAAAACCAATCAGGCACCCTTTAATCCGCCTGTGATTACCAGTGGTATAAAAAGAGAAGCATAATGAGGAAAAATGCCTCGTTTTGTTGCCTTCAAAAGCCAACAAATTGGAGTTAACTTGACAGGAAGTGGCTTAATAATTAGATTATTTATTTATTCCTGACACATATCCCCCTGTTACTAGTCTCAGGAGATCCTGTAGATGGTACGATTTTCAAGCTGCCATTACTTCGCTGTCTTCTGTGAACAAAGAAGCTACTGTCTATCAGTCAATTAAATGCACTCTTTAAGCAGAGGCTGAGAAGTCCTCAATGGATAGAGCCCTGGGACATTGTGGCTGATGATTCCTTTCTCTGTACTGTACATCACACTCTCAACTACAGTCCCCACAGAGATGGAATAAAGTCATGCATTAAAATATCACTTGTTGATTTGTTTGCTAATGAAGAGCCATTGAAATGTTTGTGTGTTTCTGTGGCAAAATTGTTGATAAAAGGACTACTTGCTTGCATATCTTACTTCATCTTCAGTAAGCCCTTATTTAAGACCTAGGAAAATTAAAGTCAACAAATTAAGCAAAAAACAGAGAGATGGATAATATTGGTTTACTTGCAGTTCACATCAATGTAAATAACACTGAGGACAGCAAGAAGAGAGAAATGGGAATAATAGTACTTCAACCATGTCTGTTATAATTTTCTTCATTAGTAACAAGAAGGATCTCTGGTGGTTTTTTTCTGTTGCAGTAGTGGGCACCCATTTCAAATAATACAAATGCTAAAATATCCATTTAAAAATCATCCTGGACATCTAAGAATGTTACATTACAAAAAAAAAAAAAAAAAAAGAAAAAAATTCAAAGGTTTTTTCTGGGGTTTTTTTGGGTTTTGTTGGTTTTTTTGTTTGGTTTGGTTGGTTGGTTGGTTTTGGTTTGGGTTTTTTTTTTTTTGCATTTATTTCTGGATTTTAAATACATCCTGTTAACAAAAACTCCCATTACTTACAGATCAACTGTGTGCAGCCAATTACCCTCTTTGCTGAGAAAAATACAATCATGCCAAGCCAGTTAGTAAAACTGGTTAAGGGATGCATGCTTAATGCAAAATCACCAAAGTTGTTGAAAGCTTCTGAGCCTAACAACACCCTCTCCTACCTTTCCCACCCATACCCCTCTCCACCAGGCTTTTTAACTGGATTTTGTAATCTCTGGCTTTCCACCATTCTTCCACCCTCCAAGAGCCTGTATCACTAGAGTGGACTGGTGTAGACCACATTTTGTGCCGGGCTGGAGGAGGGGGTTATTTAATTTTTTTTTACAGAAACTGACATATATTTATATCTGTCTTCATACTGAAAGTCATTAATTGGCAACATCCATCTAAAGTTGATGCAGGTCTTATGCTGCTCATCTTGAGCTATATTTGCTCTGAAGAAGCATAGATAGTGCTAAAGCAGTTTTATAATGAACTGGCTCTGTTCTGAATTTAGCCTCTGTATCACCATTTGCAACTGCAAATAGAGCCTATAAGTGCTATTATATATATACATATATATATATAAAATATATATAAAGGCATTCATTCTACGATTATTGTTTTCAATGAACTTAACAACAAGCTATAGGGAATTAGTTCAAACCAGCCTCAAATTGGAGTGTTTCTTATTCCTATCCTGTTATTCCAACTCATTTTATTAGAAAAAGCTTAGATACTCAGAGGTGTTCTATAATAGAAAATGAATTTGAAACCCATTCATTAATTGGTGATTAATACATTTCAGGATTAGTTTAAGCAAGGCCCTACCTCCTGCCCAGTCAAGTATGTTCTGGTTAATATCCAATTATCTGCACCTTCGTACTTATTATGTCTTAATATTTCGGATATGATAACCAGAAACTTGAGAGTAATGCTAATGAGGAGCATAGAACAGGAATTAACCGGTGACACTCTCAATGATCCTTACTGAGGAAAGTAACTCCTTCGATGTCCTCAGCATAGTGGTCAAGCTACCACCACACTTTCAGGAAGCAGTACTTTGAATTCAGCCATTATGGGGGCTTAGAATGACATTTATGTTAAAATCTTTATTTTTACATGCCTCACAGACAACTATGGTCAAAAGATGCTCCTGCACATCCCTTTTCACATGTAGTTACTTTATTTAAGTGGAGCCAGTGGAAAATCATTAGTAAAGTAAGATGGTGACACCTACTTTTAATGCAAGCTGTTTTGTGATTGAATGCATCCTTTTCTACATATGGGTGTATGCATGTGTATGTGTATCATTTCCTACAGCTTGTAAGACAGCTGCTTCAGCAACCAGCAAACTGGATATACATGCCTGTGAAATAAAAAAAAAATAAAAAATCTAATTTATAAATGTGAAATGTACATACTGATGAATTAAAGTTTTCCATGCACAAAGTTGCCATGCCCTTAAAGTTCAGTCTCAGGATTCTCGACAGCGAAGAAAGTATTACATACCCTCTTTAGTGAAACATGCAAATAAAACCTTTCCACTAACCTATCAGTGAGGCAAAATGGAGTAATTCTGTCATGTGGCCTTAAACTAACATATAGAGGTAAATTCAACATAGACAGAGAAAGGAAGAAGAAACATTCATTTTGGCAGATTTTTTTTTTTCTTAAATAAGCTGCTGTTTGAATACATTGTGCAACTCAGGGCATTAGAAGAAGCCCCAGAGGAAATGAAGCAGTGGGCAGAGTGAAGGGGACCTGCTCAAAGGTGCAAAGCCACATAACACATTACTTTTATTACATGAATATAATCCAATATATATGGTACTTATCCAAGAGACTTTACAAGATATGCTATTCATAGTGCAATGGACAAAGCTTAGTTGAAAACACTGCCTCATTCACTGTGTTTATGCTGAAAGGTACCAGTCTCATGTTTGGGTTAGACTGAATGATAAAAGCGGTAGTATATTTGTACAACCGAAAGCAGTCATAAAACACATGTACAGTGGACAGTTAAGGATATGCCTGTAGCATCCTATTTTGGCTTTCTTTTTCCAGTGCCTAGCCATACAATTCGAATTTTTTCTCACACAGCACTTTATTAGAGTGTTGCAGTTCGGGACCTCAGCAGTATATTCTTAATATCTAGCTGTTTGTCTAGGCACACTTTTTCTCAACCCTTTCACAGGCAACCTTCACAATGAACCCACTGTGCTTCTGGCTTCATTGCTTTTCATTGCACCTATACGAGTGCCAAGGCATTAGATAACTGTGCAAAAAAATCCCCCCCCACACCAACCTCCCCAGACGGGACTCCTGCAGAGCACTGTGTAATTTATTGAACAACTTGGGAGATGTTGATGTTTACTACCTCTTTCAATTAGACATTCAGAAGCAATGCAGCCTTCTATTTCCTTCCAAGTTTTGTTAAAAAGCCTAACCCAAATATCACTTAGTGCAAAGTGTGATTTGCAAACTGTCATAACATGATCAAATCAAAACCAATTTTCACCAGAGAGCAGTTAAATACTCATCTCTTCAGCTGAGTGACATTTCCCTGCCAAATTTGAACTTTTAACCCACACTGCTCCTTGTGTGCTGTTATTCTTCAAGTCAGACTTAACAGGAATAGTATTTTTAACCTCTTTGAATAAAAATACAGCTGAGCTTAAAAAAAGAAGGCTAAAATGTAAACAATATGAAAATAAATAAGTGGAAAAGTGAAATAAATAGGCTTGGGCAGAGAGCTAGCCTAGAAAACATAATCTTAGGGATACTTCATAATAATGGAAAAATTCTCTAATTTACCTGCTGCATTTGCACTAGTGATGGAGTATGCCTAGCAGTACAGACCAAAATTGTACCGCCAGGAAAAATCCTTCATGGTGGTGCATGGGAATAAATTAGGTGACAGAAAATAGGACTCTAATTTCTATGATATGTCACCTAGGTTATCATATTTTACATCAACTGCTGCTTTTGTGCTGCATGTGCATCTCTTTCAACCCTTGCGATGGGTCCTCCAGGCCAGTATTTTTGTGGACTGGTAATTTCCTTTGTCTCCTTCAACCCAAAGCTTCGATAGGGGAAGTTCTCTTCTCTGACAAAAAAACCACTCTCAATAAAGTTCAGCTGCTGTTTTTTTCTGAAATGTATCCTTCCCATTCGTCCCCTGAAAAAGCAGATTTGGAAGGCTCTTAGAGTGCTCCTATGGCATTATCTCCCACAAAATGTTAAAAGTTAACTCTTTCATAGCATTACATGGTCTCTCTCTCTCCTTTTGTTTTATGACATTCTTTCTTGTTTGGAAGGGAAACTCCTTTTTTTCCCCAAGTCCTGTTTTCATGTCTTTGCTTGACAGGCTACAAAGACAATTTTTATTTCAGATTATCAAAATAGGAGTCAGAATGGGTGCAAGTTTGTGGCGATTCCAGCATTCCCAGTGACTTGTTCACTAGCTTAGAACAAGTCATTGAAATGTGAAATGGAGACAGTACTTAGCCACAGAGATTTTTCAAGACAAATTAGTTCACGTACATTCAGAAGAAAAAGTACTGAAATGTTGTAAATAACAAGCTACTAAATCATTTGTGTTTTTTATTATCTTTTGCCTAATGGGGAATTCCACCGCTTGCCTTAGAGTTCCCAAATTTGGTTCATATTTCCTATCCATTTCAGAATACAATTTTTAAAAAATAATATTGTTCCTCTTTTACTGTATCATCACTCCTCACAGATGTCGTCCAGCTGATTTCTATTCTTGACATCACCTGCTCCACACAGCAGAAATTGTCCTTTATTTCTTCCCCAGTCAGAACCAGTTAATAGAAAGAGAGTTAACAGGAATTTTGATGGCTTCCATGAGTCAAGAACATTGGCTTATTCCTCTTCAGAATTTGTCCTTTGTCACTGCAATTCTGAAAGTTGCTTTAAAGTCCAACAACCCTGCAGGTCCTGTACCCTGCACAAATCTCTTTCTCAGTTACTATATATGCTGCCATCATATGAAAACTTTTCTTTTCTCCCTTACCTAAACCAATTGAATTCCTTTGTCTTTCTTGGCTGTTATTAATTTGCTACCAGTTATTGCTGTGCTTTTGTAACAAGTTTGTGGGTTCATCTGTAAAACGTATTGTCAGTCTTTAGCGTCAATTGCTTATTGTGACATTCAGCTAAGTCTTGGAAAAATGACACAGTTGTGCACCTTCAGGAGAGTTTTAATTTTTTCAGTATTCTCTGCTGAAATTACCTTTTTTTAATCTATAGTTGTGATTCAGTACCAGCTATAGCTGGCACCACGGATCTTGTAGCTTTAAATAGTGTGCTTTAATATTGCCCCCTTTGTATGCTGTATTGTAATGAAACAACATCACTAAATTGCAGTGAAGGGTGATTGTTGCACAGGGATGACTACTACACCTTGGGGTCTATTTGCACCAGATTATTTTTTTATTGTTGTTATTACAACCCATCTTCTTTACTATCCTGATACCAAACTTGCTGTTGGACATCCATGCAGCACAGGGGATATTTAAAAAGATTTTGGGCATCAACTTGTCTCTTAGGTACACACCAGTGACTGTTCAATTCCAGGCTCTGGTATCCTGGGTGGCTTTACAATACTTCAGTGATGCCAGCTTGGTCTGTTCACATGAAGACTTGCAGTGTTCTTCATCATTTGCTCTTAAAAAAAATATTTGTTGCTGATAGAAGTAGCAGACATTTCTTGCTAACCATTTTCAGACAGAAGCAATACTAGATTTATAACAAGTGGAACATGCTTTTTACCTTCTTGCTATTCCCTATACATTTTACAACACAGAAGAGTGTAAGAATGATTTTGTTTGAGTTGTTTCCTTTCCTTTTGGCACTGTGTTCACATTCAAAGGAAGAATTATAGCAGTGGTGTTAGTTTATCATCCAGTGCCGTGATCTCTAGGAACCTTCTGCACCCAAGTAAGAAAAATTATTGTTGTGAAGATACAAATATTTTAATAAGGATATTTGCTTTTCAAAAATCATTCCAACCTACAGTTACAATGTCTAAACACTGGCTTCAGCAAGGTAAGAATGCATATTTCTTGTCTTGGTTGTACAAAAAGCAGCCTTCATCCATGCTGACAAGTTTTAACTGATTTGTCAGACAATAAAGTGTAGGACAATTATTTTTTTTTGTATATATGGAGGCGAAGAAATTGTCCCGTGTTCTACAAAAACAGGACAGCTCAGGAGACCATAGCTAACATACTTACTAGAGGTACAAAGAACGATTGTCTATTCCCATATACCCTCATCACTGTATCCTGATGCCCCGTCATTTTTCATATGTTTGAAAGAACGTTTCTGCCACCCCTCCCACTGCAGCTTGGAGATTCTACATCCCCACTGAGTGGTGGGTGTAGAAACCACAGCCTGTTGCATGACTTGCACAGTATCAGGGCTCCCAAGTGTGTTGGCTTGTGGCTCTGGGTGCTGCGTTCTTTAGTGCTGTCCTTGCTGGGACTGTTTGAAGGAAGAAGAGTGACCCAAAGCCTGAATGTCACATGGTCCTTGTGTTCCTGTATCAGTGTCTGTCATGCAGAGTTAAAGTTTTAAATGGGCTTGTGTGGCACCGCTGTACATCTGGAACTGTAATGAAAAGGTCTGATCCTGAAAGCATGTAACTATGCGTATGATTTTATTCATATGAATAGATGTCACAAGCTTCCTTTCATAGAGGAATAAGTCCGTATATGTTCTCAAGTATTTGTAAGATTGGAGCCTAAATTGCCATTCTGGATGGTATTTTAGCAACGTGTTCTAAATGCAGAAAAAAAATATATGTCTTCTGTAATGAAGTCATCATCCCATTAAAGCATTTTTTTTTCCCCTAGTGATACCAAATACAAATTTCAAGCTGTAATTTGGATTTTTTCCATCTTTATGAAGCTGGCACATTTTTTTTCATTGCAAGGCAGCTTTTTTTTTTTTTCAGTTTCTTCTTTAGCTTAATACTGTGGCCATGTAGCATTGCCATTTAAATCAGAAATTAGAGCTAACACACCTTAAATTGAACTATCAATTCTTTTAAAACTGACGCCGGTTCCACACCATTCAGTTTCACAAACTTCCGAGTATGGGCCAGAGAGCATTGATTTTTAGCTGTCATTTCTAGCACACACACTGTAGAATTGAAATTTAAACCTTAATCCATTCTATAGTACAATTAATTTTTAATGTGCAGTAATACTAATTGAAATAGCCTGAATTTAGTAAGTCACCACAAGACATTTTCAAAAGCAAGAGTCTCCAGTGAGAGGTGGAAGGACAGATAATCATTGTTACAGTGTTTACAGAAAAAATGTGTGTTCTGCAGGCAATTCCATGCCAAGAGATTCTTTTTTGTTAGTTTATATTAATATATTTCATTGTGGATTTTAATATTTTTTGAGTGATTCCTACTGAAACACGTCTGTTGTTGTGAACTAAGTTACTTTGATTTTGTTTTAATGGAAGTGTTTATAGAATAGTTTCAGCCTTACATTTATATTTTTAACATGGTTGTCACCATATTATGTATGTATCAAATGCATTCTAATGTTCAGAGGAACATATTCAATTTTCTCCCTACAAAACGGCCAGCCATGTAGTTTCTATGTATGATAAACCAAAGCTGCATGTTCTCTACCTGACTCTTTTTTCCCCTAGGTTTGCCTTTCATATAAGCAACATATCTTGTGCCATCCTGATTTCACTGTATCATTTTTAATTTTCAAATGTGATCTTTTTAGGATGTTTTAGTGGGGAGGATGGAGAGATTTAACAGCAGAGGAACAGATCTTATGCAATTAACCAAGGAGGGATTTAATCATTTGTATAATAGCAAGATGCCATTCTTACATTTCTCTGAAAAGAAGGAGTGCTTCTTACAACGCATCAGTTCTTCTGATGAATGGGCTTGTACAGTGTTCAAAGTGAGCACCAATGTTAAGTGAAAAAAATTGTCATGTGCTTTATATCATCCTTTCATGGCTTTCACATTACAGTATTTAATAAGCCAATAGTGCTGTTAAATATTTAGCAAAGATTCCCTCAAAACCTTGCCATACATTCAAATGGGATTTTGAGACATTTTAAAGCACATAGGTAAAAATTATGCTTTCATTCTCAAAATGGTTGTAACATGGCAAATTTCCTAAAGGAAGTGCTGGACAACATGGCATAGATACATTCAGCAGATTTGACACCAACAGAACATCAGAATTGATTTCCATTTTTTGGATTTAGAGTTCAAACTGACTCCCATTTTGTCAGGAGAAAGATGCACTAAGTTTATTTGCATGGAATTTTAAAATAGCTTTATAACATTTAGTAAAAACCCTGTGACTCACAGTGTGGTATTTTAAAGACTCCTTACCAGTACATTGTTTTTAAAAATGAACATTTTCTGAGTTGGGGATGAAAGAAAAGCAAAGATCAAGTTACTGCCCTCTTCTGAGGATAACATTTAGTTCACCACTAGGTAACACTTTTAGGTTCTGTAGTATGCAAAATAGAGGTTTAATAACATAGCTGCTGCATGATGTTGTTAATCAAACAATAATAAATCATTAGAAACCGTCTTTGTTGACAAATGTCTGCGTGTTTCAGATCCTTGTTATATGCTAATTACTCCTCAGTAAGTACTTGTATAACAATGAAATGTCTTGCACTTAAACTACAGCCAAGCCTATATATACTGTTTAGGGAAGCGTATCTCTTGTTATCTTTGGAAGGTATTTGGAAGGTATGTGTTGCAATGGGTATTCATCTGCTGCTTGAGATAACTCGCAGATTTTTACCCCTGTTCATGTTTAAGAGTAAGCTACAAAGGTTGAGTGAGCCTGTCTGGCTGTTAAATCAGTAGGTTGCTGTTGCTGCCCGGTTGCGTGTTCTGCCCCACGCAGAGGCAGCACAGCAGTTCTGCTGGCTGCAGTGACAGGTATGGGACAGCTTTGCAGGTGCTCAGCTGTCTGACTTGAGGTTCTTGCTTCTCTATTTCCTGAGGATATCTCCACTCCTCCTGTTCAGTACTTAGTCTGTGAGCTGTGTGCAAGATTTGGGCCAACTGTATTTTCACATGTTCCTATAAAAAATAAAGGCTACCATTGGTGTGTATGAGACGTATTTAGTATAGCACATAGTGGTTACTTTAACCCCTGAAGGTGAAAATCAGCGCTTTTCTGCAAATTTTATTTTCTCTTTAGATGAATATAAATATCTTTTTAATTTTAAATTTGTATCAGCTCTTTGTTTTGGGGGGTTGTTTGCTTGTTTGTTTTTGTTTGGTTTGTTTGTTTTTTAGTATTGTAGAAAAATCACTTACTTGGGAAGAAATACCAGTGTAGCCTGCTTGAAAATTATTCGAGTCTGCTTTAAAATGTTGGATATGTTTTTACTGAGAAATCATGTTCGTATATATGGTATATTTGTTTTAGTATTCAAAAAATGAGGGTGTTAATTGCATGCATGTGTGTGAATATATGGGAAGGCCTATATAGTTATATAGGGTAGACATACTTAATATGCATAGCTTGATGTATGTTGACCTCAGGTTACGGGAGTAGAAAATCCCATTTTCCAGCTTGTTTCAAATGTAGTAAAAATGCTGCTTCAGTTGCTTTATGCTACTCACATTGGGAAAGGTGCTTATACTGTGATAATTATCATCAAGGAATATTAATGCGTTCAGCATTTGTAACCCAAAAACTCATTATAGCTTAAGCTGTGCATCATCTGTGAAGAAAGAACTTTGCCAGAATTCACTCTTCACAGGGGTTGCCTCCTGCTTGTGATGGAGTGGTCAGAGTATTGTAAGAGGTCACTTAGGCTATTTTTGAAAGCTCAAGTTTTGCAATTTTTGATTCACTACCTTCTGTCCAAGTAGCTTTCTTTGCCCCCTCCAAAAAAAATTAGCTTTTTCTAATTGAATGCCTGGTGAAGTGCATAAAGCTAAAAGATTGCATCTCATTATGTGCAAGAGGCTAAAGGTGTAGACATAAATACTGCACATCAAGGTCACAGAAATTTCAGAGCCCATACTGCATCACCATACGTGAGATTTGCACAAGCACCACTGTCACTCATGTTAATGGGAACTAGCCATCTAATCCTGTGGTCTTTGATAAGAATCTGGTTTCTTACTTGTGTTAAACTCTTGATGCTTTTGGTAGCAATTTCCACTTCAGTATTTATGTATTCTGACTATATTTTGATTCCTTAATGCTATTTCACCATGAAAATAAGGTTTATAATTTTTACACCTCTTGTCTTCCAAGCTCCTAAACCCACAGTTTAACAGGCTTCACATTTCTTGACTTGACTTGTGCAGTTTGTTCAAAGCATCAGAGCCCAGTTCTTTCCTTATGTCCCCCAGTTGATTGAGCTGATTTACGTTAATATTATTGAGAGGACATGCAGTCCTGTAAGGCTTATTTTGTATTTTCATTAGTACATCTTGTTGTGAGAGTCTATATGTGCCTGTACATTACACTACCCAAATCATAGTAGAATGGTTACGGAATAAGATGGCTGAAATATCTAAAAATAAACAATTGCCTGTAATAAAGAATTTCTTTTTTGTTTACTTGTAATTGAAGTCTACCTTCCAACTAAGCACTCTTTGCAGATGAATATCATGCTTCCACTCTTGGTAATGGAGACTGTAGCAGTGCCAAAATTGTGTTGTTCAGTGCTGTTGTTGCTGGAATTTTTAATATGCTTGGGGTTTATTATTTTTTCTTCTCAATACTGATACAATGCTTGTCATTTTTCACTCTTAATATTGCCTTATGTTGCATGTCATAGTTCGCTTTATGTTAGGCAGAGAAGCTTATGTTAGGTTTTTGCAGACTGCTTTGTTTCTGAGGTCAGGATATGAACCTGGCCTTGCTCCTGGGAGGACTAGAAAAATCTATTTCATAACTTTGTGCAGGCCTCAAAGAGGGCTAAGAATAAAAAAAGAACAAAACAAAACAAACAAAAACACAAAACACAAACCCCACAGGCTTAGTCTAGACCTAGTGAGGAGTTAGAGGAAAGCTTGCAGCTGATCAGCTTTTCTTGTCATAAAGAGTCCCTGCTGTCAGTCCATACTCCACTGATACGGCAAAGCTTTGGGGAGCCTTGTGAGTCTTTTCAACACCCACACCTTTGTCCAGAAATACCTGACTTGATAATGCAGAAAGAATCTGCTGAAGTAAGAAATTGCTTGCCTATTAAATCATCAAAATAAAGGGTTCGGAAAATAGGTAAGCACAGTTCTCATGAGCTGAGTGTGCGTATACGGGCTTGCCTAGTTCACTGGTGGGGCATAAGTTTGGTTTGTGCAGCAGAGTGCTAATGCCTTGTAATGAACAGCTGTCTTGAACCAAGGAGAGATTCTCAGCAAGTGAGAACACTGTTGATGGGAAATAATATGGTGCCATATCTACTGTGTGAATGTAAACTTAATAATCGCTATGAATTTTGAGTAACCCTGCTTCCCTTCCACAGAAACATTATGAAAAGATTGCTTCCAAATCCTTCTGATACTTACTGTTCTTATGATAGATGCCTTAGTCTTTACCTTGAGGCACTGGAAATGAATGTATGTTCTTTGCAAGAGATAAGGATGTAGAATTTCAAAGGAGCAAATTGTATGTTCATGTTTAAGTTCACCATTTGCACTTGATGTGGTGAAAGCCAGATGTGAGGAATTGCTTTTCAACATTATTTCTCCATCCTCTCTATCTCAAGTATTCTGAGTTATTATGCTAAAATGTTCTATTACATGTAATAAAGAAATGTTGGAAAACTGGAAATAGAGCAAGATTGCCTCCATCGATTTGGCTGTACTTGGATTGCTCTAGCTATGTCTTAAATCACAAAGCAGATCATCTTTGTGCAACATAATAATGTTACTGAAAAGACCAAACAATCTGCATTTGGTGATGGCATGAAAGATGAAACCATTTTCCAGTTTTCACAGTTCTTCCTTTTAATCAAAAGGGAAAGTGCTGGGATTGTTCCTTATCCTGCTTACACCAACACAGTTAGCTACCAAGTAGATGATTGTGATGAAGTGTGAGCAAATGCATATGACAAAGCAAGTGAAATCAGAATTAGGCCTAGCTTTTCTTTTTTTTTAATGTTAACATTCGCTCTAT
>WEIV01010835.1:35000-40000 GCA_013390005.1 Calyptomena viridis | reverse complement strand
GAAAGGTTGGGGGATTTAAAATTGCATGGGGGTCAGAGCAGTGAAAGCTGTTGTTTATAGTCTCTGGAGCCCTGACAGCAATTTTAGAGTTGGAACAAAAGTGATTTTTTTTGCCAGTATTACTGTAACTACAGTAGAGTCTGGGATTTGGGGTGGGTATTTGTGATTGTCTAGTTAAGGGGACTAACACAGACTAACTCATCAGAAGTACAAGTAGTGGCATTCGTTGTGATCCTGTTTGTACTATACTTCAAATGGTTGCCTTGACTGTTGCAAAAGAGCATGTTTCTGCCCTCCCCTCTAACTCCCTTCACAAAATAAGAGGCAGTTCATTATTTATATTACCTGAGTCCAGGGTCCTCTTACGAGTAGAGACTAATGTTCATGCAAAATGGAGTGATATAATGTGTAATGATTTTGTTATATGAATTTTCAGTCCCTGGAGAACAAATGGAGACCTACAGATGCCTTCATTTGCTACCTGACCAGAGTGGGCAGAGGTGAAAGGTCAGAATATAATTTGCTGAGCCTAGCAGCCTGTGTTGATCTTGGAGGCTGAGTGACTATCACAAAGACTCATTGATACTATGTCACAAAGATTCACTGACACTAAAACATGAAGTATGTTAGAATGTATTTGTATATTTATTTATTCATACTGTTTTCTGAAGACATTGGAGGAACTAATTCCAGAAAGGTAGCAGTGTGGATGGGCTGCTTTGGGTTCAACTTAAATTTGCTCACTAGATTTTAAGGATCAACACTTATGCTGGGTGTCAAGGTTGCTTCAAGAAGTTACAACTGTGAAATATTTTGGGTTGTTCAGGCTAATATCAGGAAAATAATGTTTATAGTCTTAGGTGATGCATATTCCTTATAGATGTCAAAAGGAAAACATATTCTGCCTGGTTTTCAGGTTTCTTTTCACTAACAGTATCCTACAACCGGTTGAGCTGCAAATAGTAAATTTATGCTAAGGAGAGTGTTACTGAAAGAGATTGAAGATTTATTTGGGCAAAGAATGTAATAGAGAATTCAGAAGATGTAAAGCATTTTTCTTGGACTTTGTATTCCTTATTCCTTTCTTTCTCTCCTTAATGTCTTTGCCACTTTCATTTGGCTAGGTTCACTGTTTCCATTTGTCTCCATTTTTCCAGAAGTTAATCATAGGATAAAAAAAAAAAAAAAGAAAAAGAAATAAGTGATGTCTTGGTCTGTATCATTAACCCTTTTTTGCCCGACTTACAAACACATCCAGCAAGTAGCACAGTACAGCAGCGTTTCACAGGGCTTAGTTCTTTTCCATCACGTTGTGTAGCTGGGCCACTACATTCTCTAATAGAATCACAGAATAACAGAATTCCTAGGTTGGAAGAGACCTCCGAGATCATCAAGTCCAACCCATGCCCTAACACCTCGACTAGACTATGGCACCAAGTGCCATGTCCAGTCTTTTTTTAAACACATCCAGGGATGGTGACTGTACCCCCTCCCCGGGCAGACTGTTCCAATACTTTATTATTCTTTCTGTGAAAAACTTCTTTCTAATATCTAACCTATACCTCCCTTGGCGCAGCTTGAGACTGTGTCCTCTCATTCTGTCAGTTGCTGCCTGGTGGAAGAGACCAACCCCCACCTGACTACAACCTCCTTTCAGGTCATTAGTGCAGCAGAAATCTAAAATACCTTGGCAGAAGACCCTGTGCCTTGAAGCTGCTAAAAACTTCTATTTCTAAAACTACACGTGTGTGCACAGGAGTTTAGCAGCGTAACAGCTTGTAAGATCAAAGCCCAAAGTGGGAGAACCTCATGTGACAGCATTATTGAGCAGAGAGTCACACTGCTGAGGTGCAGCTGGTAAAAAAGAGGGCTTGTAACTGCCTTATGAAACATGTCCTGTGAGCTTACAAACTGGTAAAGGATAGTAGGGCACTGAGTGCAAAAAAACCCAAATGAAACCAAACAAAAAAACCCAAACCAAAACAAAAGACACAAACAAACAAAACCCAACAAAGTTTCAAAGGAACATTCGGTAAAAAATTTTTTTATCTTAAAAAATACAATGTGAGAGCAGAAAAATGAGACCTATTTAGCTTATGGAAAAAAAGTGTGAATGGGGATTTAAGAGAGACAGATTATATTCCTAAAAGGAAATCAGTTTGGTGCCAGTCAGCTTTTTGAGGTAGCAAGTAATTTGAAAACGTAGGGTTCATGACTGAGGCTGTGACTGGACCACAGCAGACAAACATTTTAGGAGAGAATATTTTTTATGAAAAAGAGTGGGTGGAATTTCCACCCTTGCCAAAGTCAGCAGTGGAAATAAGCAGAGGGAGTTGGACACATTTTTGGAAAAGAAGGGAGTACTGGGGTACTGCCACAAACTATGCTATGGCAGCCAAGGCTAGGAAACATACTTCAATTTGTACATGCTCTGCTTATGGTAGAAATATGGAGCCTTCATAAGTTTTTCACCTGGCCTTTGATTTTTTCCATATATGTCAGTATCCTGTTGCTGCTGCATATTAATAAGATTTTTTTTTAAATCTTGCTTCTTTTTAAACAGTAGGATGCAGCAGTGTCTATGAGAGGAAGATAAAACACAATGTAGGTTTCAATTGCTATTGTCATAGTATTCAGAAAATTGTTAGCTGTATGGTATTGATGGCTAGAATTAACTTTTTTTACATTAAGGTGTAACAGCTTGATAGTAAATGCTATGAAAATCCACTGTTGCAAGAATGCCAGTATTGTTCTTCTTCATTTTCACATTAGGTTTAATTATTTGCTGGGTTTCAATACAAGTCGGTCATTCTTAACATCATTGAATTAACGCTGAACCCTATACTGGTAAAAAGCCTTATGGTGCCCCAGTTTATTATAATAGTGCCACACAGATTAAAATTGCATCTGTTAAGATTACATTGTATGTTTGGATTATTGGAGGCAGAAGCACAATAATCTCTGCTGAATATAACTATTGAAGCCAATAACCTGTAACCAATCACATAGTTCTTCTGTTGAAAAATGTGAGCTAGAAAGGATTACATCTTGGAGAAGATCATAAATCTGTCACCACTAATGTAATCTTTACAGGAGCTTTGTAACCAGTTAGCGACTAAAAGAGATCATTACTTCTTTTGCTATAATTACAATCATAACAGATATTTGATATTTTATAACTTTCTTTGTTCAGCAGCAAATGCATTATAAAGTGTACAGCATTAATAAATAGAGGCATAATGAATGTGACTAATTGATTTTGGCAGTCAAAGACTGGCATACTTTTTATACAATAGGGAATCCATTCAAAGAAGCTTAACTGCTATTGAGTGTGAGCCTTCGATGTAATAATGGGACCTAATTTGGATTCTGTTGTATGAGGTGAGTAAAGCAGTACAAGTTAATACTATATACAGCAGTGTAGTTCAGCATGTAATACACACTTGCATGTAGTGATTCCTCTCTTCTCACTGCAATAAACCGCTATATCCCAGCTCACACATGTGCTGCAGTATTTTTAATAAAGACTCCTATCTGTCTACCTGTAATAAACTCTGAATGGAGACACTCTGCATCTTGTATGGAATATGGAAGAGAGCATATTTAAAATTTTTTTTTTTTTTTTTTTTTAATCTAACTGGGTACTACTTTTTGTCCTCATGTCTTTAGTGCTGGTCTCAGATTTTCCTTGCATGTGAAACCCATAGACAGCAATGAAAGTGCTGGGAGACAGCACAAAAAGATTAAATTGTATGCCCAAGTGCAACAGCATAGCCTTTTAGCAGGTGTTTAGTGAAAAATTAATTCCTTGAAATTCCAAGGGAGAAGCCTGAGGGTTTATGAATAGTATGACCAGTCTCACAATCAAGACTTTGGATGGATATCAAAACTGATTTTGTATTCTTTACAAATTCACTGTAAAATAAATATATAACGAGATAGCTACTTAATCGTGGACATGACAATGACAAAGACAATGGAACCTTGCACCCCTATAAATTCTGTCACTACTTCTGCGCTAAATTCATGGGTTCAGAAGTACATTTCGTGCATGCTGTAGAGACAGTAGGGGTTTTGGTGGTTTTTTGTTGTTTGAGTTGCTTGGGGCAGTGTGATTTGTTTGTTGCTTGGTTGGTTTTGTTGTTTGTTTATTTGTTTTAATGGGACTCTTTGTTTCAGTTGGCTATGTAGGGAAGGGACAGGCAGGGTGAGGAACAAGAATAAAATAGATGAGCTTTCTGCAGCCCACAGCTCCAGGAGTCTGCTGGTGCTCAGCATGGAAGCAGGGTGGAGCTGCTCCCAGAAAGTCCTGTTGCTGTGCAGAATTGCACTTGTTTAAGGATTTACTTGAGGGTTTTTTAAAGGAGAGAAATTGGCCCTAGTGTTTGAGCCACAACATTGTTACTTCTTGTATTACTCTATTCTTGTGTGTTAAGCCTCCTAATGTGATGCCAAGAGTAGTTTACACCAACCAACTTTTCATTAACTGTGGTAGTAATTGATTTACAGGGGGTTGTAGCTGTTTATTTTTAATTAATTTGCAACAATGGGAATCTTGTTTTTCTTAAAAGCAAAAAGAAAAAATAAAAGCACAAAACTTCTTGCATGGCTGTCTGGCATTATACAAGACATTGTGTTTGAATGCAATTAAAAAATAACAGTAATGGAAAGTCAGTCATTTCCAGGCAATGTGCAATTGATTTTCCACCAATCAGAATAGGGAATGAGATCCTCTTGGTTTATTATTACATTATTTATGAGGTCATATTAAAAGTGATCATTATTCCTACCACTTCAGGTTGGCGAACAGGATCTAAATGCTGTGCTGATAGAAATAGCAAAAGAAGTACTGGGTTGGTAAATAGTACTCTGGATTTTTCCTTTGATTGTTACATATGCATGTAATAATTCCTGGAAGTTTCTTTTGTTTGTCTTTAATCAATTTCATTACCTGGAATACATCAACAAAGATGCAGCATGAAATTTCCAAGAGTTTCTGT
>WEIV01010835.1:0-30000 GCA_013390005.1 Calyptomena viridis | reverse complement strand
GAGGAGCGGTGGGACAGAGCAGTGCCGCTCACACCGCACGAGGAACTTTGACAGCCTACCAGGAGGGATTGTGGGATTGCTGCTGTCAGCAGTTCCAACAGTGCAAACAGTATGAAGAAGCTTCCACAGGGATTGAATTACTGAAGACTTCTGCTCCGTGTTTTTTGGTATAATTGAGAGCACAGAGGGAGCTTGATTTCTCTGTCTTATGATTTGAAGGTGAAGACAAGAGCCTGCAGGGCTCTGTCAGAGTTATGGGCATGCTCAACACAGACTTCAAAAAATCTAATTCCCATAAAACCTTACAAGGCTGAATTGCTTACCTGAATATAAAAGATTTACTTTCACTGAATCATTTAACACACAACCATATTAATTGCATTCTGAGATGGAAAAAATGATAATGGAATAAATCATAATGTGGAAATATCTTAACACTAGAATTTGCTTACGTATTTTAATACAGGGCAAGGATTTTGTGCAAAATACAGGAAAATATACGTTCTCTTTGGCATGTGTATACATTGTGACTATCTTCACAGTAGCCCTTGGAAAGCTGAATTAACAAATTCCCACAGTAGCACCAGAACGAAAGGAGATGGGGGCACATTTTTATGTACAATGTTAAGCACTGCACATAATTTAATCACGTTAATTTAAAGCAGATAGAGTGGGGGATAGAGATGTTTTAGCTAGTCTTTTAACACCTAATTTGGCCTGATCTGTGACCAAAGTGTTTTAAGCAAGGAATAGCATTCTATTCTCCTGAAGTATGAGAGTAGGAGAGAGGGAGAGATCCAGGTTCTCAGTCTTATGTACCTGAGAGCATTCCCAGCTCTCCTCTCCCTTTGTAAGCACACCTTGACCTGAATGCTTCCCCTTTATGAGGAGAAGTGAAGCACAACAGGTATGCTTTCTCCCGGATGAGAAGAAATCCTCCTGGGGTGTGTCCTGGAACAAAGGAGATGAATCTAACCCACCCCAGCTTGCTTCTGAATTAGGCTGATACAATACTACAGACAGATTTGTGCTGTTCTCCCTTTGCTCCCCCTCCCTCCCCAGTCTTTTTTGTGTGCTACCAAGTAAATACGCAACCAACTCAATGTAAATCATAACCCGCATGGAGCCACAGCTTGCCATCCAGACCCAGAATCCTACAGAGGTTTGTGAGGTGGAAAGACTATGTCTTTCGCACAAAGAGATGGCTATGCTCACTCCCATCCTGCTTTTACTTTCCGCTTAACCCTTTAGACTGTGGCTGGTGCCCTTCTTAACATCCTCCAACCCAGTGGTTCTCTCCTTTTTTATTTTTCCCTTTCTCCTTCTCCTTTTTCCTTAAGTCTGACTTCAGCATCTGAAACCAAATAAGCACACTGCAGGTGGAATGAAAGTTGCAAATGCATTTGCTCATTTAATCCATGTGCTTGAATATTAACTATTGAAGTTTCAGATACAAAGGAATGGTTACAACAAGCATAAAGCTGATAACTTTTGAGAAAATAGATGGATACAACTGGGAAACAGGGCCAGCTTTTTTCTGGGGCAAAAAGGAAGCAAATGTTTTATGCTGTTCAGCTCTCACGTGATTTTACTTTTCTGCCCTCCTGTTCAATCTTGAAAAAACCCTGTAGAATATGTGGACTGGCAAGGACACCAGTGAGGGATACCTCCCTGCCCATCTTTTGGGGAGAAAAGGACTCTGCTGGGCTGCTGAAAAATGAGATCACTTTTCCCACTCCTCCCCAAAGGCAGACCATGCCTCAGTTTCAGATTGGCTCCCCAGACTCACAGGTGTGGAAGTAATACCATGTGACCCTTCCGTGATGGGCACATCTCCACACTTAGCCAGTTAAATACTACTTTTAGATTCCTTTTGTACATATCTGTGGAACTCTAGGTTAAAGATATCGTTACCTATAACTGACAAATGGACATTATGTGTATGGTATTACCCCGGGCACTCAGTTCCAAATGCATTGTGTCTAACAACAAAACCCCCCGTGAAACTCATAAAATTACCAATTTCACAGTTGACTTTCTTCCTGCTCTGCTCTGTAGCCTTCATACTCCTGGCCTGTCTCCACACACTGCAGGAGATGATGTCGGACCAAACCAGCAATGCTGCACTAAAAAGGTTCTTGATATAAATAAGATCTATCTTGGTACTGATTAAAACATCTGCAAATTTTTTCCTTATCTGGATAAATCCTTCTCACATGCATCATCTGCCATAATGCAATAACAATCACTGTAGTGTCCAAAGAGGAGGTTTATATCATCTGATTTTTGATTCCACCTCTGTAAACTGCACACTTATGTAGAGAAAGTGTGGTATTGCCTTGCACGGGTTACGTGTGAAGAATTACATCAATGTCCATACTGGGGTTTGGCCTTTCCTGCACTTTGGCATAGTTGGAGGTGTAAACAGCGTTACTGGCTGCTGCACTTCTCACCTGGAATCTCAGCATGTTGCTAAAAAATGAATTAAATCTCACAACAGGGCCCCAAGGACTCTTATTTTACGAAAGGGGGCTGCGAGTACAGGAAGAATAAAAGCTTTTCCACATAGGCAAGTCACTGAAAAGATTGGAGGGTGTAAATTTGCAGGGTACTGAGTATTCTGTCCTGCAGATGCTCATAGGGCACAGGAGTGGTTGGCAATGTAGAGAGCTAATGGGCACCAACTGCATGCTAAGGGCATCCATATAGGGAGTTGGAGTATTGTGAAGTTGCAGCCTGGGATTCTTGATAGGTAGCTTCCCTGTGGTGACAAACCCAAAGTGATCTAACCAAATCACACAGTGAATTATCCAAGCAAGTTTAGAGTCTAGAACTTGGGTTTCCCAATCATGTTTTCTGCTCCCCAGATCATCTTCCTTTCTGCAGTAGTAAAGGGCTTTTGCTGTCTTCCTCTGTATTAATAATTTTCAAAAACTTTCATGCCTACCAGGCTTGGCCTTTTGCAGCTGGCTGTTACTCTGATGATGTACTGCATCATCTACCTGGTTATCATCTGTCCAGAATTTTTTTTCAATGTCCAGTTCTAAAGGAAGAGGACCAGAAGTATCCAACCATACTATTCTCCTCAGATAATAATATTTGGTGTTTTTTCTACAGGGTAATTTAAGTAGTGGCTTCAGTGTGAATTCTGCTGGTTTTGCAAATCTTTTTAAAGACTACTTCATTGAGATGGTGTCTAGTGTACTAGACTTCCTTCTTTCCAATTTAGGACTGCATGTTCTCTCCTCCCAAAGGATGCCCTCAGTTCCATTTTTTGCCCCTATGAAGGCTTTCCTTACCCTGCCCTTCACTGTCTCTTGTCCATGACTTTATACCATGCCAGAGCCACCCACTGTGTTTCAAAACAATCTTATATTTCAAGTGGGTGTCCTTATTGCAAATTTCTCCCTCTTTTAAAGCTTTGATCTCTCTGTTCTCCTCAACATGGTCTTCAGTGAAATCCTCACTCGTTCATCTAATTCAGAGAGTAAGCTACTCAGTACAGAGAACTTGGCATTGAAGTACTAGTGAAACACAACCCATCAGTAATCATGAGGTGGCCGGCACTGACTTCCACTATAACCAGGCAGAAACAAGAGTTAGCAAGTGAGTAGTTGTTCCCTTTACACGTATCTGGTCATAAAGAATGCATCAGGCACTAAGCATAACAAAATGTGGGCCCTGAGCAGCATTATCACAGGTCCCCAGTAAGCTTGGTGCTTGTAGATTTTGTGATAGAATCCAACAATCTTTAGCCATTTATCACAAATTATTTTGCTGGTACCGCAAATACTGTGAAAAGCTTGAGCAATGCAACATTTCATGTCAATCCCCCCTCTTTCTTCCATTGCTCTGGCCATTCCATAGCACACAAAAAACTGTCAACAGCTCTCTCTGCTGCACCCGTTAATAACAGAAATTGCCATATTTTTATGAAATTGGAATTAACATGAGCTGTTGTGTAGCAGTTTCCTCAAAAGTGACTTTTAGTCCACTTGAATCTCCTATTTAATGGCCCTATAACTTGCCTAAAATGTTGCCACTTTCCAAGGCTGTCTTCAAGAAGCTAGGTGGCACAGGGAAGTCCCACACCACTAAAATGGGATTAAGAACAAAATGGGTTAAATGAAAGAGTACTGACATGGGTTCATTTAGTTACCATCACAAGATCTGGCCACAAATATATTGTGCATTACTCTACTGTGAGTTATCATGGCTCTGACCCCTCTCGGGAGATCCCCATGCCACCACTGTATTAACGATTGCATCTGCTTCAGAATAACCTTATTAGCTTGCCACAGCTGAGCCAGTAATCTCATAGGATTTTTGTCCCAGTCCCTTGTGGGGTGTGATTCTCTTCTCCTTGAATCCAGTTTGATGCCCAAAATTTAATAAGTTTTCCTGGACCCTCTGCTCTCCCTCCCCCTCCCCTTTTATCATCTGCTGTAGGGACCATGAAATCCCCAGTAACCTCCCCAAATGCCATCAATAACTCCTGAAATGCCATGATGTTTGGTGCTTCCTTAGACAAAAAGCTGTGTTAATTAGGTAGGAGGAATTTGTCGTCCCTTTTTTTAATCCAGATTTTTGTCTGCATCTTGTACCGAGCATTCCCAGTAACTAGTGCAAAGCTACAGAACCCTTACACGTACCTTTATGTATGTAAATGTTGCCCTCCAGTCTGAAACCTTTAAGTGGCAAGTGAAATCTGTCATGGTGTTCTGGTAACATGTGAACAGCTCTGTGTGTGACAGGGTTGGGGGGGTGAGGGAGCAGGAGTATGGGTTAGTGTGTATTTCTTGCCTTCCCATCTGACTGAACCCTCAGACTGCTATTCCTTGTAATCTGCATCACTTGATCGAGAGGCACAAACGATACTGAACACAGCAAGGTGTCTATATAATCATTAACTCTCTCGCCCTCTGGATAGGACAAATGATATACAAGCCTAAACTCACCAGGGGTCTTCTTTGGGACTGTGTCCTGGGGGAATCTTCTCCTATGAGTTAATGGAGTATTCCTAAATGGGCTGGCTGCTTTCCTTCTGTGTGCCAGTTCTTTCCCAACTTTCCTTTCACAATCTCTGGCATCAAAAGCAAAGATATCGCATTCATAGCATGTACTTTTTTTTCAAGACCCATGCAAAGAATAGCAAAGCCATTAACAAACCCTTTGAATAGAAAAATGTGCTGTAACATGATCTGCAGTAGGCAAACATTTAGCCACAACAGTGTTTAGATTATCCTTGCCAGGATGGAATAAATGCCTTTTAATTCTCTGTTGAACGATCCTTGACTTCTTTCTCTTTTCCTCTCTCTCTTTTTTGTTTTATTTTTAGTGTGTTGGCCTATTTCTGGTAGTTTCCCCCACAACACTGTGGGTTACACTTGTTTTGACTGCATAGCTGCCTTCCCACCCGCACTGACTTTTGCTTGCTCGACTTCCAGCCTGTAATGTTTGCAGCTTTTGAGCCTGATATTAGGAGGAGAATCTGACAAGTCTATGGGTGAAATAGAAAGGGCACCTAGTGGGGAGTTTGGAGCTGTTCCTAGCCTGCTACCTGCTTTGTTACCTTGGATAAGTTATGGTACCCTGGTGGTCATAGTTCCCCCCCCCGTAAAATGATTACTGTGATGTTTAAATTCTGCTTGTAAGGAGCTTTGAAATGCACAGCTGTAAACATTGTCTGGATGATGTTAAAACTGAACTGGCTCCTGTGACTCACTGACTAGCCTAAGGTGTTTAGACCAAGGCTCTCCAACTATTACAGCACGTTGTTGTGTCCCATCACCCTGAAGACTGCCCATTGTCATTCCAGGGCTTCCCTCCCAAGAGCACTATGTCAAACACTTGAACTGTGTCTGTAGAAAGTGGTATTGCTGCCCTGCCATCACAACTTCAGTTATGTTCCTCTTTTGTTCCCCTTTCTGTCTCAGAGTCCTGTTTGGGAAGCTTAGGGTGGAATACGTCTTACTGTTTCCCTGTGCCGGGTATCTTTGCTAGAGCTGTCAGGTGTACAGCTGGATGGAGAAAACCCCTAAATGCTATCTTGACACTCATAAACTGCGTTTGAGTTCAGACACTGTGTCTTGTGTTTGGTTCTGGCGAAAACAGTATTCCGGCAATCAAGCAGGAAAAATAGTACAGTGGATGAAATAGATTTATTCTCTGTTTATGATCATAAAATATGCCTTCTTTCCCCATCACTAGAATGTTTCTGGCCCTCGATAATGTTCATCCTCTCTCTTTTCGCTATATGCCCTGTCTGTCTCTTGCTGCTTTTTGTTTTTTTCTTGACCACTTTATCCAGAATTTCCTTGCTTTTTTGTTTGCTTTCTTGCCTGCTTTTTCTCACTGGTACAGACAGAGTTTCCAGGTATTGCTTTAGCTTGTTTTCCAGTTCTATTTTCCCTGTTATTTCTTTTGTATTGTTTCAGTGCTTTCGCTTTTGTTTGTCTCTCATTATTCTTCCTTTTCTCATCAATTTTCTCTGCCAGTTTTTTTCCTCTTTGCATATTTTCTCCTCTGGTAATCCCATCTTCTTTCCCCAGAATAACCAACCTCTTCCTTTTATTTTTGTCTACCTTTCATTCTCTTGATTACTCTTTCCAGAGGTTGATGAATCTAGCTTGCTCTTGAAATATTTAAATATTTAATAACAGGATGACAGCTATTCCCAAGACACTTGTGTCAGCGGACAGACAAGAACCCCCTACCCTTCCAGTCTCCCAGCAGGCCTTTTATGCACTAACATATACCCGGGAAACAGGATTGCTGAGGGGAAGGAAAGGTTGCAGTTGAAATTAAGTCCCCTTGAGCCATCTATAATTCCTAGTCGGCTGAATGAAAATATTCAGACATGTAATTCCTTCATTGCCTTTGTTGCAGGTGATAGTAGAGGCTCTTCCTTTGTGTCTAAGTGCCTCTTTTCTCCTCATGACTGATCTAGCCCTGTTACTAGCACACATGAGAGAGACCTGAGGTTATTCTTTGCTTGAGCTCTTTGGCCTCACATAGTAGTGGACATAACAGGGACATCACTGAAAGTGACCTTCGCCTCAACCTCTTCCTGACAAGAACCCTAAACTTTCTCCTAGGGAGTAACTGGCCCCGTTTCTGTGCTACACACCTTCCTGCTGTAAACTTTGATTTGAGCTTTGACATCTTTAACAATCCTGTGTTGCTTCCTCATTAAATTGATACCATAGAATTGCAACCTTTTCTGTCTTGTTCCATTTCCCTTTCTTTTGTGAAGGAAGTTTGTCTTATATTGTTTCTTATATTAAATGGGCTGATCCAGAGAACACATGGTAGAGAAAAATAGACATTTGGACTTTTGTCTTAGGCAGTTTTGTTTCCTCTTCCCATCAGCAGATCTTTTTTCCTATGTAGTTCATGTAATCCCCTGAGTAGTTTGAAGCCTCCGTTAATAATCTCGCTGGTATTTCTCCACACTTACAGCTGTATTTCCTCTATTCTTTTGTTTTCCCATAGCTGGTGACAGGAGAGGGGTGGATATTTTCAAGATATGCCCATCACTAACTCACAGCTCAGCCTAACTGATGAAAGGTCCCCTTTGAACTAACTGCCAGACAAGTCTTTCTCTTCAGCCCAGGACAAGATGGATGCCTAGGAGTTGTATCTAAGATAGTAAAATGTGTCAAAATAGCAGCTGCTGAAGGAAGGCAAACCCTTTTTCTCCAGAATTATTTCCATATCTCCAGTCGCATGTTTATGCGTGTAGTTCCATATCACCAGTACTCCTGCCCTTCTTTTGTCTGTTCTGGACTTGTGGGTGTCCTCCTTTCTTACTTTTTTTGATGGCTTCACCTTTGCAAATTATACTAAGCACAGACCTTACCAAGGTTCCTAGATGAAGAGTAGAAATCTGTTCCCCCTTTTCGCCTAATTTCACTGCCTTTTCTTCACAGACAACCTTTTATATGTGCTATTTGTCAAATGAATGACTTGTAAATGTTTTTCCCTGCTCTCCAGAAAGCTCCCAGATCCCATACAAACAAACCCAACAATGACATAGATTAATCTGTGGAGAAAATATGTAATGATTTCTGTGAATTGTTTGAAGAGATAAGTAGTCTCATCATATAACATGGTTTCATTCTTGAAGATGGGGAATAGGAAAATCATTTTAAGACTTTGGAATTTTCTCAAACTACCTACTCTAAAATGAAGCAAACATTTTGGAAGCCAAGCCTAGGCTGCACATTCATGGTTGGAACCAGAACCAGGTGTGGCAAAGCAGCATTTGCAATAAGTGTTCATTGTCTACTGGTGTGTTAAACTCCTTCAGCCCCACATTCTGTTCTGTTCCTTCAGCTAATGATTCTTGCCTGACTCCCTTAATTGGAAAGTGGAAGTCCCCTCCTGTACACCCCACACAACATGTCAAGTTAAACACAAGTCACCTCTGTTAGTGCCAGTGGGTGGGGGAAAGCACAAAGGAAAAATATAACAACAATTCTGCTCAAGCCTTTGAAGTGTTAGACGATCAATCTGTCTGCTTGAGTCTGATTCTGAATCCCTCTTTAAAATGCATCAAATGTTTGAGCCTGAAGTTCCGTCCTGACAGCATCTGTGAGTCTCTGTGGAGACATCTGCTCCACAGTTTCACAGACGCTCTCTGTGTTCACATGAGAAGAGTTTGATCCAAAGGCCTAGCCAGAGTGAGACTGTGTGGAGTTGTAACTAGACAGACAGTTTTAGCAGGGTCCTGTGGAGTCTCAGTAGCGAAGACCCTGTGGAGCTGGAGTACGTGTTCTGTAGCAAGGGCCAGAGGTTTTTATTCTGCCTTTCAACTAGACTGTTCTCCACCAAAACCAAAATAGCTACAGGGACATTTGTTGGAGAGAGGGGAAGCAGAGTGCCATAGCTTCTTGGATGCTTTTAATGTCAGAGCTACACACCATGTCAGCAATAATTATTAAAACAAAACTCAAACTGTTTATTATTGGAGAGTTAGCAGCATTTGAGTTTCCTCAAAGTAAGTAAGGCAAATAACTCTGAAGAGTTAGAAGAATTGCTTTCCTTCCACTATGGCTGTGTGGTTCCTACACTGTACTTGGCTGTTATTTCACAATTAATATAGAGAAGTAAACCAGAATTGCTTTTTCATCTTGTTCAAGATTATGTACACCATAGACTTCAGTACTAAACAGCTAGGAATTGCCTTTTACTATGCTGTATATATGTAGCACCCTTCATGGAGACGCTCTAAAGAGTTCATGTTACATGACTTAGCATCGTATAGATTTTCCAATAGCTTTCCTGGACAGTCTGCAGTGTCAGTAGCTTTTCCATCACAATGGTCCCAGAGACCATTTTAGGTGAGTAGTACTCTGTAGCTGTGGGTTTTAGCAACAGCTTCAGTAATTGTACTGTTTTCACAAATGCCAACAGCACATTTAAAATAGGCTGGGGCCATCTTCAAGGGTTATGAAATAATCTGAATTCACTCTTTGTGAAATTAAATATGGAGTAGTTCAGACCTATGGGTGGAACTGTAAGCAGTCTTCCGAGATGGCAGCTTGCTTTATAGGGTAGCCTTCTATTTACTGCATCACACAGCAAGATAATAATTTGCTGATCTGTTATTAGTGCCATCATTAAAAAAAAAAAATCCTCTTTTGTGTTTTCTTTGCTTTAGGAATCATGGTTTACAAACCCAACAAACCAGCAGCTTTAAACTGTAGCAGTAAACAAGATGCAACCTGTTATTGATCACGTATTTGAAAGGATATCCGTTCTTTTATTCATGTGTTAGGATCTGAAGTCACTTGGAGAATTGGTGAATTATTTCTTTACTTGTTGCTTACTCAGTAGGTAGCAAACTCAGAAAAATTGTTTGCTTCCTATTTTTTGCTGGTAGCCAGAGTTGTAACCCAAATGAGATGGGACATTTGGTAGCCTCCTCATTCTTCTGTCTACACCTGCAAATCATTGTCTAGTCTCTGCTACCCTGTCAGAAAATCAGGTGTGTGTGAAGGGGTTGTCTTCTAAAATTAGGATCAGGTGAAAGAGCAATAAAAATCAAATAAATAAAATCTGTCGTAGGAATAGGTCTCCAAAAATTGGGAGAGTTTTCTTTTAAATGCCCTTCGCTTTCCCTCAGCTTCTGCAGCACAGTTGTGTATACTGCTGCCCAGCATTTGGTCTTAGGCTGCCCATGTCCAAACTTTTCCTCACACAGCAATGGCTCCTTTTTCTTTTGTGCACTAACCAACAAAATAGTTGATGATTTCTTCGAACTCATGGCTCATGATATATTCAAAATTATGCATTAGACTGATAGGCTGGTATTTTCCATAACCTGCTTCTACTTATCTTGGAACACCACAGACACATTCAGGCCATCAGCTTAAAGTGAACATCGACATATAAAGCAAAAGTCTTTCTCAGTCTCAAGTACAGCAACACAAAGCATTGTATTTGAAAGGAAAATGCAATCCTTTTTGTAATGTTAATTTGGAAGCTATTAGTCTCAAGTAAGGGTCCTTCCTCTTCATGAGCATGCCCTGTCCTTGGGTTCTGCTGCAGCATCAGTCAATTCTGCCATAGCTGGTCTCATCCCCCAAACAGCTACAAATCACAAACAAAAGCAAAGGTTTTTTTAAGCCATAATTTCCTTTGAGACTTAATGTTCACAAATCCTAGCAGAAGTTTTGGCACATCCTGAGCCCCAGTCAGGATGACTGGAGTCAAGCAGATTGCAGGTTTGAAGGGATACGTCTCCTTCTCCAAAAGGCACACCACTGGGAGGGCCAGCAGCCCTCTGTCTCCTGCCAAAGCAAGGGCTTCGCAAGCCCCTCTTATGGCCATTCTTCTGGTTAACACAGACAGCAGATTTTCTTTTTTTTTTTTTCCTGACACACACAAATGTCTACTTACTCCATTTGGGAGATGGATATAATCCGTAAAACTCAGTGCACATAAGCCAGATGGCAGATCTGAGTAAGTTGTGACCAAAAACTTTTGAACTTTAGCCCAGTTCCACACCAGTGGAAGATGTGTCCCCAGTGAATCTGGTATCTGTGCTCATCCAGCATAGCTAAGAAGGGCACAAATAAGTCCTGTGCAAATAATTATGTTGGATCAGTTTATGCCTAACATTTATATATACCCGCCTAATTGAATTGAGTGTCTAATCCCAGGGTTCATTATCTATTTCCCTATCTAAGTTTTTTTTTCGTATTTGTGTTCAGCACCCAGCTGTCCCCTCCTCCAAATGATCAACCATTGCCCTGTAAAAGACTTCACATCAGCCTCCAAAACCTGTATCGTGGTGCAGCAATTTTCTCAGCAAGGGGGCAGTGGGAGCTGGGCCTGCCCCTGACACTGGATGAAAGCAGTTAGGAGAAAAACTGCATGAAAGTCTGAAAGGTGGAGCATGTTCTTCTCGAAGCCCTCCTTGATAGTCTGCTGGAGGGAATTTAGCATGATGCCAAGTCAGAACATGGCATTGCTGCCTTTTGTAGTAACCAGAATAAAGCAATAAAAAAGATCAGTTAAAATGCTTGCTGGAAATTATTGATAGAAAAATTCTTTCTGCACGAAAGATTATAAACAGAGCTTTATCTGAGGATGGATTTGTTTTAATTTGGCATTGATGTATTTGATACCTGGTAGGATCAAAGAAAACAGAATCAAAGAGAGAAATACAGGCAGAACTGTTTCTCTGAATATTGGCCTCTTTTATAGATACAAAATCTCAGGACTAGAGTGCTCACATTTATTTGTACTGATGTTTGTTTAAAGATCAATATTAAATAAATTGGTCTGGAAGCTATAGTCATAAAGCAGCTGTCGGACTAATGTAATCCCACAATGCTATTTTGTCTACTGCATGAAACCTGGTTAGCTGTGTACGTCTGATAACATGTGAATATCTAGTGAAAAAGAAAATAGCTGAACTGGATTTGGTGCACTTGAATTAAGTATATGCATATCTCTATATTTGAAATTTCATCTTGCTGACCAGATTGTAGATCAAGCCTAACTTTCAGATTTTCATGGTAAATTACAACTTGAATTTAAATAGTTGTAGAAAGAATGTTATGCTGTTCACATTGAAAGTAGTGAGGGGAGATACCGTTGTAAAACTGCCTGTTTTGGCTTTGGATGTGTAATAAATCTCCAGTGTCTAAATACATACAGTTTATGTATTTGATAGTAAACTGGGTTCTTTGCGGCCATTCTTCTGTGTTTCTGTTGACAATTTATAGGGATTTTCTCTGTGATTTCCCTCAATGAAAACAAGAAGAAAGGAAATATTTCAAAACGTAGGGCTGCTTTGCATTATGAGAGTCACATGAAGGACCTCTGACAAGCCTAAGATTTCTATGTGTTTGAGAGGCTGTCAAAAATGCTCTGAGCCAAAAGTGAGATTTGTTTGTACAATGTAAACCAGTTTATCTAGAGGTCCAAGGGACACCTGAAAGCTTTGGATGAGCAGTTTTGGATGAAGTTGGTGGCTTATTTAGAGTGCCCTGCCCTTCATATTCCCAACGCTGGTCGGGGCTGAAAAGGCAATTGGTGCCTCATCGCCATAGTGAGATTTTGGTAGCCTGTAACATGGCCTGTAACATTGACTTGTCTACACAAAAGCTCCCCAGATCCCAATGCACTGAGTTCCAAATGTCAATTAGCTAGAAACACCCCAACTTCTTGTCCCATGTAGGACCCAGATGTCCCAGTACATTAAAGTCTCCTGTCCTTGAAAGCCAGCATCAGCCTCACTTACTGGGGTGCACCTAAGTCCCCCACTGGAGGCCAGGAGAGGAGGTCTGCCTTTTCTCTGCATCTCATGTTTTCCAGTCCATCCACCTTACCTGTGTGGCTTTAATGACATTTTCATGAGCAGAGCTGAACAGCTGACATTATAAGTAATAATAAATGTCTTCTCCAATGTGTATTCAAGGGCTAGTATCTTGAAAGTTTCACCCTTATCTCAGTCACGTTTTGAGGGTATGGATGTGTCATCTCAGTGTTGACAAGTGGATGACTTGTGTGTTAGGATAATGATGTTCACCCTCCTACACCACAACCTTGGCTGTATTTATACACTCTAATCCAGCTTTACGGAGAATATAGACACACGTGTGCATACACATATTAGAATTTGATGGAAAGAATGTCCGTAGGTGTGAAAAAGGACCTTTGTTCAGAGACACGCCCTGAGGCACATTTGCAATCTAAAGAGACATTTGTATTTAATTGTAAAAGAAGATGTGGTACGAATAAAATTATTTTTCAACAACTGTAGCATATTTAAATCGTCCTGCATTCTGAAGGGAGTTTTACAGAAGTTCCCACTGGCCAGACTGTTGCTCATAGTTTTGGGGATGCTAACCAACCCATCCTTACTGTTTTTTCTCCGCTTTCCTAGTGATTCTCTCATCTTCTTGGGTGAATCACTTCATTGCTGTGAAATGCAGTTGGGCACAGCATTAAAATGGGGACAGTGATACTTTTTGTTGATATGTAAAGCATTTGGGGAATTCTTTATGAATATGACTTTTGCAGATTGTTTTGTGTAATCACAATGAAAAATACTGCTGCACTGAAAATACGACAAGAGGGCAGAGTATCCAGGCATGTCTGTGGGGGAAAACGTGCATAAAGAAGAGCCCCAGATGACAGTACAGCCACCTGCAGCCCTGTACCAGGCATGCTCTGAAGCAGCAGAATCATGTCACTGTATTTTCCTGCATCGTGATTTGCAGATGTCCAGGCTGGATTCTGCAATTTATATATTGCTTACGTAGCAGTGCCTACATATCTGTAACTATGTATCTACAGGCAGCAGAACCTTTTGTTTCTTGTCTTTTTTAAAGATTAATTGTAGTGCAATACAGATGGGACATTACCCCAGTGCATTTCTCCCCTTTGGAAATTCAGGAAGGATGCTAAGTTTATAGCTTGGGTCATAATCAGGAAAGGGCTTAACAAGGGAGTAAGGGGAAAATGGAGGTAAAGGAGACAATCTTTCCATAAAATCAATTCTGTAATGTAGTTTAACTGCAGATTCTGCAGCAAGGAGCAAAATTAATTTTCCAACTATTTAGGACTTTTAGTCCCTAGAAGCCTCAACCATGAAAATGAGGGAACCTGTTTACTAACATAGTGTGCTGCCACTCTGGCATGTTTTAAACACCATGAAATGAGAATAGATAGGCTATGAATTTGTAGGTATATGACTGCATACTGTATGTATAGTTCCAATTTTTGTAACAAAGACATAAACTTAAAGCAGAAATGTGGCTGATTGTGCTGAATTATTACTCCAAGATAGATTCATCAAATCTCCCAGCTGTATAAGACAGGGCTTACTAATGAAGTTCCCTATCAAAAAGAAAAGCCTAATTTTGATTTGGCTTAGGTAATGAACTTCTTTTTCCTGGTGTGATTATCTGCATGGGGTGGCTAAAAGAGTAGCAAGAGAGAGTGCGCTCACAGAAGCATTATGCAAAATGTCTTTTGTCTCTTTTTGCTGGGATATATTAAATTTTCAATGTAGTCTATGTAATATAAAATTATGATAATGACTTTTGGCCCACTGTGAAGGCAGCTTGCTGGTCCTGAGCATGTGTGTCTGGCTTGAGCACTAGGATACACTGTGGGAGTTGCCTTTTCTATTAACAAACCTCTAGATACCTAATGATGAATTTTCTTTCACCAAATGTTCTCCTTTTGTCTAAAATACAAGCATTTTCTAAATTGCTTTTGAGAAAAACAAGTGAGGCAGAGAGGTCTATGGCACTGACAGGGGATATTGAAACAAAGCAAGGAATTCAGTTAGCATCGTTCTTGTAATTGTAAGCCAACCACAAGATTCTTTCATGTAATAGTGAAAATATTTACTACTTTATTGAAATAAATGATGGCATTACATTAATGGAGGGACAAATCAAGCAATTTGCTCATAAAATGTCACTGCAAATTCAGTAGCATGAAACTTGACAGTTGAATTTATTGTGGGTAATTGTAACAACTTTTACTACCCATAATCTCTTCAGTAATTGTTAAATTTTTCTCCTCTTCCTCCTTCTTTCCAATTCTTCATCAAAAAAAAGGGCCAAACAATGAAAAAAGACTCATGGGTGTTCCTATTTTATTATAATTTATTAAGCAAGATGTAAAGTAAAAAAATTAATAGATTTTAAATAGGAGGAGCATTTTATAAGCTGACTGTAGTTCATAGTCATCTTGCAAGATCCTTTTCCATGTGAAAAAATACATTGACATGCAATTTCCATGGTTTTCTACATTTCTATGTTTTTTCCGTATTCTTGAAGACACTGGGACAAAACTCAAGAGTCCACACTGAGCCATGCTTCCTACACAAAATTATGGTCACCCCTGTGTGACATCACTATAATGTTGCTATCATGGTGTCATACTCACTGGATTAAAATTTCTAGGAAGAAATGAGCTGCAGCAGTATTCTTAACTGGCTGGACTATTTTCAGTCTGTTACCAGTAGCGAGAAAAGAAAGGTAATGAAATATACATGGAAAACACATCCTGCCACCCAAATGTACTTATCTGGATATAGAGGAGTAGGCTTCCCAGGCTCTCCTCACAGAGCAGAACTGCAGGATCTGGCCTGTATTTTTCAGGTCTGTCATACTTTTAAGGTGATTATTTTTCAAAGGTTCCCAAGATAGCTGAGCTGCCCTCCCCCCCAGGCAGGTCCAGACGGTAGCTTTCTGTGGCATGTGTCAGGGAAAGGGCAGTGCTGCGGGTATTTACATACCTAATGATCACAACAGAATTACCTCTGCCATGTGCCTGTTTGCATGGACTTGATTTTAATTTGGTAAAACAGGTTACTTACCAAGAAACCACTTAGCTTTTGCAGAATAATTAAGATTACTTTATATCAAAATCTGAGGGGAAAAAAAGATGAAGTAGAATGCAGTGGAATAATAAAAATAAAAGCCTCATTTTTAATTTTCTGATACTACAGAGAGCCAACATAACCTTTAGCGGATTAAGAGCAAATCTCTCCAGAAATGGAATCAAGCCTTCTTTCCTTCTTCTCTTCTTCTAAGAAAAGAGTGTATTGTAGGTTCTGCAATGAATAAAAGCTCTGTGAATACCTGAGAACACATTAGTAGGTCTAAAGGTTGGGAATGTGGGCAATTAATTAATTAAATTATTATGCTATACAGCTTGTAGCAGTGTAAGCCTGCGTTCTTTTGACCCTCCTTTCTCCTTAGCCCTTTGTGCTTTAAATGAAGACATATAGGAGTGGTACCTGTCTCTTGCTGGCATTAGTTATAGGTTTCTTAGTGATACACATAATCAAACTCTTTCTCCTACATCTGTAAATGTCCTACCGATCGGCGGTACAGAAAACCTCTCAGCGTCTGGCATTTCTTTGTAGGTGCCAGTAATCTCTGACTGTAATCTTTATTAAATCAGTCCTTTAGTCCCTGTGAAAACCATTTCCCTACTATGTACACCTATTTAGATTTCATTTTAAAATAAATAATAAAACTTCTGAGACATATGGCATTATACCACAGGTGTCATGCCCTTCGAGGCTGCCTTGTGCATAGCAATGGCTGCGGATCGATGAGAGAGCTTGAAGGCTCTAAGAAATGAGTCTGCTGAAAGTTCGAAAGGTGGAAGTCTCCAGTATGTAATGAGGTTATGTCTGTGCAGCACTCTCTTTCTGACCATTCAGGAGGCATCATACTGCTCTGTTTGAGTGGCCAAAAAAAATTGTTCTTTTGGTTACTGCCCAAGCTTCCATATGTTACCACTTTTTCTCTTTTCCTAGGTGCAGAACTTAGGTAAATGCTGAATGGATCAAACTACACGAGGTCATGTTTAAATGGCAGAAAGAACAACTCTTGGCAGCCACGTTCTGTGTTTTTATCCTTAATTCTTCATCTGTGTTTTATCAGCTGAAGCAGACAGCAGCAGATGAGCAGAAACTTCTCTGCATAAGAACTTTAGGAAAAAAAACAGTCATTTTTAGAGCACATGGCCATGCTGCAGTTTGAGAACCCTGGAAATGGGAAAGTGATCATTTAAAATATTTTTATCTGCTGGTGTCCCATTTGTACCAGAAATTGTGAATTCAGTCTGATTATTTTTTAATCTCATGAACACGTTTTGGTCTTCAAAGAAGGCCCTTTTTATTTCTTTCTTTCTTTGTGGTTTTTTTTTTGATTTTTCTTCACTCCTTGATCAGTTTATTTTACTATGAGATTGACTCGGTAGTTTCAGATCTTGCTTATTGCTTGGTCACAGATGTTTGCACAGCAATTGTATCCATTTCACATGCTTCTTCATATAAAGATGATTAGATCTATGTAATATATTTTGCCTTATGTGAATGTAGAGCTTCGAGTCATTCTTAGCATTTATTTTTGTAAGGAGATTTCATAGTAGTATGGGGGGCTTTCGACCCATTCATGTTTGGTATATGCACTCACCAAACATATTTCTGGTTTTTTACCTTTGAGTAGGATGCCTTGCCAGAGATTCAGGTCCACAAAGCTGTGTTCAAATCCTCTGGCAGGGGCACCACTGTATTTGTATTAATGTATCTCCTGTTCTTGCGAGTAAATGGCTCACATTCTGTTTTTGTTGGTCTGCCAGCCAAACTATGAAGTGGTAATTGAGTCTGTTTTAAAGTGGAATGCTTTAGACAGTGCTTTAATTGTACTCGAGCCAATTCCATAAATATACACTCCAGTATTAAGTTATTTTCTACTATAAGCACTTACTCAGAATCCATTTGTATTATGTTTAGTAAGTTTGCTTCACTTGTCTTTAAAACAAATTTTTTTTCTGAAACTCCTTCCTCCCTCTCACACGCTTTTAAATTACAAAGCAGGTGCACATTTTTAAAAGTGATCTCTTTGATCTTGTCAAAATGGTCCTGCTCCCTCTATCCATGTGTGGAAAACGTCGCATTTATTATCACACCCAGTTTTATGTATCTTCCAGATGATTTAACTGAACTGATGCTATGGAGGATATGCTGACTGGCACTTTTCCCATGCCTAATGTGTTAACAAAAGCCAATAGTGTCAGTTTTAACAGTTTTAGTTAAATTCCCATGATGCTCTTAACAAACGTTGAAACCTCTGCCATGTCTTACCCTGACAGATTCCCTGCCGTCATTGCACACTTAAAATAAATGTCATCCCCAATCAAAAAGTTCACATTTTTTCTGACAATATAATTTGTTACTTTGTTCCTGTTTTATCTCTTTCTTTGGCACAATAATCCAAGGACGCATATGTTACTTCTTTAAAGTGTTTTGTGCCATCTTTTATTGTTAGAGCTGAAGCACAGCAGCAAGTGATGGAAATAGCCCCTTCATTTGACTCGATACAAAAGGAAGTTTTCATAGTGAAGCACATGGAATATGAATTGTACCTCCTGCAGCTAAGTGAGAGTAACCTGATGTGTCTGGAAATGTGCTTGGTGGCAGCGTGTTACCCACCATGTGTGTAACATGGGGTGAGCCATTAGTAGTGAGTCCCATGTGCTTGGAGTGATGCTTGTCAAACAAGTATGACCCCATCTTTTCTACTATTTGTTTCACCACCTTTCCTCTTTCACAGACAGTTTTTGCAATGGGTAGATGAGAGAGAGAACCCTACAGAATGCATTCTAGCCTCTGTAGGCTACCTTTGGCTATATATTAGAACTTGGAATTGTCTGGAATATTCCACCTGTGAGCTCAAGTATTTATGCAATGAGAAGCCCCTTTGTGAGCAGCAGTGTCTCTTTGATCTAACCTGTGCAAGCCGTTATGGCGAGATAGTAGGCAGAGTTTTTTTAATTATTGCATTATAGGTACAATTGGCACCTCTCTCTTTTCCTCCCTCCCTCCCTCTCGCCGTGTCTGTCGCGTGCTCAGAGACAGAGCGAGGTGGCTTTCACAGCAGCTGGTTAATTTCCCTGGCTTCACACTACTGTTTAATGATCCGTTTCTCCTGTGCCACCTCTCTCATCTACTGAAAGATAGGTACAAATTGTACCTATAAAAATTATAATACAACCCTGGATTATCTTTGTTTTTCAAATTGTGATCATCTGAACTGAGGTTTAATATTCTTTGCTTTCACAGTTCTTTAGAAATAGCAAAGAATAAATCACTACATCCTACACAAAGCATTTTGGTGTAAAGATTTTATATTCGGGGCATTTGGCAGCCTTTCATATGGTCCGTTGTTTTTGAAGGTGGAAGATAAATCCCATGGAGATATCATCCAAACAACCGTATGGCCACTAAGCCAGCCTGCAAACCATTGCAAATGGCCAGATATGCTGGCAAGTCTGGCTATTGGGCTGCATCTGTCTCTGGGCACCTCAGAAGACCTTGTAGCACTTGGTTTTGCTTGAAAGAGATGAGTAACAAATCGCTGTGCAGAAGTCACACAAAAAGAGTTTATCCTTCCTTGGGACAGAGAAATCAGCTTCTTAAGGTCTGTCCCAGCATTCTGATTCTTACCCACAATGGGTAATAGGATGGGGAAATTGTCACCCATACCTAATGAGTTCCTGTCTTCTCTCTGGAAGTGGCCCAGGTCAGAAATTACATATTTTAGTAGAGAACCAGAGAGAAGTTTACAGCACTATTCACCCTTTGTTATGTTCATTCCAGGGCAGGAAGTTTCACTCTCTAGGAGTTTTCATTCCCTTGCTTTTGAAGAGTGCTCAAAAATGTGTTTAAAATTTCTTAATGTATGGGAGAATTTGTGATTTTTGTGAATTAATTTATCTTTTTTTTAATCCAATCTCTTAACTGGAGGATATCAGGACTGAATAAATCTATTTTAACACAAAAGCAGGGTAAGTGTTGGGACCATGTTAAAGGGATGCCCAAAATAAATAATCTCTAGGGAAAAAAAAAACATCAACGCCAAACAAAAAGAGAACAGAGGAACATCAGTGCAGTTAAAGAAAGGTTGCACATTTGAAACTGCAGATTTTAATTCAGCAGGAAGCCTTCTCTTGAGTATTACGACAGAGTTTAAAGGGACCTCCATAATGATTGATATTCAGTAGATTTTCATGTGTTTTCAAAGTTTCTTTCTTTAAGGAAAGCCATTCACATGCCTGATTAGTAAGCAGAGAGCAACCCTTCTTAAAAGCTGTGCTAGGAAGCTGGGGAATTCATGTAATTTAGAGAAACGTGTTGGACAGAAGGGTTTGAAAGTGAAGGTATACTGTCTTCCTGGGAGGAATGTACTAGAGAATCCTTATTCTGAATAATAGGCACTGTATTTTCTGTAACAATACTGAATCACAGTTTGGTGAATTTCGACACCAGGTTTGAAGTCCTCTTCTAGCCTAGTGTGTTTCAGTCTGTTTCTAAATGTCACAGTTGCTAACAAAGCAAATGGAGAAGTATTTTCAGACACATAACCAAGAAGTATTTTAAGAGGAAATGAGACTGGTTTTAGGTATAACAGCTCTCAAAGTCAACAGAAGGCAAGACAGGACCTGGACAATGGAGAAAGAAGTTGAAAGGGAGCCAGAAGCAATACCATTAGCCATAGAGCAACTGATGGTGGGAACCAGTTTCACAGAGTTTATTATCCCACTGTGAGTTTCATACTTGTCCTTCTCAGTCTCCTAGGGAAGATCTCACATCAGTAACTCTTCCTGCCCCCATCTTCTTTTCATAGTGTAAGGGTAAGATAAAACCAGCTACAACTTATCCCTAGTGACCTCCTCTCTCAAGATGCACTGCTGTGTATCCTCCTGCCATGAAAGTCAAGAGCATTTCGGTTCTGTTTCCCTGACAGCTCCGCCACAATACGTATCCCTGATTTCCTCTTTCAGAGCTGCACAGTGCAAATAGAGTTTCTCTGTGCAACTGTTCCAGCCTGCAGCATGGCTATTTGAAGTGGGAAAACATTCTACTTCTGATTCCAAAGTTGGGACAGCCATTGACATCATAATAGAGCTTAAAAGTGTCTCCTTCCCTCTTGGCCTGTGTGCATAATCAGGTTATACCTGCCCTGCTAATCAGTAAAGCAAAAACCAGAAGACACTGTCTAGTGAAAGCGTTGTAATGCTAGGAAGATTCTCTGCAATCCTACCACATGAACAATGCTAGGATAAAATTTATTTGACTGTAACATTTATCAAAGGGTTGAAAATGGTAAACAAGTACAAAATCCACCCATAAAAAGTAGTAGCCAGGAAAAAGAGATTGAATCACTGAATACATTTTTGACTGTGAATTGTTTCCCAAGTTGTGCTTGAAATTCAAGTTGTTTATAACCAGCAATCCTTTCAGAAATTGCTTTGAAGAAAGCTTAATGATTAGAGATTATCGTAAAGCCAGATTTCCATGAAAAACACTTTAAGTGCTTTAGGCATTCATAGGTCTTCTTTGCTTTGTGACCTTCAACCACAACTAGGTGGTGATTCCAAAGTCAGACGTACGCTGTAACTATGTTTTTAGCCTTAGATGGCTATTCCAAGAGCACACAGGCCAATAGCTGCTCTGTGGTCTGTTCTGCCTTTGCATAGGTATGAATCTTTGGAATAAGTCAATTTCCATGTGCTGTACTTCCTCCAATTCTTGTTCAGACACCTTTCAAATGTTTTCATATTGACCAGCAAATTGCCATAGCCTCAGATGAGTGTTCAGCAACACTGGGCTCTGTTTCCTGTACTTTCCTCTCTGTTTTGAGCAGTGAATGTGACTACACTTGCATAAGAAAACTTCTTCAGAGTTTCAGCAGGCTTATGATTGCAGCACGTCAGTAGTGTCAGTAGTGTGTCTTGTGTCATACACACAGTCTTTCAGCTGCTTCTGGTGTGTGATACAGCAATCTCAGCAAGCATGCATGGCTTGCTAAGACATAGCTAGAGGAGTATCCCAGCTTCTTGGTATTTACTTATCTTTCTTGGGCTCAACTTGCCTTTTCTCTTTGGAAAAGGTGATGATTTTCAATGGTGTTGGGAACATGTGTTGGGGATGCTTTAATGAACATAAAAAATAACATAGTGTGTGTTTCTTTTTCCAAATGTCAGCAATTTATGGGTATCTATTATCAGTGTAATGGTATTTTCAGTATTCTATCAGTCTAACTTCTCCCATCAGTATGGTAACATAATTGCATATAGGTCCTGCTATACAGACAAAGATGTGCAAGAAGTGAGCACTTAGTCAAAGGCACACAGATACGACAGAATCACACTGTGTCAAGGGAAGTTCAGATTGGACATTAGGAAAAGGTTCTTCACTGAACAGGTGGTCAATCACTGGAACAGGCTCCCCACAGCACCAAGCCTGTCAGAGTTCAAGGAACATCTCCAGGACACTCTAAGTAGTATTATTAAAGATAGGTAGTCCTGCGAGGAGCAGGAGCTGGACTTGATGAGCCTTATGGGTCCCTTGCAACTCAAGATATTCTATAATTCTCTGTTGTCTGTAAACAGTCCTGTACAGGACATATATTACACAAGTTAAACAGAGGTAATTTTCAACCTATTACCTTGACCACAAGAGAGGTACATCAGGTTCAGATATGCAGCTCCTGCTTGTAAGGCCATGTACCAACAAAACTTACCACTAAGTTACCTGGAAGAGGAAAAAACGCTAGCGCTCATAACAATTTATTTTCAAAATCCTTGTTGCTGTTCTTTTCCCTTTTTTTTTTTTTTTTTTTTTGAGGAGAGGCAGTGTTTGGTTGGTTGGTTTGGTTTGGTTTCATTTGGTTTGTTTTTCTGATAAGTGCTTTGTGTTTTAGGTTTTCAAGCAGCAGAAAAGAAAAACATCTCCCTTAATTTGCTCTGACTTTTTTCTGAGTAACTCTAGTGCATTGTGTCCTGTGAAATCTGTTAAAACCCTTCATATTTTTGAAAAGGAACATGGAAAAGTATATTCACTCTTCACAGTTTTAACTAAGCTGGTATATAAACATATATACACACGTATATGTGTATATTTATGTATGTGCATGTATATATTATTAACTCTGTAGAGCAAATAGATATCTGTAAGTTATTTTTTAAAAGCGGGAAGGGTGTTAATAGATAGGTGAATAAAAAAAGTCACAAGTGAAAAAGAAAATAAAGTATAGGTAACATTTGGATACAGAAATGAAAGAATAAACTGATAGAAATTATTTTTTTGGAGTCAGAAGTTGCCTTTGCCTCCAACAACTCTGCCACTCTACTACAAAACACGGAGCACATGTTCCCTCCACCTTTCCATTGGCTATGCAATCAGCCAGGCCCTGTGGGAAGGGAGGGGGTCTCCCTAATGTATCTTCCTTCATCAGCATGGCATCTCTCAAGGGGCCTGCACTGAATCTGTTAAGATTAGCTGTGTTCCACATTAGTGTCAGGAGCTGCCTGTCTCTCTCAGGAATACACGGTGGCATAGTACTGCTTCCTGTTTGAGCAAAATCAAGGCTTTAATTGCAGGGAATTTTTTTTCATTACCTGTTAATTGATAAATCATGCTCGCAGGTCTGTGAAATGAGCCACATTGTGAGCGGTCTTCCAGGTTTCTCTTCTTCCGCCCCTAGAACCAGGACATGTCTAATACTAGGAGCAGGGCAGTGGTGGCAGAGAAAAGCCTCCATTCCTCAGTTCTTGATCAGATCTTAAAGCAGGCATAGCTGGCTTGGGAGCCTGTGCCTTCCTCTGATGAAGGTCCTCAAGTGATGGCACTTCAGCTGGGAGATTTTGCACCATTACAATTCCATCCTGTGATAACAGCAAAGGCAGGTATTGCAGCCCTGCTTCCCAGGCTCATTCTCAGCTGGCTGGATTTTGAGCAGACCCCAGGCTGCTGTGTCTTGGAATGGGCTTGTCTAGAGACAGCAGCAGAATTGGAAGATGGAAAGGTGAATTTTAAGTCACCTTCATGCACCTGCATGGGTATGTGAGGCTGCGTGCACACAGACGCATCTTCTTTTGTGCCTGTTAGCCATAGCTACAGATTAGGCCTTTGATCTAAAATCAACAACAAAAAACGAGTTGGGCATTAAAGTCACCATCTTCAGGAGGCACATAAAACATGCATTTTTTTAAGATCTCTTTTGTCATTTCTGTCCTTTTATTCTTGCTTCTATTGCAAGTAGCAAGAGGCCACCGTCTTGGGAGGAACAGTAAAAATCCTGAGTATAGTGAAATAATTTAGCTGATAATTCCCCACTGTATAATTTTCTACGCTTCCTGCTAGCTGACCTTGTGGGCTCCTGTCAGGTTGCTAAGGGAAATCCAGCAGGACTCCTGCTCTGCTTCTCTACTTTTAAAAAAGTATTACAGGAAATGGAGGCATGTTTATGTCAGCTTACTTATGTGCGTATTTGATCAAGTGACATTCTCTAACCCTTTTTTCCTTGCCTTTTTTTTATTTTTTTTTTAAATTGGGGTGGTAGCTGTGTAGAAAGGCGCTGTTCCTACCTAATCACTTGGCATTTTCAACATGAGAAGCATCACTGAAAAGGTAGCGAGCACATGTGTGTGTGCAGGAAAGGTAAAAAGCATAACTGGGATGTTTGAGGAAACTGGTGAAATTTTGTCCAAGACTGCCTGTGTCTGGTGTCTTTATACAAAGGTAGGGCATTGTCTGCACTAAACAACAGTAATAATGAGGAATGGGAGCATTAAGGTTACTGCTGCCAGGTCATACCACCTTGGTAGTGTGAGCACAGCTGTTAAGACCTCCTAGACGTTTGATGACTTGCACACAAATGAGTCGTCGTTCCCATTCCGGTTTTCGGCAGACAAATGTTCCTCACAAAAACACATCTGCCGTGGGTGGTGTTTTCATTGACTGTAGCACAGCAATGAGGACACAGGCTGACTGCACAGAAATAGCTCTAGGTATTGCATCTAGGTGGTCCCTCTCAGGACTGAGGAGGCTTGGATGGGAACTGCAGGCAGGAGGCTACCACTGCTGCTGCCTGCGCTGTGCCTGGTGTGCAGAGAAATTGAAAATGTTGCTCGCCAGGGCTATCAATCTGGCACCTTTGACATCCCTCAAAAATAAATGAATCCGTTGAAATGGATTTGGCTCATAATGCAGCTTTTACTGCCATGATAGCTGTAAAAATAAAACTTCAAAGCTAGGCTGTGTTGTGGTGCCATGATGTGACCAGATTTGGAATTTTACATTCTGGGGTTTGAGCTAGGTTCTTTTTGTTCATTAACATCCTTTAGGTTTTCCAGCTTATAATGGCAGAGTACCCTTCAGACCTGATGCTGGGCCAGAGAAACCAGGTTCATCTGAGGAACCCAGATTGTCTCTGTGGCCTCTAACCATATTACAGGATCTTCAAGGTTACTCATAAGGTGTTTTGGCATGATAGGCACTGCAAGCAGGTGCAGCCAATGCCTCCACTGTGATTTTCCCTGACCTAGCAAAGCTTTCCTGTGCAACTCGTACAGGAAATAACAAACCATTGATTGGTGTCTGACTTGTTTGTAGGTAATTGTAGGCCATTGATCTGACCAAGCTGGAGCTGTGGCACTGTAAGCCGTTCAGCCCTCATTACCTCTGACTTGGTGACTGCAGCATCGAGTCATTGGAAAACTCATCCAGAAGAGAATTGTTCCTTAAGTTTTTGTCTGCTGTAGAAAAACCACAGGCGAAATGGTCATTTGTAGGTTTTAGTAGGCTGCATGTGATAACGTTGCAGCCTGATGTATAAAAGTGCATGGTAACCATGGGAAAGCAAGCTTCCTGTTTTGTCCTACTCTTTACAGGAGGAACTGCATCAGCTGGTTTGCGTTGTCTCAGCTGTCACAAGGAAAAGACAGTCATATTTGTGATCAAATGTCGCTAGGCTCTGTCAGGGAGCTGGGAACATGACATTGCTTTGGATCAGATCCTTTTAAAATTCAGCAATAGTAGCAAATTATGTCTGCTATGGATTAAACACAGGCATTTTTTGATCTACATTCAGTTGCATGCCCCAGAATTTTTATCAATAAGTCTACAATTTATAGGCATTGATTTTGCAAGGCCTTTAACAGGAAAATAAAAAGGGTCCTCAAGGATCGAACTCAAAAACTATTGCTCTTGCAGCAATCTGGTACTTTATATTAGTGAAGATGGCAAATCTTTGATCAAAACAGTCTAGAAAATAATTCGTCACAGAGATTATTTTGGGATGTTTGGTGCTTTTAATTAATGTTTTCTTTTGGAAAGAAGTAAAACCTTTAAGTAGTCATGTAAGTTCTTTGTCAATTTGTCTGATGTGTTTCTTCTCTGTACTTCCAGTCTCACAACCATATACACAGACCAAAGTAGCCCTGTATAAAGGGTAGGCTTTTTCTCCCCTTAGTTTCTCTGCTCCTCTGCATTAAGAGTCTTGCAATCAGAAGAGAAAAAAAAACATAAAATATATTTCTAAGGAAAAAGCCTTCACTCATTTCTACTTTTTTTGCCAGCACCCGCATTCATAAATAAAAAAAAAATATTGTACCTGCCAGGAAGTATTATACAAGGCACTTTCTTTCATGTCAAATTCCATTATTTTGAACAGGTTGTAAAAGGGCATTGAGCCTGCTGCACTGGGATATGCAGGGTGCATTTGTGTGGTTTATATTTGTGCCCAGTTTTGAATACATTTGATGTTAGCAGTGGATTTTTATGTTTACTGCGGGACGATATTACACCATAGATGACAGGACAGCAGAAATTGCCATGTAAGTCTAGCTGCTGGGCTGTCAGTTGCTGAGTTCAAAGCACAGAAGTGTGTATTTGCAAACCTGATGGTAGATAAGGGCATTCAGATTATTTGGAACAGGCACCAAGTATAGGCAGCCCCATGAACATGACTTCTAACAGAACAGGTCAAAGAGGTGAATCCCGCAATCTGACACTACGTTGGTGACCACTTTTACTAAACAAAAATTACTAGTTTGTTCTGTCTGGTAATGGACTAGAAGTACCTCTGTGGACTGTTAGAAATGCTGTTTCATATCCGCAGAAATACTATCCAAATAGTAATCCACTTTTCTTTTCCTACACACTATTATGTTTGTATTTTCCACTGACAGACAGGTGAGTGGTTCAGATGGGCACAGACAGTGTAATTTATGCATCCATTTGGCATGTGCGTGTTTCCAGATCATGGCATTGTCTCCTCTTCTTGCTAGATAAGTTGAAACATTGACAGGCAGTGTGTTCACTTTTTCCTTTTATTACAGTAATTTATAAGATATTTTAGCTAACAGGAGAATGGCCCAAGGGGGCATTCTCATGTTAATTACCAAATGTGGGCTTGTCAAAATCAAATAGCTTCAGGAATAATGCAAGTAATGCTGCATCATTACATTGTTTGGCCCTCAACCCCAATATTAGCTTTTAGAAGAAAGGGAAGGGAAAAAAGCTTATTTGATAAGGCTTTTAAATTAAAAAAAAAAAAAAAAAAAAATCAAACCACACAAGTCTGACCTATGAGAGACTGGAAGAAAAATGCATGGGAGAGCATGTAGTTTAGGACTGAAAGAAGTTCAAATAATGCAGTGAGCTTGTAGTATTTTTTATTAAAAAAATATTCAGCTAAAAACAAAAGAACAGGTCACAATGTTGATTGCCATTTGCTGACACTTCTTATACTTGTGAAAGAGGTTGCATCCACTGTAATGTACCATCAGAAAATTCTGCTTCCAACATTGTGGCATAGGGTTTGCAGCTGTTACCATTTCTCCCTATGGAACACCCATGGTGACGACCCAATAGCACTTCTACATTATCATTTCTCCTACCACACAACAGCACACTCCAAATACCACTCATCCCATTCAGGTTCTCCAAGAATCTGCCAGCAACTGGAACCAGCAGAGAAGATGTATTCATAAATATATACACATAGACACTCATACAAACATTGCTGATACATACTTTCTCATAGTTTCTGAAGCTGCAGCATTACCAATGGGGTCCAATGCCATCATTAACTAGCTTTTACAGTTTTGAGTTCTGGTAACATGTACCTGAGGGCTTGAGACGATCGGTCAATCTTGTCCTGCAATCTGCTGATACTTCAGTGTTGTAAATGTGAGTGAGGTGGATAAGGGAGTGTTCCTTCCTGCTAGGCTGTTCTGCCATCCTGAAGTTTGACATTACTATTTTTATTTTCATAAACTGATTTTGTGCTGCCATCATGTTTCATGGCACAGAAGTAGAATAGGCTTTACTCGATCTTTAACAGTGCACATAAATCTTTCCCAGTTCCAGAATGTTACCCAGTCTGAGGCCTGTCCCACATGAACCCCTCTAATTGCCAATCAGCTTCTTGCAAAAGGCCATTTCCAGATACGAGTCCTGTTGAACTCTTGGATAAAAAAGCCTAAATCTACAAATCCCTCCTGACATTAGCATTTGCCTTGTTGTGCCAGAATAGCACTGGTGAGTTGAGCATTTCTGACCACAGTTGTCACTTTTTCTATGAAGAAAAATGTCTCTCAGCTAGAACCAGCTAGGGCTTTAGAACTCAAAACCAACAGGCTTTTAAAAAACAGATTTTAAAAAACAGGTTTTACCTAGAAATCAGTAGACACACACTGTAGTGCTTCAAGGACTATAGTCTACAGTACCTGCAGTTACTGTGTTGTCCTGCAGTGAAAGCTCCATAGGGGCAAATACCTCTGAAGGCAAAGGCAGATAGCATCTCAATCAGCTCATATGCTTGTGAAAATGTAAGTCTTCCTGGGAAGCAAAAGTTGTGAGAAGAGCTCTTAGTAGTCACTATTACCTGAATAGGTAATAAAAGACAGTTATTCTCAAAATTAACAGGCTTAAACAATAAGCCTTAATAATAGTTTAGCCAGTGTATTTCCACGTATTTTTTCATATTACTTAAAAGTGCAGAATTATCATGGTGTATTTGGGTGGAGCTATAACCTGGCATCTGTCCCCCATTCATCAGTACCTAGGAACTGATAGGTTCTACCTGTGCTTAGGTGGAATGCTTTTCCCAGTTCAAATAAGAAGGGATAGAGGTTTACAGATCTATCTACCCCAGTATCTGGATATGCTGTGAAATGTTGCTTTTCTTACGTGTCTCCTTTTACATGTTTACAACACTGATGACAGAGCAGAATCTTCCAGTGAAGGCCTTTGTGACCTGTCAGGGCAGGGTAGGGAATCACTCAATGAATCCTTCCTCGGTAATATCCACAACTGAAGGTAAATGTCAAAGGTGGCAAGTTTTGGAGCCAAACTCCCTCTCTTCAGTGACCATTTTTAGGTCATTGGTATCTTGCATTGACAGAGCAGCAATTCTCTATGTAGAAGACACTTGGATATGACTCTGAGGCTTTATTGTGTGTCTTGTCACTTCCAGAAATTTGGGAAACATCACAGGCTGAAATTCAAGCAGAAAAGACTCATTATTCTTAGAGGCTGTTACCAAAACTTCATGATGACTCTTGCAAAACGACTGTGACAGGTAGCTATCAAACACCGCTATATCTCCAGTAGAGCTTTCACAGCCACAAGAAACCTATCTGGATCTGACTAGATATTGAAAATAATTCCTCACAGTCAGAAACACTTGACTCCATCACCTGAAGCAAACAACCTGGATTAACCAGCTTGTTAACCACCTGTTTTCTTTGACTCTTGCACAGCTACAGCAGATTTCAAATGCTCTTTTCTGTGTAATCAATACATTCAGAACTGGGCTTAATCCACTGGCATTTTAGCCATCATCCTTTCTGCTTCGTTAGTTCAAGGTCATCAAAATTGTACAGCATAGCTGATCCTGCCTTAAGGCAGGGGGATGCTCTAGGTGACCCGACTCTATTTTCAATGATATGTGATATGATCTGTCAAGACTAAGTAGATACACAGGTACTTAAGGGTATTTAGGATATATCTTCATCACTAATATAGTTTGATACCTATGCAGTTTTCCTGCTTAGATCCATAGCAGCCAATTTTGACTTTTAAGAGATGCTTTTTAAATGCTGGTGGAAAATGTCTGTGTGACTCTCAGATCCTAAGAAAAAAAAAAAAAAGACAGG
>WEIV01010834.1:0-52316 GCA_013390005.1 Calyptomena viridis | reverse complement strand
GAGGGTCTCCCATTCCCTCGCGATCCGCGCACTGGCTGGAAGACCCTCGTCCACTCGCTGCCTACACCACCCGCCTTCATTGTTTCCTCCTTCTCGTTTCCTCCCTCCTGGAAGGGCCGCCCTGCCGCTTGTGTGAGCCCCCGGGAGCTGCGCACACACCCCCTCCGGGGCTAAGCCCCTGACAGACAGACATCCTCTCCCCAGGCATCCCTGGGGGAGAAGCCAAGGCGGAGGCCTCTCACAGAGAGGGACCCGCTCGGTGACAGCGGCCCCGGCGAGGCCGAGGCAGCCCCCGCCGCCCGGCATCCTCACCGCTACAGCGCGGCTTCCAGCCCCGGTGCGCACACACGCGGCTCCTCGCCCACGCGCTGACTAAGGATGCCGTGGGAGGAAGGCTTTGGGTGCGACGGGAGGAGAAATAATAGGCAATGTTGGGGTTTGCTCGCTGTCTCTGTCAGTGCTGGCAGCAGGAGTACTCCAGCAGCGTGCTCTTTTTACTGTGGGTTTTTTTTTTTGTGCTGGAAGCCAGCCGGTTCCACGGCAGTGTCAGCCCTTCTCACAAGTAGTCCTGGACAAATTCCGGTTACTTCGAGTGTGTCTCAAATAGGCTCTACTTCTGCTTCATCCATCTCCATGTTCTCCATAATCTCATCAGTCCTTTTTCAGGTGCACGTGGCTGCTGGATAAAACAGTGTGTCTCTGAATCTTAAAGCTAAGGGGTGTGTGTTCATTGTTACTACTGAGGTGTACCTTAGCATAATTTAATGTCTCTTACTTTAGTAATATTGACTGTGTTCATGAACCTCTTTATTCATGCAACATCTGTTTGAATTCTGTAATGACCTGTACTATTACGGCATTGGGTTTTCTTTTCAAGTGACCAATATTATATTAATAGATGCCACTGTCACTATACTGCTGTATGATGAAAGGTAGGTAGGAGGGAGGTACAATTCCTGTACTTCTTTACAATTAATGAATTTGGGCATAGTTTTTAGTTCTTGGATATGAGAAGCAGATTTGGTTTTGTGACAGATCTATTCATGTCAAATATTTAGCAAACATCCCGTAAAATATGTATTTACCAAGCAGTGAGTTGTGCATTAACATTCACTGGGAAAAAAAATCCAAACCATCACCCTACCTAGGCATAAAATAAATAGATGCCTTTTAACTGAAAGTATCAACTGTTTGTGATGGCACCACACAAAGGAAATTTTGCCAGTGAAAATATTAGCAGGATTCAGCACACTGTAGACTTTTTTCACTTATACTCTTCAAAGTGCTCTCCAATTATTTTGACAATGCCTTAGCTTCAAGAAGACCACCCCATAGCTATTGTTTCTATTGTATTTTTTAAAACGTGACTCTGTGTTGTTCTGGTTGCAATCTGCTTGCAAAACCTGTAAGTGGTTACATCATAGCAGAGGATGGTTCCACCACCCATCGCACTGCTGCTGTGCCTTGACTGAAAGCCTTTATGGACCATAAGGATACACTGTCTTTTAGGTTGTGAGAGAAAAATTTCAGCTTTCAGCTGAAAACAGAGCAGGAGATGGGATAAGTAGAATCTAAATGTCCAATCTGGACTGAATAGCTGGGATCCTGGGATTAGTGGCAGTATACTTTCCAGTGTAATTGGATCACGTAGGAGAATTTGTTACTCAGCCAATGATACAATAAAACTACGGGGGAAAACAACCGACAACAAACCAACCCAAAGTAATGGTGAAATTTAGGGATTTAATATTTGGGTCCCAAATGTCAATGCACATACTCAGTTTTGTGAAGGTGATCCTTAGAGCTCAATGCATACAACAGCATTTGCAGAATATCAGCTGCTTTCCAAATGCTAGAAGAAATGCTATAATCTGGCCAAATGAGTTCATCTTAAGCAAAACTTCTCCTACGTATGTGCTCCTGCCATGTATAGTGTATGCTCAGTGAGTAACAGGGAAGGTGAGTGATATATTCAGGGTTAGAAAAGAGACATGGAAGAATGTGCACTGTAAAATCACATGCTTTATGAATAATTTTGAAATAGCAGCCGATGTATTAACAGCTATGGATAGGTATCATCCTTGAAAAAGAGGCCACTCTGACAAATACTGATATAGATGCTCTGCCTTATGTCAAATAAAGTATGTTCACTGAAAGATCCTTCAGTGACCTACAAGAGCAAATTTGGTCTTCAGGGAGAAGTATTTCATTATTTTTTTCTTACAACTTCTAATCAAGAACAATAAGCAGCCTGTCTTCTCTCTTTCCCCAGAGGAATAGTGATCATCACTGCTTCCAGCTTACCATGGACAGAGATTTTCAAGAATTTAAAGTGAGAAAGTCAGGATGATGCAGTTTTCTGATCAGAGTACTCTTTGAAGAATCTTTCCTGGAATAATGTTCATCATTTTCTAAGGTTAGTCATGCAAACCAGAACTTAATGACTGGCTTTGTTTTTCAGTAGTACTAATTAGCTATGTTTCTCATTATGTTAACTGAAATTGGAATAATAAAATCATAGAGCAGTGTAAGACTGTTCTCTGGGGAAAGGATCCTTAAAATTTCCCCTAATCCAGCCTTTCTTGGGAAAGGTACCTATTGCCTTGTCTAGCTGCATCTTGAAAACCTCCAGTGATGGGGATTGCCATGTCCCTAGGGAGGTTGTTCTAGTGAATGGTTGCTCTCTCTGTAAAAAAATATATTTCTTACACTGAAACGGAACATTTCCTGGTGCAACTTGCATTCATCATCTCTTGTCTTCTCCATGTGGCTCCTTATGGTGCTCCTCTTTTCTCTTTGTGACCACCATTTAAAGTACAGGAATACTGTGATGATGTTCCTCGTGAACATTTGCTTTTCCAGGGAGAAGAAAAGGTCCCTCCTGAGCCTTCTCCAAGGGGAAGAGACCTAACTCCTTTGATCTCCTCACAGGGCAGGTTCTCCAGCCCTTGGATCGTCTTTGTGGCCCTCCTTTGGACCCTTTCCAGTCCATCCACATATTTTTTAAATTGTGGAGACAGTTAATGAATATGTATATTTAGATCTGAACTTGAAGTAAACCACTTTAAACTGTTTTTTCTTCCTGCTTTCAATAAATAGTTCTACCTAAGAAATAAATAATTAGAGGTGGTTGTGGCCCTCCTTTAGCAGCTGGCATATGCAGCACCTGGGTGTGTGCATGAGGTGGCTCTACTTACTCGTAGGAGTAATACAAGTCTAGTAAGTAAATCTATAAAGTTATTCCTGTGAAGAAGTGTCTTTACTGTTTCTTAAAAAGGAGTGAAATTTATGCATTTATGGAACTCACATGAGAATATTTTGTGTTCTTTTCATTGTTTTATAATAATTTTGATTTGACAATATTTACCTATACTATGTTGCTTTTTGGATTTATGCAGTGTCCTAGGCTTTAACGAAGAAATAAGTTTGTGATCAAATTCAAACAAATATAGTAAATGCAGTTGCCTTGAAAATGTAACTCTATGGGAATTAAAGAGACTCCAGTTAAATGAATCTGTAAGAATTTTGATAAGGCAAGGATCCAAAAGGCAAGGAGAAACTGTTATGGGGCTGGACATTTGTTCATCTTCTTGCTCTGATTAGTCACTGTATCAGTGAATGAGTTTATCCATATTCTGACTACAGTTTTGCCATATTGTTTTTCCATATCTTGGTCAGTGTAGTGCTATGAATTCAGAAACATAAAGCCAGAACCTGCAGTGGGATATTATTCTATTATCTTTTCTATTATTTTGATATATTTTCCTCAAGATTTTTCAGGACCTCAGTGATGATTACTGAAAAATTTTGCAATATTTTTGGGTTTATTAAAGAGGAAAGCTGTGTGGTGGAATGAAAAAAAAAAGTAGAAAAACGTGCTGTGACAAACACTAGATATTTGCAAAACTCCTGTTGAAGTTAATTTTCCTCATAGATAAAGGGTCTAGAATTTATCCATCTTCCATCAGATGGTGAACATCTTTTATCTTCTTTGATAGCCATTTGTCACAAGCATACTTGGCTCTTGTGGGATTAGTACTATTATTCTTTTTCTTAAGATTTACAATAAACACTAGGATGCTTGTACTGCCCTACTGTATCATTGCTGATATATGGGAAGAAGAAAATACTGCTCTTTGATATATGCTTTGTAAAGGGTGGGGGATCTGTGTTTCCGATGGAAAAATTACCAGTGAGCACAGCTACAATAACAAATCTCTATCTGAAATGTGCAGAGATGAGTCCTCTGACTCCCTACAAATCTCAGGTCATCCAAAAATAGAGGACCACTTCAAAAGACAGAAAACTGTCTCTTTTCCCCTGGTCTTCTTTATGGGACACTGCATGGTTTATAACTCGTCCACCCTACGCACAGAGACACAGCTACAAACTCTCCTCCACCCCTTCCACTCTGTTTTCACAGAACTCCAACCTGCACCACAAATTTTATATGCCACTTTTACTGGTTGCTTGAGGATTTTTGAAGTGGGGAAAAAACAAACCTTGTAGTGGGAATTTGGCTACAAATGTAATAGTTGTAGACCATCAGTTATTCAAACTAATTTTATCAAATCATCTCTCACTCATCACCATTGTATTTGTTTGCAATTTGTCATATCTGAAGATGATAGCAGTAAAAACCATCTACCACTTCTTTTTGGAGAGCTTCTTTCATGTTAATACTGTAAAAAATGTAGCAGCTTAAAGTAGCCTTCTTAAAGTATCCTGCTGAAAAAATGATACAGGTTTATTAGAAGTGGGGCCATTAGTCCCACTTATATTTAAGTTTCCCTGTATTTAAGTTACCTTCCATTTATTAAACATTATTTTTCTTTGCTAAAACTGTATAAAAATGAGACTTGAGCTAAATTTCAGCACCTGCTGAAACCTACCTTGTCATGAATATTTTTGTTTGGTTTAACTTCCAAAATACCTCAGCCATTCAAAGAGTTCAGTGAGAAACATAGTGTTGTAATGTAAAAACATCTTATTGACTTTCAGAAGGACTAATAGATTTTCTTTCTTGTATTAGTCATGGTAGATCTTTTTGCTTTAAGGGAACTGATTGCCAATATACAGAAGACATTTTAAGCAATGTTAGAGTAGACAAGCTTAAGGGAATTTACTGCAAGAACCAAAATAAGATAAAGTAGGTCAGCTTGCTTGAAAAGTAGGTTCTGAGCAAATGAAGTAAGAAAACAGTTAGAAGAAGATTTAAAATTCAAATTGAAGGATAAGGTAATTTTCTGTGGTACTGTATTAAACAAGGAAGGGTAGATGCAAAACAAATAAAAATGAAATTTTTTATGCTAAGCAGTGCTATCAGATAACATAATGTACTCTTGTCAGATGCATAACTGTTGATTTCTCTGTAGAATTGAGCTTGTTGCTACCTCTAAAGCAATGAGGCTCCTAATGATCTCTTTGAAATATCTTTGTAAAAATTTCTTTAAGAAGTCTGCTGATCTGTGGCGTTGAATCAGGGGTTTGTAATGTTTTTTGTGTTATGAATATGGTTTTTGCTCTGAGAAAACCCGATTGAATCTGACCAAGTTGTAACACTTTTGAAACAGTCAGCTGCACAATCTGAAAGCCCTCACAGCTTTCTTCTATGACGAGGAACAGTCCTACTTGTTACAGACCTGATCTAGGCAGAGGGAAAGGACATGGCTTTGGGAGCACTTCTATTAAAAGACTGATCCTATTTGCGTGTGAATAATGTATGTATCTATCACTTACCGCATTTCTTTTAAGTCAGGGAAGCATGCTCTATCTGTGCAACCTCAATTCATTTCCATATAAATATTCATCATGATGCGGTCTTCAACTTCACACAAACAACTTCTCCAGACTAAGCTGTTTGTTTTGGGTACTCTGTTCTTGTTGTGAAGAGCCAGCAGATGTGAAAAAGAAGTCTTAGATAGCTGTAGGGACGCCTGGAACCTTCTGACTAACTGGAAAAACTATTTTATTTTAGGAGATCTTTGTAGATTACTGTTTTAATGCAAAAACTAAATTAAGGCAAGAGAACAGAAAACAGATGAGGTAATGCATAAATGTAGATCATCATACGAACTTTAGCTTTTGTTTTAATATTAAGCAAATTATGCTTTCCATTTTAACTGAGAATCAACCTAAAAATATACTGAATAACATAATAATAGAAATGTCTCGTTTAAAAGGGAAATTTTGTGAATTTTGAGGGCTAATAAAAAGAGAGGACAACAATACAAGCAGGAATAGACAATAAAATTGAGTTCATAAAATAATTCTTTTCTCTAGTGCAGTGTTGTTTGGTTTTTTTTTGTTTGTTTTTGGTGAAAATTGACAGATTTGTTAAAATCAGAATACTCAATCCAAAAATTAAATTAGACTACATCAGGATTGACAGTTCCTTCCAAGACTAGCCACTTAACAGGACTGAAATAGCTTACACTAGGAAAACCAATGAAAATAGGAAATAATTAATCCTTGCTTACTGTAGAAATCAAAGAGAAAGAGCAGAAAGGAATATTAAATGAAGAGCAGCCTTGACAAAAATATGTAAACATGTTGCTTGTCGTAGGTTAAAAATATTGAAGTAGTTTTAACCAAAGATGAGATAAATGTTCTTGGAATTTTATGGCCAGCAAAATTAATTATTATTTCTTTTTAGTGAGAAATCCACTCAAGGGTGAAAACCCCAAAGCAATTTTTACCATTGTTAAAATAATTATTTAGACCTGTGTTTTCTAGATTCCCAGTACTAATTTCATGTAATTGACCTGTGCGTTAACACAGAAGAAACTTTCCCATTCCTTTCTTCCCTTGTCTTATTCATTTTTTGATTCATTATCAAGGAAATAAATTTGGAACCTGAATTCTTAGCAGCTTTCCCACACTTCTTGGGATTGGCACAGCAGGGAATTTTGAATACCTCGGAATATGTGGTCTCTTCTGCATTTCTCATTGCTGGAGAGAGACTGTCCCTTTCAAGCAGCTTTATGCCAAACCCAAAATCTGAACTGGATCAAGCTTTCCTCTCCTCACAGAATATAAACAGAGAGGATCATCTGCTTTCCTTATCTTCTTCTTTTCTCTCCTTTTTAGCCTTCATTCTCTTCTTTGAATAGAAGTACCAGGCAGCTTTCAAGAATACAAATATGTTTAAAATCAGAGTGCTACTAAAAATAGGCTGTAACTAGTCATACTGTCTTGTTAGTCCTCTGCGCATGCCTGGTTGTTCCTCAGGACAGTATGCATTCCCCTGCATTGCTTAGTTTCAGGTGACACTGGCATCAGATTTTTGCCATTTCTCATCAAAGAAAAGTTTTCAGCCTTACAAAAGATCTCCCACAAAGGAAATCCTGGAAGTGACAGTTGTTGGTAGCTGCTTTACGGAAAGCTAGAACAAAGCCTTTCATCCTTCAAGTTCTTATTTTAAAAAGGTTCTAGCCAGGTGATATAATGGAAAGGTTTGGTAGTTTTTTACTAGAGATTTTTATTAAATCTTCATGCTTATTATTAAATACTTCTGTGACACGAAAGTGTTGGAGAGTCTCTGGCAAGTTTCTCTTGCCTGCTTATGGCAAAAGTTTATTAACACAAACTTATGTAGCCATTGGGAAATATTTATTTTTTATGTGCTAGTGGCAGGGATTCTGTGAAGATGTGAAACTATGCAAAAAACATTATTCTTAAGAAGATACAAAGGGACTTTATATTTAGAAAGAAAATGATGATGAATCCAGTTAAACATAAGCAGCTTCAGAGGAGTATTTAAATCCCAAAGGATGATCAATATCATCAATATATAATCTAAAAAAAAAAAGCATATTTCTAGCCTTCATAATGGCTTTTCTGTCTCAGTTTCACTCTGCTTTAACTGGCATTGCCACTAATTTCTATCTGATTTCACTTAAGTTATAAGGCAGTGCAGTGACAAACAGAGGTTCCTGATTATATAGCAATGGACTTCTGCTTTCTGTGTATTAGTTTTCCTCCAGTGGCTGTTATGAGCAACTTCAGGTCCAATATGAGACAGATTTAATTCAGCATTAGTTAGGTTGGGTCTTACAGTAGTAACTTATAAAAAATTATACCATTATTTATGCCTATATGGCCTTAACGAAGGCTTTCATTTTATTTAAATGCAAATGTATAATTCAGTTGTTCTTCTCTAAAAGGGACATGTTTTTGTGCTTAATGTAGAATGCCTAGCTTTCAGCACTGTTCTTTTGTCCCAGATTATGCAGGTCTTGAGGTTATCAACACCCTGAAACCACAGGAGGAAAAGACAGGTAAAAAGTGTAGTACTTGCATGGGCAGGAGTCACTGTTTTATTTCTTGCATTGTGGCTCTTGCAGCCATACTGTGCTACTAGAGTCCTTTTCTCTTCTGTGATAGTGGTCAGTGGCAAAATCAGCATTGGAAGGTGTCTTAGACATTTTTAATTGTGAACAAGAAAAAGAAAAAAAAAACAAAAGAATTGCTCAAAACTCTGGGAGGTTTATCAGGCTATGATTAGTTTCACCTTATAATGCTTAATAACTTTTTGTGGTGTTAGTGAAGGAATAACATATTTCAGTTTCAAGTGAAATGTATTCCCTCCATCTAACTAATTTATTTTCTTTATTATCACAGTATTGGTTGAAAAAATAATTTGTTTATTGTTACTTTTTTTTTTTTCATTGATAGCAAGGTTAAATCAGGCTCTCAAAAGTACAATTAGGGAGCAAAGCATCTACCATCTGCTGAACTACTGCCTGTATTATGTAGGCAGGGATGGGTCCTAGGGCTTTTCCACTACTTCTGCCTCTAGGATATGTTTCCGAAGCTGCCCAGCTGCTTGAATAGATAGCAGGCATTGGCCAGGCCTGTTTGACATTTCCTCATGGCCGTGGTTGGGCATGAAGGTGAGATCTGAAATCCAGACAAGTTTGTAAATATTCATATATTTACACATATCATACAAATATACAATATTACTGACTTCAGTGCCCTTGCAGGGGTCAGAGGAGACCTCGGGACAGGGTTTCATATTTGTGATTGTGGCAGGTGCACGCACACCCCCCACACTCACCTCCAGGTGATACATGGTGGCCTCCAGCCTTTTGTGCTCATATTTTCGTCCCTTACAGTGCCACACCATGGCTGTGGCATTCACACCATGACCTTCATCACCTCTCCCTGTCCCTGCTCAGTGGCAGGAAATAAGAAGGAAGGACCTCTCGGTGAACAGACAAGGTTCCCAGCCAATGAGAAGCCTTGATCCAGAGAAGTTTCTGAACCATTACTGTGTGTGACCATGAGCCCTGATCCAACCAGGTTATAAAATCATAAAATCATTAAGGTTGGAAAAGACCTCTAAGGTAATTGAATCCAACCATTAACCCAACACTGCTATGTTCACCACTAAGCCATGTCCCCAAAGATCGTCAAATCCAACCATTAACCCAATATTGCCATATTCTCCACTAAACCAGGTCCATGTCCAAGTGCCATGTCTACACATTTTTTGTACACTTCCAGGGTTGATGACTCCATAAGTTCCTTGGGCAGCCTATTCCAATGCCTGGCCACCAAATTTTTGGTGAGGAAATTTTTCCCAATATCCAGTCTAAACCTCCCCTGGTGCAACTTAAGGCCATTTCCTCTAATCCTGTCACTTGTTACTTGGGAGGAGAGACCTGCTCCTCACCTTGCTGCAAGCTCTTTTCAGGCAGCAGTGGAGGATGATAAGGTCTCCCCTCAACCTCCTTTTCTCCAGGTTAGACAACCTCAGGTCCCTTAGCTTTTTCTACTAAGACTTGTGCTCTAGACCACCAGCTTCATAGCCCTTCTTTAGATGTGCAAATGGGACCCATGCCAGAAGTGCCCTGGGTGTGGTGTTCCTTATACCTCTGTGACAGTGATAGACTTCTTTTTGCACTGAAGACATTGTGCACTTGCCAATCATCACAGTCAACAATTTTGGTCAGAATTACAATGGTCTCTTTTGGAACTGGAAACTACAGGCATCAAGAGTTTTAGGAGTGCTGATGTGGGAATAGGACTCTAATTCACTCTCTCTTCTGCCTTCTGGGAAAAACAGATGGTCATAGACTCCAGAGGAGGTACTCAGAGCTCTTTTGCCTTCTTTCCCCATCATTTTGGGAGTCTGGTGATGCTTGTGGGAAGAGAGCAGCTGATACTGTTTTTCTAAGATAGAAGAGGTTCCAGATCTATTAAGAGAGACTCAGTAGCATGGGAAAACTCTGTTTTTTTACCCACTCTTTTATGAAAGACAAGCTTAGTCTTTTCCCACTTCTCATATGTAGGCCCATGCTGCAGGCTAATTTTGGCCTGGGCATGTGTAGAAGTGAGGCTGTGACTGGACATGGCCTGATTCTTGTAATTGGACAAGGAGAAATTGATCTCTAGGTCATTGGGTGATTAATGTAAACAATATGGTGTGATATATATCTGTAACTGCGTAGGAAGATGCAGGCAGACATGTTGCAGTCTTCTCAGAGAGCAGACCCTCTGCCTGGCTGTGAGACAAAGCCAGGCAGAATGTTGTGTCCAGGCCACCTAGACACACTGTCTGGGGGCATGGACACAGAGTCTGCTAGGAAGGTAAGATATGCTTAAGATTAGGATTAGATGCAGTAGAGATAGTTTAGTTTAGGATTAGGCTGTAGAATGCCGGCACGCGAATAGTTAAATAAACACCTGAGAAAATGAAATCCTGCCTTCTCATCATGATTTCCTGCCTCTTGGATGCCCACAACACAATACTCACACAATGTAGTTTCTCAGGGCTTTGTTAAATTACCCCTTTACTTAATCCTGCCAAGAACAGTGCCTTTTCAGAAACAGAGAGACATGCAAATTATCAGTACAGGGAAGCTACTACTGCTTAATTGTATTTTGGATACTGAATGAAGGAGACTGTCAGAGTCTTTGGCTCCAAAAACAGGGCCAAAGAAAGAGTACATGGAAAGCAAAAGTGTTCTGGGAAGTTGTTTGAGTACAGCGGTTTAGAAAGCCGGAAAAGATATGAAGACTTTGAAAGCCATGGAACTAGTGTTGGTCATCATTTACATACACTTGCTGTACTTACATACATACATAGGTTGGATACATTTCTGCAGTGAGAATTAGGAGACAACTCAAAATCAAAGCTTGAAAAAAAATCTTGATTTTTCCTTTGTGCTGGGCTATTCTAAAACTTGTTGTATGTATTTGAATCCTGATTGTCAAAGTCAGAATCTTCCATTACACTATTTCATAGGTGATTTTTTGTTGAAAAAAATCCCAAATAACAAACTCTCTAAAATTGCATCATCCTAACTGGCAGCAACAACTTTCTATACTATTCTTGTTGATTTCTTCTGCTAAATAACACCAACTTGGAGAAACACCTTTGTAGAATGAAGGAGTTAGGACTGTACACGTGCATTTTTCTGCAGTGGGGTGGTGCATAACTCCAGTGCAGTGCCAGTAGAGTAAGCAGTGAATGGCAAAGAACATAATTTCTTTAGAAGGATGCTGTGTTCCTACATGAAATCCCTAGACAGACCTTACTCTTATTTGGAGATTATCCTTTGTCTGAGGCAATGTAGCTCTTTACTTCTAAACTACCAAAGTGTCCTTGTCTTTCTCTCTTATTTCTTTTGATGAATAAAAAATTACATTACAGAGTGAAAGTGCCATCTGTGAGATAGTTTTAAAAAATATCTACAGTATGTCTCTTCATGTTCACACTTTCCTCTCATTTTGATCACATATCTTATGCAGCATGCTGCACAACATAAATACACAGCCTTTTCCAGAAATATGCCTGTGTACACCATGTAAATTTAATGTCATATTGCACTTTTTAATTGTGCTAGTTAGAAGTTTGTCTGTTTAGATGACTTAAGACGACTTAATGGGCTGCTTAATTTCTCAGCAAGCACCTTTCTTGACAAGCGTATTTACTTGGGATAACAGAAGATCCTGCACTGGATGTTTCTGAAACATCTTTAAGATCTAAGTAAAGCCAAATAGCTTGTTTGAATCTGTCACAATATGCCTAAAATAAGAGAGAAGTGGTCAGTTCATCTAGAATCCACTTCTGAAGTGACTGCTTATTATCAGGAGTCAGATATATGTTAATCCTATTCATATGTCTGTGTAAAGTATGTTGTGTCCTTTCATGCATGTTTATATGAAATGCATCAAGTAGTTTATGAAGGGGGTTACCAGCAAAGTGTGAATATTTCTCAAGTTCAAGACTAAAAGCACCATTCTACTTGAGAACTTAATTTTTTCACTGTATTATTTGCAATAATAATATTAAGTGATATTATTTGGTAAAAGTTGCTCTTAAACAAGGCCAGGTGAACTTTAACATCTCCAGAGTAGAAGCTGTATTTTGATGGGTTAGGTTAAATGTAATAAGGAGGTAGCTGAACCTGAATAACTGATGAAGGGTTGATCTGTACCATAAAATAAAGAAGGGGCATTTTGTGTTGGCTTTCCTTTCATGAAGACTAGCTAATAGTCTTGAAGGTACAAAGGAATTAAGGTCCAATAGCCAGGCAGAACCAGCCAGCGTTAGCTGAAACTTGCAAGAAAAGAGAAAGCTGACAGTGATAGGCAGATGTACAAGTTTTACTGGTCATTTCTGTCAAGCTCTCTTTTTGTAAGTCTTTGTGAACCGTGCCAATTACTTTGTATTCCACAATGAGGAGTACAATGAAACACTCCAACTACAGATAAAGCTTGTGAGAGAACCTTGTTGGAAAAAACAAAAGCCATCATCCATATCTCCTTAGACACAATATGTTATTTTTCAGATGGAGCCTCTGATAAATGAAACTCTACCATCAACAGTTACTAAGGTAGAGGACACAAGACACAGTTTATTTTTCTGTTCTCCTTACAGATAAGTTGTTGCAATGGATAAGGGTGTCACGGGAATCTATAAAATGGATATCCATGTTCCTGTGTCAGCAAGGGGGCTCCTTGGCCTCTGATCACTCATCAGGACCAAATCTTTTCTCTGTATGTTCATTGTGCAACTGTGCTATGGATGTGAGTGTCTGCAGCCTCTGAAGTGCCAAATTCTGCTGGAATGGTTAGAAACTTCTGCTTTGGAGCGGAGCTGTAACACCAATGAGATTGCTTTTGGCTGTTCAAATAAGACACAGGAAACATGCTCTATATTCTCCTTCAGGGAAAATAGTTATAGCGTGTAATTTATGCAGAGCACCTGGGAACAGTATCAACTAACTGGAAAACCTACTAAGAAAAAATATTGTTTTGTATACAGTGTGTTTGTAGTAAAAATACCTGTGTTTGGACCTGTGGACACTATGAGGATTTTGGGCCCAATTCTCAATTATTTCTGTTTGGCACACAACAAAATGAAAAGAGGACCAGTACTCTCTTTTGCCTTTTTTTCCTGGTTTGTGGCAACTTAGCTCAGCTATTTAGACATTGTCAGAACACTGTATCGTAACATCTACAATGACATTAAAGAATGAGCAGTTTTTAAATGCATAACTTGAAAAAACTTAAAACATAAAAAGCTAATTACTTTATTCAAAAAGTAATACTAATATTAGTTTCATTAAACTTATTCATAATATCAGTATACATTATAATATATAACATGAGGCAATATAATTATTAATTATAGCTATAATTACTAGTAACATTTATTAATATCTATTAACTGAAATAAAATAGATTTAAATATTACAAAACTCCAAATATTTATTCAAGCTGGATGCCACATTTTTTTAATTTTTTTTTGTTATAGTGTGCAAGAAACAACCATTAATCCAGGATTTGATGTCTTCAGATTCAAACAAATATGCCAGGACAAGGCATGCCAACATACACTGCAAAAGGAAGCAGAGTAGGATAGCTGCAGGTTTTCAAGCCTTGTATATACTGAAAGCTGGTGTAAGAAAACATGTTTATTTTTATTTTAGAGAGGAAGTTAAAAAAAAATGACTCCCTGTTGTGCTTTGGCATTTTGCCTGTCTCAGCTTTGATGGAGCGGCAAGCACCCTGCAGTCTTCCCGGAGCAGCAGCAGGGCTCCAAAGTCGGGGGTATGATCCTGCACAGAAAACAGCTGCTGGAATTCTGATGGGTCTTGTTTTAGTCTTGGTCCCTATCTCACCCAGAATGAGTTTTGTGTCAGAGAGGAAAAAAAAAAGCCATTGGGGAGGTGGTGTTCAGACACCCCACATGGCTGTGAGGCCTGGGCTCTGCTCCAGCAGTCACACAGGTAAATGCAGTACTGTTCAGAACATTTCTCTACCCTAGCTTTCTTCCAGCTTTGATTATTTCATCTTTATCGAATTGTCAATTTACTGGTGCAGGTCTGTCCATCTCAGGTCTTGAGGTGCACCACTTAGTGTTGTCAGAGGGCAAAACCTAGGGATCGTATCATAACAAAATATGCCATATCATAGCATGTTATCCTAATAATCACTCTGTTACTGCAGTGAAAGAACAGGGTTAAGTGTGCACGTCATTACCCCTGTTGTTTCTTAATTGACTGAAAGAATCAATTTCCATTTGTCACATGCAATTTTTTTTTACAACTCATTGGTTACATCATGCTCAGCATTTTGATCTGTTTCTGTTTCAAAATAAAGTCTTTGACTTGATGCTTTGTAGCTTCAGTGATATGGTTATTTACAAGGAACATAACTGATACTCTGACCTAACCTCAGGTCTAAGAATAGAATGTACAAATTTACAAAACGCTGTGCTTTGTTAACTTAGTGCTCTACAATGTGTTCAACTAGGGTACATTCATCTTCAGTATATTGCTGTTCTGTCACTCTCTGATAAGGTATGCTAAAAAATAGCAATCGTGCTGAAGCAAGCTATGTGAGTGAGACCGAAGAAAGAAATGTTCAGCCTGGCTTACTACAGAACTTACTAGACACAAATGTACAAAGTTTAGAATCCACATTTAAAATTAGGTGATTAGCTGATTTTTTTTTTGTTAAGGATTACCTAGTTTTAGCTTAAATTTCATGCTCACATAAATCCAATGTCAGTTTTGTGATGATAGTCTTCTGCATGTACTAGTTGCAAGGTTTTCAGAGTTTTTTGTTAATGTCCAGACTTAAAAGTAGTCTTTTACTTTGAGTTCCAATATCTGCCTTTAGAGAATTCAACAATGTCATGGAGGATCTAAGCAGCAAAAGAGGAGAAACTAAGCAGGAAGAATATTGGTGGGGCAGACTGACAGCTGTTATTATTAAAGAACAAGTGGGGAGAAGTAATTTTTTAGATGTATTGTGTCTGGTGGTATGACTCAGGGAACAGGATTAAGCCATACTCCCAAATAAAAGTTCTTGTGTACTAATTCACTGAATCAACTTTATTCATCCAGATTGCCAATATTAATATGCTATGAATATTACAAGTCTTTGAGGGCAATCAAATATAGACAAGAAAAAGGAAAGAAAATATCAGTACATCTGCAGTGAAAGCACATTAAACCATTTCTTTCCTTTGGTGGATTTAGGAAAAACATGTTGTTATGGACTTTAGGTGAATTATTAGATTTTTTGATTATGAAGGTTGACTGCAAGTCAACTTTGTCTTATCTTTGGATGTGTAGGAGAATGCCCCCCACATTTTTAGATGTGTTACAAGCATTCAGATTTCTCCCAGGTGTTATAATATAAAATGGTATCTAATTCTGTATCTGAGTTTGGGCTGATACTCCAAGTGCAAAACATTTTGATCCTTGTTTTCCTCCTTACGTGGATGAAAACATATCAGTAATTACACCAACTGAAATTATCTGAGATACAGAAGATACAAAACAGTTGAGATCAGAACTCCAAAAGCCTACTGTTGCTAGCTAAATTAAAATGCTCACAAACAGCATGATCACGTTGTATGAGAAATAACAACGTTGGGTGGATGATTACATCAACCTCTTCTTAGAAGAAAGACAATGACTTTTGATGGTTCATTGAATTTGCAGTCTTTTAACTTGCCTTAGCAGCCTAGTTAATCTAGAGGAACCTTATGATTTTTTGGTTTTCATTTCTAGTGTTAAAAGAGAGATGGTCCCTTTCTTAGGAAGTTTGTGGACAGGTTTCCTGACATCTGTAGAAAGAAAGTGGAAAAAAGTAGTCAGGAAAGTTGACATATAGTAGCTATTATTAATAGTAATAGCTCAGATACTTTTTTTTTATTATTTTGAAATATTTCTAGATTTTTTTTGTGGAATGACACTTGCTATTGGGGACTTTGAGCCCAATGCTTTGAGCTCAGATGGACTTTGAGCCCATTTTTTATGTGGTAAACTAAAAGAGGCATGAAATCAAGATTTCTGTTCTAAATGCTAGCATGGCTTTAGCTATTATTATCCAGTACTAAAATATTATTTCCAAAATAGCCAATTTATTTTTCAGTTGTGAAATCTCAAAACGTTTTATGGGTATTTTTCTTTTCACTTTCATGTAACATCTTTGTGGATTCCTGTTGTAGTGTGTAATTAGTATGTATTTCTGTATGTATATTATGTATCTCTGTATTCTATAGATTCCCACTGTTGTTTCTCCATCTTTATATAAGTCATTTGCTAGCGGACCTTAGAGATATATAAAAAGTGTAGGGGGAGGAATAATTTTCTGTGCAATCAGTCTCTGAAAACGGAGCATGTATTTGGTCTGAAAAGGGAATAAATGTTTATGAGAAGGAAATTTTGTTTTAAAATTTCTGAGTGGGAAATTCAAAGAACACAAAATACCCAACCAAAACCCCCCCTAAAAAACTACTCCAAGTATCTGTTTGCAATGCAATAAGGCAAAAAGGTGATTGTTCACTTTACTGTGTAGATAAGCTCAAACCCCCACAAACTTCCGAATTGGAAAGTTGCAAACATCTTCTCAACCGAATCAGAAAGTTGAATGTCTTGGCTCCTTTATAGCAGAAGGGGGCAATGTTGGCCTTAGAAAGAGAATTTTTCTCTTGCCATCAATCTAACTAAATTTCATACCTAAGGCTAGAAGTAACACTGAACAGAGCTGCTTCACAGGAGGAGTGACTTTTCATTGATTTACTTAACTAAAGTTGCGAGACTGTAAGATGGTATATAATGAATTTTTGATCCTGACTCCAGTGCAGGGAATTCTCATAGCTTTTATATCATATACTAATGCCATAGGTTTTGTAAAATTCACAGTTACATCAGAAACATGAAGTCATCTAGGAAGAGATTTTCAAGCTTCATAGAAGCTATTGGGTCACACTTTTTATTAATTGTAATTTATAGTTTCTATTTCAATCCAAGATTCAATGAGGTATAAACCTGTCTTCCATGAATTTCTAGCATTCCTGCTAAGAAACAAACAAACGAAATCTTAATTTTTTCCTTTTCTTTCACTGTTATTCATGTATAGCAGACATTTGAACCAACTCACTACAACAATTTAATATAAAATTCCTATGTTTGACTGTATTAAAAATGTGCCATGCCAGTTCTCAGGAAACATGTTGTTTCATCAAATCAACATTATGCCACCAAAGTGGTAGAAAATAACTGAGAAAATAAAATCTAAAAATAAATTAAATATAATCATATGGAAATAATAACAATAAAAGAATAACAAAGAAATAATAGTGTTTGTTGTACTTATTTCATACTAGAGAAATTACAAAAAAAGGTAGCCAAAGCCTACTGAGATTAATAAAAAAATATTTTTTCTTATTGCTTAATGTGTGTTAAACTAAGGATGCTATGATTAAGAGGTGCATATTATTAACACAAAGCTTTATGAGAGATAAATTTTATGATGTAATTATAATTTGTAAATGGAAGTATACCCTTGTACTATCATAATTTTTAGTCTGATAATATTCTGCATAATGTGTAAAAAGTTCACTGCTGTGAAAACAATGACTACTGTAGATGAGTAGTTAATTGAATTATTTTCCTCAATAAAAGTATCATATTCCCTACATGTGATGAAAAATATATCTTCAATTATTTGTTAACTAATTTGACATATTCATATAATTAATTAATTAATAATATTCAATACTGTTTTTAAATCAGATTGTTTGCTTTTCTTAAAGTTGCATTCATTGAATAAGTCTCATTTATTAAATGATTTGAAGCTCTTAATAGTCCCTCAGCCAGTTTTACAGCTCCCTGCTCTGTGCCACTGAGCCCAGGGCAAAGAAAAGGAAAAGAGAGTTGTGCCTTCCTTTAGCTCTTGGCACTAGCCCAACATAAAAGCTGCTAGAAAATTATTCTCTTAAAAGAAATGGTAGGAAGGGCTGGTAGGGAAAGAAAGAAGTAGAATCCTGGGAAATGGAAGACTGAGTTTACTTGATCAATTTTTTTTTATTATTAAGCTACAATGTTGCCAGTGGAATCTGAATGTTCTTTCAATAGGGTACCCTGTTGAGATCCTCATATGGTATAATATAATGTGGAAAGGGAATGAACCATCTGTGATTTTTATAATTTACTGTGAGCACAAAATCTGATATGTTTTGAGGCTTCTGTTTTATGACATTACTATAGAAAGTATGTAGATTATCCTGAGGTGAAGACAAATCACCATGAGGCGTAGTGCTGGGATGGTGATCCATTTGGGTTTCTTTCCTTTGAGCCTGCCATAGCTCTGCACTGAGCAGCATGCAGCCATGGGAGGTGCTGTGTGTGTTGGAATATGTGTTAAAAACCGAGATCCCACCTTCATCAGAATTCCATGGCTCTTTTCATGGCACTGGGTGTTAACTCTGTAAACTGGCCAAATGTGTAGTCGAGTAATTATGCTCTCCCTTCTGCAGAACACGTTCCAGGTAGTTTGAATTGGAAAATATTTTTCTGTTTTGTTTTATTAGATGGTGGTTTCTAAAACAGCCTTGTTAAAAATGGTTCTAGCAAATTCAGTTCCATCTGCATTTAAGTGATGGATAAATGACCAGTCTGAGCTTTCATTTATACCATTATTGAGGTACTTTTGATGAAACTGCATTCAATTCTAGTTTTCTTTATTCTCCTCCAATGTGTAATATCAGCAATTCCTAAGCTATAGTTCAGAGGTTGTATAGAATTGGTCAAAGTCAAAACTAGAAAATGCAGTTATTATTAAAATTCATTCAAAATTCATTCAAAAAACCTGGGAATAAGTCAATATATGTTATAAAACTGCTGTGTCACAACACATAATGGAATCCAGGGGAATTTTTGTTTGAGCAGAGGCTTCAGGACTCAAACTCTTTGTGTTGTTTTTAACACAAAGCATCGTCAAGGTGTCTTGCACTTTTCCTACAAAAAATACATCTTTGTCTCTTGGACTTAAAACAATTTCATTTTAACATGACCACTATTATGTCTCAGGACATGCCTGAAATAAGTTACAGTAATTTCTGGACACAAAATACTACCTACACCATAAGCCTCTCAGGGTTTTCTAGATTTAAAACAATTTCCAAATTGTTTCCACATGTTCTTTGAATGGACATAACGTATAAAAAAGATGTGCGTAATAGAATAAGTTTAAGTCTGCAGTGTCTTTTGAATTTTTTTAAGACTGAGGGCAAGGCTTATAACAGACTAATCTGCAGACTATCTGCACTGCTTATCTGTTGGGGTATCTCTTAGCAAGCCAGCTAGTTCACTTGGGGGAAAACCCTCCAGCACATCTGCACATTGCTTGGGTCGGGTTACGTGCAGTCTGGTTGGGCTGAGGCTTTCCATGCTTGGCAAGCTGTTTGCTCGTGTAGCTTTGTGCTGGTGTCTGACAGTGCTAGAAGATGGATGTCAGACAGACAAACAGTCCACCACCATTTCATGAGGGGCCGTGGTGTTGTCTTCAGGAGAGGAAAATATATAGGGGGCAGATTGAACCGGGTTGGCTACAGGGCAAATAAGAACTTGGAAGCAGGGGTTTGGGAATGCTCCTTTTTAGGTCCCTCCTTGGCAGCTACCAGGTTAAGTACAGCACACATATTGACTGAGAAGTTATAATGCAGCTTTCACGAGAACTAGGATTTTTGCCCACACTTTGAAGATTTTCTTACTGTGCCATAGAAGCATCTTGGGAAGTAATGTGATGAATCCTGCTTTCTATTTCCATTTGTTGTTCTCTTAGACACTGAAAAATGTACAACACTTGCTTGTTGATGCAGAGGTGTTTTGGCTTTCAAATGAATAAACAGTTACAGCAAGCTCAGATGGTATTGTCAAGTCTAGCTTTTCACACATTACAGCTTCTGAGAATTTAGTCATACTGACTTTTGTAATCTTCCCTGAAAAAATGACTAGACCACTTCTTCGGTCCCTTAAACTTGAACTTTTAGAAGATGGATGAGCCTCAGAAAGTCTAAAATATCACTCTATGTTGCCCTTTAAAAATGTAATTTTAGCCAATGTCTGGTCTACACCTGCACACATCTGCTAATGAACTCATGAACTACATTTTGGCAACATATACATGCTTTCTTCTAAAAGGCTTGGCCTTCTCAACTGAAAGTAATTAGTAAAATAATAAGTTCAAAATTTTCCTTTTAAAAACTATTATTTTTCCATGGGACAAAGTGGCATTGTGGCCTTAATACGTAACAAAGAACAAAAAGAAGAAAGACATTTGAATAAAAAAAATTTTAAGAAATGAGTTACAATGTGAAGTCTAAATAATTGTCATAATTTTTCAGAATCACGTACCTAATAAATATATTTTCTAAATTTAGGCCATTAATTTGCATATTTAAATGCAGGAATTCTCTTTTCAAGGAAGATTTCAAATTGATATTCAGGCTTACCTGTCAGAGACTGTTCTTCTATTACGTGCCAGTGTACAAATGGCAACTTATTTGAGCCTTAAGTTGGTGGTCAGTACAGTCTTCTTAATCATAGAGAGTGCATAAAACTCATCATATAACTTCTGATAGCTGTCATGCTGTAACTAAAAGAGATAGAGTTGACAAATGCTATAATAGAGAGAAAAGCACACCAGCAGTTATGGGAGATGACATATTTAGGCATATGCATGTGCATTGGGTTTGCAATTAGTTTAGCCAAGGCATGTTTTGGACCACAGCGGCCCCAATTTTGGAGGCAGGAGTTTTCCCTGATACATGGAAGAGAGTGGACTAATCTCACTGCGATCTCTGAGCAGCAGCCCAGGGCACACCAGTCTTTGTGAGCTGCAGGCAGGAGCCACACAGGGCATAGCACTGGCATCTCTGCTCTCATTTGAAACTGCATAGGTGCTAGAGATGTAACTGCTGTTTGCAACTTCATTCCTAAGCATAGGAATGAATGAGTGTGTGTTTACGAACTTGTCTTAGAATCTTTTAAGCCTTGTGTTTTTCCCAACACATTGTAAACAACATTTGCCAAGCGAAATTTTGTGGACAACAGTATTACAAGCATGGGTTAAATGTCTAAGAAATAAGCACTATATTATTTCTTTTTAGCTCATTGTATTTGCACAGCACAGGTGGCCTGCAGATGTGTGGTAAATACTATCCTCCAGCGACATGTTAGACATGTTAGAGTGTTCATGCTCAGGCAGCAGGATTGCAGTAAGTCCAAGTGCTTCTGAGAGAGTGCATGGTGTGCAGTTATGTTGTAACTCTGAGGTTTCCTAAACAAATTGCATTTACAGGGTCTGTGCACTATAATCTCAGGAATGCCAGAAGGTGTGGTAACAGGTAGGAATTACTGGGCTTACCTACTGATCCGATTAGGCTATGACATGTAAGGAAAACTTTAAGAACCCCCTAGATAGAATTTGCAAGGTTCAATCAAGGAAAATAATCCAAGTCTCCCCTGGAGACCACACTGAGAATAATCACAGATCTCTTAGTACTTTCTGTTTCATGCTTAAAATATTTGGCAATTAGCAGAACCTAGGATATGATATGCTGATTAAAAGAAATGCATCCTTGTTATTGTTTTGGAATAAAAAAACAAAAAGAACACGAACTTCCTTATCATGTGTTGTGCTTTGGAAGGAGCTTGGCTCTAACTTTTGCTCATAGATGTAGAATGTGAAATGGAATAGGACACACATGTACTTAGCAGGTGGGCTGAAATACTGCATTTATGCATATGTATGTGTTAATAAGGATGTAAAATAATCTTGACAATGACAATATAAAGTAGGAGCAGAGAATATGCAGAAGATCTTACTTTTGTTTTGGACGTATTTGTACCTCTAGAGTTGCTTGACTTTTTGGGAGTTCTAAATCTCTGCAAAGCACATTGGGTTTGCATCTACTTAGTTCTAAGTTTCTTCACTGCAGCTGAGTGAAGGAAAAAGGTCCTTTGCTTCAAATTCCATTTTAAGATGTATTTTTTCCATCAGCACTCCTTATCTGTTTCTTCACTTCCTTCCTCAGCTGCAGCTGTCTTGAAATAAGCTTTGAATTAACTCAGGGTTTGAAAAGTACCAGTGGAAGCCCTTTGTTTACTACAAGAGCGTGTGTGAATCAGTATTCTGATGGACTTTCATGCAGACACTCTAAAAGGTGTTCCACAGGCAGATTTTGAACTTGACTCCCTTTTTCTTTGCTACTTACTGATATGTCACATATAAAATGTACAGGTTGTGATGACTTATTTGGCACTTATATTACAGTTGTATCGAGGGTCATTGACCAAGTCAAGGCTCTCTAGTGTAGTACAAAGACATAATGATAATTATGCCCCCAATAAGCATGTATGTGCAGTAGAATAATCTCAAGTTGTTCCTGAGGAAGCATGGTAACCCTTTATTTTAGCAAATTGACTTGGAATCTTGGAGCATGGATGTATAACTTAATGCAGCTCTATTGTGGGAGCATTTTTTCTCTCTCTGTTCCCAGTGGGACAGTGTTTTGTAGCACTGTGTTGAAATAGTTTCAGACACATCATGATCATTGGTCTTCTTTCCAACCTTTTTGAGCTTATTATCTTTAATTCCATTGCTGCTACCAGAGAAGTGGGACTTGGCAGTGCTGAAGAATGCAGTGCCAATTGGAAATTGCCAGTGTGACATAAGAGGATGACAAACTGGCTCATCAAATGTGAGTGCTCTGCTTGCACGTCAAAAGCCAATATCCCCTTGACACAAAACCATTAAGTTGGTTAGGAAATACTGTCAAACTAAATAGTTTCTGGGTTTGTTTGAACCCTGATTGCTTTAACACTGCCCATGGAATCTTTTGCAGTCTACTGAGATATTCTCAAACCAGTTGAAGAGGAAGTTTTAACCACATTGCTTTAATTTCTTTTACTTCAACTTTTTAGGCTAACATTTGCAAATGTGCTTTCGGAATCTCCACACATACACTTGGGAGATCACATTTCCTAGGAAAATCTTTAGGGTCAAATGAATTTTCCATATGGGATTCCAGTCCTTAGAACCATCCCAAGAAATAAGAACTATCAAGCTAAAAAGACTGTGTACATTTATAATATTTTTCTCACTTAAGTGGTGAACAAGTGCTACTTCCTGAAAGTGCCTTGCATGTTGAACATAATGTGCTGTGTTTGTTCTGAATTTTTATAAATTCAATCAGTTGAGCAGTTTGGAAAGGTTTGGAAAGGTATGGAAAGGTTTGGTTTCAAGCTTCTTTAGAGTTAGTGATAAAAATTTGCCATAAAAGTCATGATGAAGTCTTAGCTCTAGTGACAAGGACAGTAAGTCTGGAAATGCAAGAAAAACCAATTTGTGAGATTTATGGAAACCCACCTTCAGTCGCTTGTTCACAGCTTTCTTTTACACCCTGTCATAGAAGTGTCGCAAGGTACTTCCAAATTCAATATTATCTTAGCTGGTAAAATGACAATAATACATGTTCTTTTCCAGCTGTAAAAGCAGATACATTGATTAAGAGGGAAATGGATTCTGTACAAGGAATTTTTTTTTCTGTTTATCTTTCCTACATTTTGGTGTGGTGTCCTGAAAATGGTAAGACAGTCCTCCCATTTGAGTCCTTTGATCAGTGCTATTATGTACCAAGCATTCATTTCTATGCTCTAGACAATATCTGATCTACTTGTCTGGACTCTCTGCAAACAAGAGAAAGGAATAATAGTTTTGATGGTGAAAATCATCTCACACAAACACTCAAACTGATCAGATAGATCTTGTTCTCGAATTTTGTATTTCTCTTGTTTGATGATGAAATTAGACAACTAGGTGTCTAAAATATTTCTACTACAGAGGTTTAAACTTAGTTGCAATGAAATCTTATTCTAGGTATTTCAATAGGATTGTAGGAATTAACATAGTTACACTGACTTTCCTAGTAAGCATTATCAGGTTAGGGACTGAAGAACTATAATTTTGGTGGTGACTGTAACAGAAAATGGTTTTTGCTTTTTCTGATTTCTCCTACCAGAAAATTTTCATATATTTCAAATATTTTCATGGATGGTTTATTTTTCAATTTCTCTTAAATTGTTCTTTACATAATACCTTCTCTCTTCTATTTCACATTGTTCCAACCATCTTTGTCTTTTTGTTTTTATTGCCAGCCTTCGTTTTTCTGGACTAAACAAACTAGGCTCTTTTTATAGTTGTTGTGGAATATCACAATCCCTAATTTCCTTAACATGCCTTTCTGTATTCCAACAGCTATCCTGAGGTTGAATACTTAGTGGATCCAGTGGATCTTCCTTTACTGTGTTTTTTTCTAGATGATGAGATCTTATTTCATAACACAACTGGTTGTTATTATTTACTAAATTTTATTTGATTTCTCTAACTTAATTTCTCAAATCTGTTTTTTTGTCTAATTTTTCAGTCCTGCCCTATGTCTGCACTGAAGCTTAAATTTGTTGTGAGTGCGTTTAACTAGCTATTTAATATTTGTGGGCCAGAGTGATTACTGCAAATATGAAATAGCCAGCTCCAGAAGGCCATTTGTAATGTCCTCACATTTTAATAGTTTTTGCTTTCAGCACAACTCATTTAATTAGTTTCAAATACATTGCAAGTGCTATTAACTTTTCCATTTTCTATTGTTTTTTAGCTCTCCATGAAGACCAAATTTTGTCTGCCTTATCAAGTGCAGTTATCACACTAGTTTTACAGTTATAGTTCACTCTACTTTCTTCTTTTCCATATTTTTATTATGTTTCTCTTCTGCATATATATTATGCCCCACTAGCAGGCCTGCAGTTGAAATTATACCATCTTCCCTTTTTTTCTCTGTACCTTTACTTGAATATTTTAATTCTTTCTTGAAACATTCATGGTTCTTGGCAGGATGATAGCTTGTAACATTGTTCTAAGGTAACTAACCTGCAAATATGTAAAATAAAGGGAGACAAGCAAAAGAGTACTTGTGAGGCTGCCTATGGTAAAGATCAATGAATCAGCTCCTTAAGAAACCCCATTTGTATGAAATGAAACGCTTATTAGTGTGTTTATATTTCAATTTCTTTCAATTATTTGTCAGAAAGCACTCTGAGACATGTTCATACCATGAATGTATGGACAGATTTTTTTGTTGTTTTTAATGGCATGATTCTTTGATTTGCTATCTAGTTAAAGCTGTTCTTCATTCATCTTGGAGGCTGTGCAATTATTGAATGTGTAAAAGTGTCCTTTTTACTATTGATGAAAGCACTTGGTGTGGTGTAAAGTGATGTGAGACTTAGGAGTGCAGCTTTACAACATGGTATCATATTTATGAACAAGCCAAATTATTATCCACAGCATTTTACTGCAGGGTAATTATACTTATAGATTTTAAATATATGCATCACTTCAGCCTGGTTTTTGCTTCCAATTCTCAAAAATGAAATTACATCAAATGTCGGAAAGAGCTAAACCTTTTTCTTTCCGCCTTTGGTCACTTTCTCCAATGAGTTGGATGAGTACTCTGTAACTAGACTCTTTTGGCTTCTTTTACTACTGAACTAAAGCCAGATCTAGGAATTAATTCAGCTTTTACCTATTTTAAAATGGATGAAATCCCAATGAAAGTCCCTTAGCATAAAAATATTTCATAAATAGCAGATTTAGAGGCAATATAAATACAATTATTTGGATGATTACATCTCTTCTTGGTAAAGGAAAAGAAAATATTTTAAAGCGAATCACTAGCTGCCTGTACAGTTCTCTGTGTAGAGACCATTGTTAATAGTCAATGACATTTGGAAAGACAGCAGAGTTGGATAAAAATCATAGCAATAAAATATAAAAGCTCTTTGAGTAAGCTTGTCCTTCATCAGTTAAAACCAATTAGAAAAAGACAAAAATGCCTGCCAGTAAAAATGCTTGACCTAATCATTAATGTGTCGGTCTTTGATTAACCAAACCCTTGCCATAAGAGCGTTCATGAAAATCACATGTGTACTTAAAATATAATGAAATAAAGGACAGAATAAGTTTTCAAATGGCTTTCAAGGACTGATGCCCTTGCAATTAAAGCTATTTGGAAGATGGACTACACCAAAGGATATGGTGCATGTAACTCCTCCACTAACTTGTGAGCATATGGAGACACAAACAGATGAATGAAGTACTTCTACTGAAATCACTTAGACACTTTATGATATTTAAATAATATTTGCTTGTAGTGTCATAACATTCATTTTGCTCTGGAGTACAGTATCACCTAAAATCCGATCACTTTATATATATATTTTTTTTTTTTAGGTGGAGGGCAACTAATTATGAAAAATAACATGAAAACAAATTCACTGTAATGTGACTTACCAGTCAGGATGTAATTGTATACTATCTTGTTCTGTAGTCAGCATAGGCATCTTGCTAAACTACTGTGGCAAATTTTAACTAACATTGCTTTTGCTGTTATTATTTCATACTGAGTATTAGATTGTTATTTGAATAGTCAGTTCACAGTTCGTGATTTAAAAAACAATGTATGTATATTTCAAGAATGATGCTTGGCTTCAAGCTAATATTGGAAGGTATTGTAAAGCCCATTGGCCATAGCCGTAAGGTCTTGCTTTAAAACTTCCAGTAAGTACGTACCTGATAAAAACACAGGTATAGAACCCTTCCTCCTCTTCTAGTTAAATCTAGTTAAACAACAGGTTAAACAAATGATGTAAAGCATTAGCTACAGGGTATTGCTTAACCATTGATACACTCCTTAGCACAATATTTTTAAAATCTTACTTAAAAAGATGTTTCCTACAAATTTAAATTTCTGTCTAGACCAATGATAACAATGTGCAGGGCCTGAAACAGAAGGGACAGTCAATCCACAGTCCCTGGTTTAGTACCTGGTGCTTCAGTCTTGCAGTCCTAGAATATAAGGCATGGAAAGTGTTAGATCTGCCTCATGAAGCTCTTCTTTTCCATGTGCACCACTTTCTTCTGCCCTGAATATGGCTTTCCTGGCCTGCAGACAGTCTTCCTGTTCTAAGACTACTGAGACAGGACAAGAAGTTCATGTCTCAACCCTCTCCTCAGTAGTTACTTTTCCCTTGAAGCTATGGGCTGTTCTTTTCATTTCAATTGCTTTGTCCAGGGCAAATGTAAAAATTAAGGGGGTGCCAGTATTGCCTTTGGGAGGCTGAATAGCTTTGAATAGCATCTTGTCAAAAACATGGGCCCTAGGTTTTCTTCATCCTGATTTCTAATTACACTTACTTATACCTCACTGAATGAATGTTTCCCCTCAAAGGCAGTCATTATTCTTCTTACATCCCAGTAATTTACACTCAGTAAACCTAATTGCGTCTTTCTATTCTTTGTTGTGTTCTTTTTTAGTCATATTACACGAATCTTTCTGTTTGATTTTGTTTTCAAAAGTTAAAAAATTCTATCCTTCTACCACCTTTCTAAAATTTCTGTAATTCTGCACAAATTTCTAGTATTTTTCTAGTTAAAAACCATTGAATTCTGAAAACTATTTACCACAGTCGGAGAGAGAGGGACAAAGATTAAATGTGTAGATCACAAGAATCCTCCATACAGGGCATACTGAACTGATTTTCTGTTACCTTATTTTGTCACAAATTCATGTCTCATTTACTGATTTCATGATTCCTCTAGAATTGCTCTATTTATTTATAAAAAATGAATAATTATTACCTTTGTTTCAGGTAAGGCTATTTCCCCCCCATAATGTCATATACATATATATGCTTGTTTCCAAGTTAAAATCTTTCTGTGCTTGTTCCATCCCTTGGGAAATCTATGTAGACTCTACCTCTCTCATGTACTCTAAGGAAACATACCAGAAATTTCTAACAGTAAGTCATGGTAACTGCTTAAAACACACACAAGAAGATGGAAAGACCTCTGATTCTGTTAAAAATGTGGCACAGATGATCTGGATCTCAAACAGGAAAAGAGTCTCCAACTGGAGGGTCACCAAAATGAAAGCCTGATCACTGGCCAGCTTAAACTTAAAAGGAGGGTTTCATAAGTAGCACAAACAATTACTTGTAGGAAATAAAAAAAAAGGAAATTTGAGGCATTTATCCATTGATTTTAAATTGAACAAGATTAAGTCCTCTAATTATTGTGTCTCTTTTCATGTCCTTCCTCTGCAGTTTACTGTTTTGTGACTTGGGAATTACTCAGATGGTGCCATAATGGACTTGAAAGTTCATATAGTCTTTCCCTCATTGGCCCCATCGTGTGCTGTTCTAGGTGAAATCACTCATGTTTTCCACAGAAACAGCAGTTTTGTTCTTTCTTCAGAAGACAGAGAATATTTCACAAAACAGTTGATCCATACAGGGCAAAACCACATTTTCTTTGTAATGTAATTTTAAGCTTCACTTATCCCTGCTGCAATGAGAGGGTTCATTTTGCAAGCACATTGGCTTTGAGAAACTATGTAATTTGGATTTCGCTCATTCTAAATATATTTTTAACTGATTGTAGAGCTTTAAGCTTGGGATTTAGAGTGAACTATGCCTAAATTGGATAATATAACTTTAATAAAAGGATATACAGCCAAGCTACATGAGATTATCATTAACACATCCATTATGTTCCTGAGAATTGAAAGAGAACTCGCAGGAGACTTCACAAGTTAGGAACACAGCTAACGTATTTAAAAGATCTGTGTCTATATAACTATGCTTTTTTAACTACAGTCTTGAGATCTGGACTGTGTGAAGAGAGATTTTATGCTTGTAAGTCTAAAAATAACATTAGGTATGAGTGAAAAGTTATGTTTCTTTAAAACTTTTTCTTTAGTCATCAATAAACCTGCCTAATTCACTTCCCTTCCTCTTCCAAGTTTTGAGCAATGAAGAAAGTTATTAATTCATGGGCTAGTAAGATTTACATGGAGTAAAGGGTGTGTTTTGTAGTGGTGGGAACAATTTCACCTGCAAAATGTCTAAATGTCTGAAGTGCTTGGCTTAAAGCCTATTTAGGGAGATAGCACCTATTATTGTATCTATATAAGGTGCTGATCTAGAGGTCCCCCAAAGGAAGAGAGACTCTTTGTCAGGGTGTGTAACTGTGTCAAGGCGTAAAAGAGTTTTAAACTGGAAGTGAGTAGATTTAAATTGTCTGTTAGGAAGGAATTCTTTACTTTTAGGGTGGTGAGGCACTGAAGCAGGTTGCCCAGAGAACTCGGAATGGCCCATCCCTGTGTTCAAGGCCAGGTTGGATGGGGCTCTGAGCAACCTGGTCTAGTAGAAGGTGTCCCTGTCCCCGGCAGGGGGGTTGTAACTAGATCTTTAAGGTCCCTTCCAACCTGAACCTTTCTATAGTTCTATGGTTCTGTGATTCTATGAACTCACTGGTTAGTCTTCATGTTCCCTTTCAAACTCAACTTTCTATGAATCTTGAATTTTGCTATTAACTTGATCTTTTGTAGAACAGTATTTTGTAAAGATTTTCAGTTGTCCTTTATTCAGCTTATTTTATAAAATACATCTGTAGTTCCATAGAAGTTGCTTACGGATGAATCCAGACATTCCTCTTTCCTGTAGATAAATCTTTGGGTCTCAGAATGAATCTTTAAAATTCTTCAAACTTGAATGGCTATAAAATAAATTATTGCCTCATCTTTCTTGCTGTGGATATTAATTTCTTCCCAAAATATGTGGTGTAAGTTAAACATTCATGGATAAAAGTTCCCCCCATAAATTTTAAATTGATTTAAATATTCTTACAGCACAAAATTATTATGGAATAAATATATATAGTCAAGTATTTCAACAACTGAAAGGAGGCTTCAGCCGTTTTAGTAATCTGTAGCATAAAAGTTATTAGAAAATGCTCAGTAGTGAAAATGTTCTTGTTAAATCTCAGAAAACTGATCTAGAGTCTTTATGAAGTGGATAATTTTTAAAAGGATGGCTTGAGAATAAAATTTGGGGTCTAAAATGACAGAATTTCTCTTGAGAGGATGACAGATATCACTTATGACTTGGTGAATATCCTAAAATCTTAGTGAAAGATAACATCTTAATATCACTGCATTGTAAAATACAGTCTAAATAATAGGCAATATATTTACATTATTTTGCATAGATTGATCTCTTTTTAAAATGTAAACTAAATAGCTTACATTTTCTCCTTGTGAAAAAAATGTCTCATGCAAACACAACTGTCGTTCCCTTGACATTATGATTTGCTTTGTCCTGTTTTGAGTGAATGGTTTTTGTCACATATATTATGTAGCTTATCCTTTATGAGTTATTTTGTAGTTTAACAATCTGCAACTGAAGTATTTTTTGTTAGATGTTCTGTGTGAATCACAAAAAAAGGTTGCTAGTGTTTTACATATATTTGTATACTTCATTCAAAGGCACAATACAAAACAAAAGAGGGTAGAATGATTAGATGAAATTTAAAAAAACCTTAAAAGTTTAATCACAGAATATTAATAAAATGTTTTAAAATTTTAAAAATCTTCTTATTTTTAAGTAGATGGCCTCCTCTTCCATAACTAAGATCTCTAGTGGTCTTACCAAATCAGAGTTTTCATGATGTTTTTTTCGGTTGGGATAAATTTTTCCTGTAATAAATATGTGTACAATAATTTTTTTCCTCCAAATGATGAACACAAATTCTTTAAAATATAATATTCTTTAAAATATAAATTGGATGGCAATTTTGTGTGTGGAGACTGATCAACTTCCCAGGCCCATGCTTGTTCTTCTGTAAAGCCTGCATCTAAGGCAGCAGCAACCACTGAAGGGGCTTCTTCAAACAGGGAGTTTAATTTTCTTATGTAAACCACCATCCACAAATGTTTTCTAACTCGATGTAAATGACATAATAGACAAGGTTCTATGCAGTAATAGCCTACTTATGTTCATTTTATGTTAAAGGTCTGGTTCCCTGGTTTGGGAAGAACTCTGAAAGATGACTTCAACCTCTCTCTTCTGGACAAAGGAGACTGTAAAAACTATGCTCTAATCCATAAAACTATATAATATTTGTATATATGTAATATATATGTATTTTTTAATATCACTTGGATAGTATTTTACTATTGTATAGTGTCATAGATATTATTTAGATTAACATGCACCTAAATGATCTCTGAGAAATTTCATAGNCAGACCTAGACACAGTACTCCAGGTGGGATCTCACCAGAGTGGAGTAGAGGGGCAGAATCCCCTCCCTTGACCTGCTGGCCACTCTGCTTTTGATGTAGCCCAGGACAGAGTTGGCTTTCTGTGCTGCGAGGGCACATCGTTGGCTCATGTCCAGCCTTGCATTCACCCCAAAGGGCTGATCTTTTTCTGTTCATCCTCCAGCCTGTGTTGATACTGAGATTTGCCCTGACCCCGGTGCAGCACCTGTACTCAGTCTTGTTGAGTCTCATGAGATTCCCTTGGGCCCACTTCTTGAGCTTGTCCAGGTCCCTCTGGATGGCATCCCATCCTTCAGGTGTGTCAATTGCATTGGTCAGGTGGGGGCCATCTGCAACCTTGCTGAGAGTGCACTTTATTCCTTCATCTATGTCACTTTGGGGGGGATCAGCCAGTTGCCTGGAGTCACACTCTACCTACTGCTATTTAACAACATCTGCTTTGAGGTTGTGCCTCTCTCACAGCACCTTTGGGAAAACAGTGGGGCAAGTGTTAAACTTTGTTAGTGTTAAACTTATTTTCTTATTGAGCTCATGAGAGTAGAATCCATCTATAAACTTTCTGAGAACTTGATTTATTAGAGCCAGCACCAAGTATGATCTAAATTGTTTGTTATTATTCAGTATGTGTTTACATTAAGCTTCTAATGGACAGAACAGCCAGCTATCAGAAAGCATATTATTTATTAACTATACTAATCACATTGGGAAATAAACAAACAAACAAACAAATCTCTTTGTACTTCCTAGCATAGTGGAGCACATTTTTCTAACATGCAGTTCAAATATGAAGAAATATCTCTCATACACTCATATAATAAAGGTGAAATCAATCTCTCTACTGTCTCTGAAGAGCAATGGACTAGAAGAAAACCATATTTCTACCATAAACCCTAATGTATGACCAAATGTAAAATAGGTCCACAATTGGAATGCTTTCACCAGCAGTGAAAATGTCTCCAAAATAAAGCTGAATCAATGTCTGCTAAGCAGCCTGGAGACAGATACTGTGGTGTTTCTTATACTGTACCTGTTCTAGCACAAACATGGAAATTCACTTCTCAAATATATCAGCTAGTGCCACATTAACTAGTCAGGAAATAAAGACAAAGACTGAGCCAAATCCAACCTCTAGGAACTATATTATGTTTTTAACTGGTTCTAGGATGTGTCAGGAAGAATAATAAAAATCATTGACTATTTGATAATAAATGTATTTTAACAGCTTCTCATTTAATTATTGTTTGATTTGGATTGTTCTATTTTTCTGTGTTTTGAGGTCCCAAAATTTCAAAAGAAGTTTGTCATGTTCATGTATTTCTAAAACATTTCTTATATATATATGCCAGCCTTTAGTGGGACGGCTATAGAAGACCTTCAGTTGTATCACACCTACCTAACAACTGGCTTCCGCATATATTTCTTGGCTGAATATAGGAAGTTAAATATCTTCCATACCATGTAACCAGGTGAAAAGACTAGTAGTTTTCCTAAACTCTCAAAAATTACAGGTATGTGTTAAAGGCTAACCGAAGGAAACCTTGCTAACTGTAAATCTACCTATTTTTCTGCTGATAGTGTATTTTTCAATATTTAAATATTAATGTCCTTTGGCAAGTGCATTAGGACTCAAGTGATAAATCTAAAACATACAGTTGCTTATCTCAAACATTAAAGTTAGGCTGATGGTCTCCTGAGAATTGGGGATTGACCATATATACATTATTCATCCAAAATGGTTACATGTCATTAAGCCCAGACTCATTTCTATTTCACTTCCTCATGTGCTGTAGGCAGCAAGACTAGGTATATATTGACGTTTGCAAAGTATATTGCAGATCAATATGATACACTTTAAGGTAATTGTCCATACAGAAGGCAGTCACAAACTTGTGAGAACAAGCTACCTTTCATGAAGAAGTTAGTTTTAGCATCTTATCTGTATATATACTCCAAGTTCTGCTCTTTCTGTGGTAAAATAAGCTACTCTCTTTTCAAAGCTGTCTATTTTGAAAGAATGGATTAAGCAATGTTTATTTCTCAGTTGTTTCCTTTGTTGTGCATAGCACCCCCTTTGGTCTTTCTGAAATCAGACTGTGCTTCTTTGGTACAACTCATCAGTTTGTTATTGCACCGATCTATGTATCCATTGCATATTCCACCAACGGCATGGACTGGAGCAGAAGGAGATCAGGGCGTGCTTTGCACTAACCTTCTGGTTCTAATCTCTAATGCAACGTTTAGCAGTACATTTAGTATGGTGCCTTCTGTGACTGTTCTTGCTGCACTGATGCTGTGTGTCCTAGAACCCTTATACTAAATGCAAAGTGGATGTAACATCACCTGCTTGACCCCTTTCTTTTTTGGTGAGTAGGGCAGCAGAATCAGACAGTACTACATGAACAAAATTTTACAAAAAAGCATAGGTGTTTTAGGTTTTTCTGTGTCATTGACTTGCCATAAAGGGAACCTGCCAGGCTAGAAAGTCTGGCACACAATAGTTCATAAAGTTCCTTGTCTTCTCAATACCACTGTGCATTCATGTCTGTTTTTGTTAGAAAATGACAGTACACTGAGTGTCTCAGGACATGTAAATATAATTTACCTGCAGCTGAAACACAAAGGAAATTTAAGCTTATTTGTATGCTTGCATGTTTAAACTATGACTAAGGACTACAAAGTTATGTTTTCTTGTTTTTCAGATTTTTTTAAAAACCTATCTTTTTTTTTTTAAGCTGATATAAAAAAAAATTGGAAAATTCTGCCAGGCAATTCCTCCCTTCTTTGAACTATGAGATGCCTTATGTGACTGCAATGATCACACACAGCATGTTGTGATGTTAGCATTTTGTTTGTAGAAGAACTATATGATGTAGATTTGCTCTCAAGGAAGTTAGTAGGTGACTGACTTTCTATCAATGTGAGGGGGAGGAAGATTGGGTTGAAATTCTCACAACAGAAAATATATAAGATCTCTTTTGTATTTTTGACAGACACTCGAAACATTCTTTTTTTTGCTGTGTTAGGTAAAAAATGCTCTTATTTATAGGAATAGCAATGCCAAGACAATTTCCCAGTAAAATGTTCTGATTTTACTATTTATGACTTGCATTATAAATTCTTCTGGAAGCCTCTATAAAGATCTTAAAGATCTGGACTCATGAATGCATATTAACAATCCCTTCTCCGCAGAACTAAAAATGTAATGAAACAACACAGATGGTGGATGCAGAAGACTGGAGGAGTGAGAGATTAAGATGTCTTTCCCCTGTAACCTTCCAGTTCATTAATAATGGTGGGAATGGAATTAAAAAGTCCAGTCCTGGCACTCCAAAGCAGCAGAACCCTACCAAATCCTGCCACTGGTACCTCTTGGCATCTTGATTCATTCAGTGCAAATGCCTGAACCCTACAGACAGCATTTTTTTCCTGTACTAAAAACCTTTCAAGAGAAAGGCTATCTGTATTGATTATTTCTGCAGAACAAGTTCTGCCTCTCCCTACTGGTGAGTTCACCCATGTGGCAAAAGTTCTTTTATCTGTAACACCCCTCCTAGGAATTATCCAAAAACCAAAGTGCAGGAGACAATGAAGAAATTATTCTATAAATAGTTTAAAAAAATCAAACCCATTCATAAATTTTTTTCCAGTTATGCTATTTTACTGGAGAGCCATAGCTGAAAAATCTGTAGTAATTATATTAATGGGAAAAGCTCCACAATTTTTGAGCATTTTTGTTTAGAACTAAACCAGTTTACTGGGCCTTTTAGAATGGATCACTGAAGATATGTCCTGTGTAAGAGGTCAGTGAGTTTGTCCAGTCATCAAAGTGAAATGATGAATAAGTATGATATTGTACTTACAAGAAGATTAGGTGGGACGCTCATGAACGCTGATAAATGTGTAGGGAACAGAATTCGATTGACTGGACAAGTAGTGAGCATCCGAGATCTCAAAGTTCTTCTGGTGATAGGGTACAGATTTTATGCACTACAGTGTAGACCATTTTTCAAGGTAAAATGTTCACTGGCCTTGAGGCCATAAACTGTGACCAATTTTCTAAGCATCTACAGTCCATTATGTCATGGGACTGTTATCATGTGAATAATATTCTAGTTAAATATAATAAAAATCATTTTTTTAAAGTCACTGAACACCAATTTACATGACATATTGTAAAGGCTCCCAAAGAGCCTCTTTCTGAATCGTTACAGTCAATTGGACTCTTAACTGGTGTAGTAAGGAGTTGAGAATCTGAGAATTAAACTGCTCCCAATTAGGCTGTAAAACCTATTTTATAAATGAGAAACACACTAGTGACTTGAAGCCAACTTAGAAACAGAGCACTACTGTTTCATGTACAGGACTGAGACGGGAGGGTAAAGGGCAATTTCAAGAAAAGAATTTTGTACTTCATATACTTCTCTGTCAAAATAAGCCATATGTTATTTAAAGTCCACTCTAATGATTGTATTTGAATGGGGTAAGAACATAACCACCCACTTTAGCTGCAAATGTCTAAATACAATCAGTACATGTCTTCTTTCTGAGAAAGTACATCCAAACTTTGCCTTTCTCAGACCTGCCTTCTTATTTCCAGTTTTGCTGAAATAACTAACAATGCTTTGAACTCTGAATGCATTTAGAAGATGCCTGAATTATTTCAGTAAATATTGTATATCCCTGAGAATTTGTTTATCATGATTATTACTCGCCTGTCAATAATCAAAAGCCAAAGCCAATCAAAATTGTTTAGGAATGTGTTCAGATATCGAGATTCAGAGGGCTTTGAAATGGATAGAAGACCTCTGAGCTCACGGAAGTGCTCTGCTTAAGAGAGATAATGCTGAAGGTCAGAAAAAGTCTCCAATGATGCAGCTGTCCTTCTGGCTTAGAGCTGATGACTGGGTCCATGACAGCAAACTAAGCATGGAAAGATACAGCTTAACTAAAGACAAAGGGCCTTTGGTCTGCCCTGCACTTAGCAGTAGGAGTGCATTTTCTATGATCCTGAATGCATCTCCCTGCTTACTTTTAGTTGAAAAAAAACCATTTTATGTACTTAAGCGTTGCTTTGTAACATGATCCAAAGGTTTGTCTTCTTTCAAAAACTTTTCCCATTATGCCTTATTGTCACTGATCTTTTATTTGGTAGAGCCAAGAAACTGCTGATACAGCACTGTGCTTTGTAATAGGTCTTCTATTTACACAACAGAGGTTAATGGTCTTATTCAGGAAAATAAGTAAAATGAGAGCTGTAGAAATGATCCATCTCCATAAAAAAAAGTTAATTATATCTTTTTTAATTTCCTTCACTGATATTAAATAGCACAGATAGCTGAAAACTTCCCTTCTGTCTTCTACTACCTTTGATATTCTGTATCATCACTTAAATATTCACAGTGTCATTCTAGCAGCAGGTGGGTGCACCATTATTGATGCTCTAGTGCAGGTTGAACTGTTTCTTCTGTCCTTGTGACGGATTTAATTTCTCTGTGTTCAAGACCAGACTGAGGCTAAACCTATTTAGAATGACTCTCTCTTGCAGGAGCCACAGCAAAAGACATTAACTAGACTAATTTTTTTTTTTACTGCAGATGTTTTGTGTCTACGGTTTGTATTTCTGTAGTGCTTCAAGAGAATAGGACATTGGTTTGATAGTCTCATCTCTACTCTATAGCCATTATCCATGTGAACTCTCACAGGCAATGCAGCTTCGTATAATGGCCCACTCTGCAGGTCTTGGGCTATTCTCAAAACAAGAGTCAGGAGGTCACAGGCACCCACTGAAACTAAAGGGCACATGAGGATGCTTCATTTGCCTTGACTGTGCATTTGGACAGTTTTATGACCCAGAGAATCACATTGAGAAGTACACTTAACAAAACGGTCCATTAAGTGTGGGTACAGCAAAGGTGTGCCAGAAATGATGAACATTAGTGTAGTTCCCATGCCCTCTGTGATTTGGAAATTGCTGACCTCCATAACTGTGAGGAAAGACTAATTTTCAGTGTTACAGAGATGTGTTCCCTGAGTCTGTTCTTTAATGCTTGATGTGGTTTGATATCAGCTAAGGCCAAGTGCTTCTCAAATGGCTAGAATGTAAAATGAAACAATCCTTATTATCTGCTTTCAACAGCTATCACTTATTTTTCATTTATTAATGGTAGTGAGCAAAGATCATAAAACCACACCATCAGAAAACACAGATGACTATGAATGAAGACTCAAAAATATTCATATTCTTATCTGGCAAGAAATTCAAGTTTGGATGTTGGCAGAGTTCCTTACTGACATAACACAATTTAATGGTTATCTGTTTCAATACTTTTTAAATATAGTGGCTCTTTTTATTTTTAAATTATTACAGGTTTACATACACAAAAATTTTAATCAGTTGTCTCTGTCTGATTTTTTTACTTTTGAAAACTGAGGCTGAGAAATATTTTTTCAAATGGCAGTATAGATGGCTATTATTTATTAAAATATTCAAATATTGTATAAACATCCTGGTTTTTCTTCATTGTTGAACACAAAGTAGAAATACAGAGTCTGAATTTTTGTTGGAAAACACAACAGGTTGTGAGGTTTGGAGCAGTGGAAAATAGAATTTCCCAAATGATTAATACTTTTTTGTTTTACAGTATAGTAGATACTCTGATTCCACTGTAACAATTTAAGTGATTTAGATGATAAAGACAAATGCTTTGATGCCACAGGGAGAGGTGCATTAGTAATACCTCTTTATTGGTTCAGTAGAGTCCCTATTGACATCTTCTTGGCAAGACCAGTGCAAATGCAATATATCGCAGAAAACCAAACCTCTTTCTGATTCTTCTGCACCAAGGGCAAGCTGAAAGATGCACCTATTCAGAGCAAAGGAAATATGAGGACATATCATGACCCTGACATAATTTTTGAAGTATTCCGCTGGAACCAGCCACTTTATCAAGGTTTGCCCAGAAATTCTGTGCTTAAAACTGGCTCTGTGGCCCTACAGAAAGTTCATGGTGACATGCACCTTTTTCTCTAAGTCCAGCTAGAGGTGAATTAAGGAGACAGTAGGGACCATTCCACTGCCATTCTCTTAACTCTATCTAATCTGTGACCATTAGAGGACGATAGCCTCATGTTAATGCAGAGCCTTTCACAATGATAGCACAAAATGCGTTCAGTTTTCAAGGTTTACATTAAATACATGTTCATTTTTAGAGAATGACTAGTTTGAGGTATGATTAGGGTTTGTTGCTCTTAGGGAGTTAATGAAATGTTCAACTAGTAATATAAGCGGTTAACCCCCCTCCCCACTTTTAAGCTGATTAGAAATATGAAAGTCTTTCCTGCATTCAGTTATTGTAATGAGAGATCTCACTGAGTCTGAATCAACTGCATTCTGCAGTGGAGATGTTAACCAAAATATATTATTCTTGTGTTTGTTGACCAGAGAATTCCATACACTGGAAATCTTATTTATCTATTGGGGGAACTTTGTGATTCTGTCTGAAGTGATCACACAAACCTAAGGAGAAGAGATTAAACTGATGTTTTGCAACCAACTCACCATCATATCAAAGGAGTAGATGGCAGGTGAATTGCCTCCTTCTCGTGGATTTAGTGCTGCTCAAGATCTGCCCTATATTTTAAGTAAGAAGAATGGGTTGCAGGAGGCAACCTATCAGCCAAAACTGTGAGCTGGCCTTGTGCCCTGACTTTTTGGGCTTCGTCTTCTCTTTGGGACGATGAACTTTGAAATTCTGAATCATACATAATAATCTTTATGATGCTATACTTGGTTTGTACTTGGACATAGAATGTCTACTCATGAATCCAGTTAGAAGTGATTGTCGGTGTTTACGAGCTGTCATTTACAGAAAGACTGCTTCTACTGAATTTGTGTCTGAGTTACAGCAATGCATGAATACCCTGAGAAGGACTCAGATGTTTCTGTCAAAAAAAAAGATGAGGCAGGGGCTTTGACACTGCTGATTTAATTAGGCTTTTTTTCCACCTTTTCTAAGATTTGTCCCAGATATTGTGCATGAAAATCTTGATGGTATCTTTTTATGTAAGCCTTACTAGTATAGATTAGGATCCCTAACAGAATGTTTCACTTGGAGTAGGAGGAATTTTCTGGGCTGTTATTCCTGTTGTTTTCTCCTCCTTTCTTTTCTTTTAGACTTGAACTGAACTTGAATTCAGTTATGACAATTGAATGACTAAATCTACCTAACTGAGAAAACATAAACCCTAACTGATGGAACAAAATCGCATCACTTTGCTTTTCATTATATGTTTATCTATGAATTGAAATGGCTGGGAGTATATTAAATTAACAGGATAGAGTAAAATTAACATAAAATCCTCATGGTAAAATATTCTGATGGAAATATTAAAACACGTGATTTATTAAAACAAAAATAAGGGTGTTAGAAACTGTTATTGAACAATCTTTTTGTATATCTTTGAGGTTGGATGTTATTATTTTCACTTTTGACAGTTTCCTTCCTTTTGATCTTATAATACAAACACACTTTAAATAAAAGTGGGTTTAAATGGAGGTGTCTTAGAAAGGCATGTATTAAATTTCATTTATTGATCCATTTTCTTGGAGATTGTTGTTTGTCTGAACAGCCAGTTAGTGTATGACATGTAAATACAAGGATGAGGGTCAGATGAATCCGCTTCATGGCAGTGGAATCCTCCTGCGGGACGTCTCGGAGCACCACAAGAGGGTGCGAGTGCCCTGCGCGGCTGCACCGCGGGGAGCGCAAGGTTTTGTCGGTGACATCAGCGGCGAAAGGGTTTTCTCTGAGATCGAGGAGAGAGGAGTGACGGAGGTTCGAGGAAATTAATCAAATGAGAGGGTCGAAGCCTCAGCTTGTTCCCCGTTGTTGGTGGGGCGAGAGCGGTCAGCAATCGCCGTGTGCCTGCGTGCGGGAGCGGGTTCGCCAGGGAGAGGGTCTGTTTCGGGGTTTATATCCCAAACCATTAAAAGAAGGCAGTGGGAAACCTCTCGAACTTGCGGGTGATTTGGAATAGGAAAAAAATGGCTTGAAGTGAATCCCTTTCTAGGACTTTGTCACACCTGATGCAGTACCTAGAGGATGTGTGAACATGCCCACGAAATAAATTTTGACCCTCAGTAGCAGAGAGCTATCCTAGGGGCAAGCAGCCAGAGGTAACACTGTTAGGAAAAACAATTCCTACGCAAGAGTTCAACAGTTTCTCAGTTATTTCTGATTTTCTTGATTGTTTCACAGTAGTAAGGAGTGACATCCAAGTTGAGAGGAGCTTTTCAACAGCCGATAGGGGCTACTGCCGGTCCTGCTGGCAGCGCGGAGTCAGACCTGCTCTCCCGGTCTTACGGGACTAACACAGGCAGAAATTTTCTATAATCACCGTATTTTTAAGTATTTGGGGCTTTTTTTTAACCTTTTTTTTTAAAAAAAAAAATTTGATTTTATTGGAGTATGTTGGTGTAGTTTTTCTACTTCATAACCACTTTGCTTTCTCATGGCACGCTTCAGTTCTACTGTTTTTTGTGAGGTAAATTTCAAAGTTTGCTCATGCTAGGTTTAATGTTGATAAAGCCAGGAATAAATCAAGCTGGAAGTCTGAAGGATAGGCAGGGATAAACCACCAGTTATGGGACAAACTCTAAGCTAGGTGGTAGCTCTTGTGTGCCATATTCTCCAACCCTCTTCTCTCTGAATGCAGAGCCAATATTCCTTCCCAGCTGTAAATACATCGTACTTATTCACTTATATTTGCAGATTTCATGCAAAAAAAAAAAAAAAGTTGCTTCATATCTTCATGTCTTGTCTGTAGAAAGGGTTTTTCTCTATCCACTCTTAGACATCCCAGGACAATTTTTTTGTGAAAATTTCTGGAATTTATTAATCCAATATTGGAATCTAGTTATATAAATTCCTATAAAAATTTCATTTGAAGCATAGCTCATAAAGTGTGATGAAAAGTGAAGATTAAAACCAATACAGATACAGAAGTCCTCTGAAATACTGATAAATCAGTAAGTAAGAAATGTAGCTCTGATGAAATATTGTTAGTCTGTGAATCTAAACCCTGCACAAGTGCAAGTACTTAATGTGGCATGCATGGAAGGGGCAAGTTTTAATCCAGGCAGAAAACCATTTAAGAGCTCTGGTTTTACTGGAGTGATTAAAATGTGTCTTAAATAAACAAAAAGAGAGCCTTGGGAAGTGCTTGAAGATGCTTGCAGCTGACATTTTATCTGATGAGCAATCTTGCTGATTAATTTACTCAATAAATACATGGAAGGAAGGGGTTTTCCTTGTTGCTACAAGGAAAGGTCAGAAAAATGAAGGACCTGTATAATGCAGATTCAGAAATGGTTAGTATCCCCTTTTGAACAAACTGAACAGTTCAATTAATTTATTTATTGTTCCTAAATTAAACAAATATGGTAGCCATCATAGACTTGATCATTGTCACTTGACTAGCCACAAAAATAGAAATATTACAACTATACTGTGTCAAAATTCCATCCTGATCATCAAAATGCTGTTGCATACATTTTATAGGCATTTTCATGTGAATATTGTAAATTTTCTTTTTCTGGGACTAAGAAGATCCACAAACCAAAATGTAATCTAAAGCCAGGGACTGTATGTAAATGGATAAGTAATGAGTTTTCCAGAATCTGAAGGTCTTATAAATAGCTGCAAATATAATTTTAAATATTACAGGCATCTTTTGTCCTTAATGTTGCATTTGCATCACTTTTAGTGCATATCTATCAATACTAACTGTTTGGTAAATGTTTGTTATGATACTTTGCTTGGATTACTTAGACTGAGAATTTATTTTATTAATAGGCCCTTTGTGATACTCCAGAATACCCTCAGGGCTTGCAAAGTGATGAGATTCTCCATATTGACAAATGCAGATCTCACTATATGCTTTTCATTAAATTACTCATAATCTCAGGCATCTGGGAAATATTTACTGGTTGAAGAAGTATGGAGTAAGTCTACACACATAACCACAAAAAATGCACCATCTTGCATGTGGAAATAAAGACGATGATGATACAGTTCCTTTTTCAAGCATGTTTTAGGTATATGGCATAATTTTATTGCCCATTAAAAAAAACAAAGCAAAAAAATAATATGACATAATGATTGCTTATTCAGAATTCTCTAAAGAAATAATTAGATTCACCATAGAGGTTTTACTTAGTTGAAGTCAGTCAGACCTCTCATACAGTCCAGTCTTGGATGACTGTGGCTGTGGATATATACACAAAAGTATTGAACATGCATGAATTTTACTGCTTCTTCTTGTCAATACACGATTGACAGAAGTTGCAGTTGTAAAAGTTAAATATGAATGCAGACACATAGCATACCCATGAGTAGACATGTAATGTTTAGTTGGATGAATATGCAATCCTTTTGTATCCTGGCTAAATGTATGCACTGACATTAAACCATTCATCTCTATGTAGGTTTTTGAATGTCCGTAGAAATGCGGTAAGTTCATGCAGCTCTGTACTTATCCTTCATTTCCATTTATCTAAGGATGCAACTTCCTAACACGTGCTCTTCCTCCTTGTAATCAACTTGTCTGTTACTTTGGGGTAATTTCTCCAATTGTTTTAAGATATGCTGCTGTTTTTAACATTTTCCGGCTTTTTTTCTTCCTTCCTTCCTTCAGGTGACTCAATGCTTTTGTCTTATTTGTATTAGTGCTCTATCATTCTCCACTCCTATCATTTATAGCCTCAATTTCCGATAGTGCTTTTTTTAAAGCCATTGAAGCAGTGAAAACCTAAAACCAGACATCCCTTTATGAAAAGAAAGATATATTATAAATATGTCTATAAATCAGTCACTTTTCTGTTAAGGCTTCAAAATGCATATCAATTGACATTCATTTTTGTATTCTATACCAGGAATCCTGGTAGATTATTTTTTTAATTCTGATGGGGATTTGTGTACTGAGAGAAAATATTCTGGCTACCAGGCATATGATTTCTTACTGATAAACTTGAAAAAAATTGAAAGCTTTGAAAGGCTGAGCTTGGAAGAGTGATCCAAGTGATTTGGATCACTGCATTTAGAGAAGTCAAACATCTAGAAAAATGGAACTCTGGTTTATGTACAGACAGAAGTGGAAGGAATATGGAAGCAGTGGTAAGAGTGGAACTAAAAAATGTAGCTTGTGGTGAATAAGAAGCTCCTGGAGCATTGCAGCATAGAAAGGATTAATGTGATCTTTAGATGCATAGGTAGGTGAATAATGTAGCATTTGGGAGGCTCTTTGGCTAGCATTTGGCTTTTAGCACAGCATAACTGGCATTCTATCTCTGGTTTTGATATTCACATTCAAGGAAGGCCATTAGTAACTAAGGAAAACCATAAGAATTATTAAAAAATTGGAAAACATGCTTTATAATGCAAGTTAAGGAGGAGTCCATGTATCAAGTTGTTCTCCCTCACTCAAACTAAAAAATGCTTTAAAAGACAGATAAAAAGGGAAGATTTTGGAAGGTATATGAGGAATAGAAATGTAACAATGGTCTCTTCAGTCTAGCAGGCCAAACTGCAACGAGATCCAGCAGCAGGAATATGGAAGCAGTCTAATGCAAAGTAGAAATAAATACTGTACCTACAGAGGAATTAGAACCACTTGAAGTGGCCCACACTTTGATTGCTTGTACAAGACAAAATTTTACAGTCAGTATACTCCAACATATTCAACAGTACTACTGTTTTCTGCAGGGCCCCAGAGTTTTGAACAGTGGTGGGACATGCCCAGAATACTCTGAAGCTCACTCCACTGCCCCTTGGTGGCTGCAGTTGCTTTCAGTCCTTTGGAGCTGCCCGTGTTTGGCAATCTTCCCTTATTCCAACTCCATTTATATCAGTGAAGCTGACAGCTTCTCAGAGGTGGCCGCTCTGAGATGACAGCTTGCTAAAATTATTGAGAAAGACCTGCCTCCTCTTTTAAAATTAACATGTGCTCCATCTCTGCTTATTTGGATTTAATTTATTAGCTTTATAGTTTCTGAGGCTTTCTGAAAAGTAAAAATATTTTGCACAAAAAAAAAAAAAGGAGGTAAACTCAGAGACATTTTCCATGTAATTCAGAACATTTGCTAAAATTTAAAACCTGCTTTGAATGAAACAAGGACTTTATACTAGCTCCTCAACAGTTATTTGGCACAGAGATACAGCTCAGGAGACAATTCGTGTATGTTTTACAATTGAGGGAATAAGCTTTTGGGAGTCTCGAAAGGCAGAAACAGGCTGATAAAACAAGTGGAAATAGAATGCAGAAACAAGCAAATAGAAATTGGAGAAATGCGTAATGAAAAAGTTTTACTTTCTGATTTCCTATGTTAAAAAAAAAAATTACCCTGCAGTCTGTGCTGTAGGGGCATGACTTACCCAGTATTTAAATGGCTATAGATGACAGCCCACATTTTAATACTTTCACACAATTAAATGGCAAGATCTGCTAAGTTATGAAAAAGATGTTGATGAAAGCAGTGACAGGAGCAAGGCAAGTAATATGAGTTCTGAAAAGTTTCAGGACAATGAATTTAGGAACTATTTCTGAATCCTTCATTGAGGCATATAAGAGTTTAGAGCATTCATCAATTTGTTGTAGGTTCCAGCATCAGGCAAATCGCTACAGTGCTTTATGCAGCAAGAAATACTAAGGCTGTGGGGTTTTTTGTGAGTAGTGAAATAAAACACCATCTCAAATCTTTCAAAATTTTAGCAGACAAGTGTGGTATAAGAAAATATGTTACAATTCACTGTGAAATACTATTCCTTTAAGGAAAGATAGTAACAAAGCATGAAGAAAAGACCTTTATTATAAATATTGGTGGTATTTCTTACAGCTAGCACACATTTGAACCTTCACTGAGGATATTCAATATTTTGACCATGAGGATGCTTCCTTAGGAAACATCTGGCGCTAACTACAACTTGAAGCAGCTCTCTACAACAGATGGACCACTGGTGTACAATGGTGTCTTTGTTCAGTAAGTAAATTTAGGCAGATGAAACAGAGTACACAGAGAGTGCAGGCAGGAAGCAGCATGTCTCAGAAAAGCATCTGCTTGCTGAACAGAAAATTGCTATTACGAGATATGAATCAAAGATAAATGAAAACACATACGGAAGAAGTAATCTCCAGTGTTGTACAAAATGTGTGAACAAAATGATTCCCATGCTGTTCTTGTCATGTCATGGCTAAGCTTTGCAAATGAAGGTATGGGAAGGGCTCTCCCCACGCTTGCTACAAGCGCGCTGATGGCTAAAAAGGCCAATGCGGGATACACAAGTCTGGGAACAAAAGGCACAGCTGAAAGTCTCCTTAGGTGGTATTGACGAGGCATGGTTCTTTCTGCAATGTCTTTTCTCCTCAAGGCTAATTCTACGTGAGTTTTGTGGATCCCTGTCATCTGCTATGCAGGGGATGATGCAAAGTTCTGTCACTGGTTCTCTCTCCGACACAAAATCTGGTCCCATCTGTGACCACAAATTCAATTACCACCTCTTTGTGGAAAACCTTTGGGCATACCTCTGTGCTGCAGCCTTTTCATTGTCAGCTGATACATTTGTCCACCATTTCCATTGGTAGTTTGGCTGTGAGTCTGAGATCAGCAGGACTAAATAGGGCTCTCCATCATAGCTTAGACATACCTAATACACTTTTAGGGCATTTATCATCTCAGTTGTGGTCACAGTTTCATCCCCTCAGGTTTTGGCTATGGAACTGTGCAGCACTCGTACTCATTTGTGGTGTTGCAGCCCTTGATAGGTCTTAAGCTTTATATTAACTCGGGCATGATATCAGTCTGGGCCAACTTTCAGGGAGGGAGTTGTTTTAACTTAGGGGCCTTAGTAGGAGGGAACACTTTATCTTGTCACCACCCTTTGCACTTAGCTGCTCTCTTCCCTGAGAGCATAAAACAGAATCTGCTGCAAGCCTGTTCAATTGGCTTTTTATAAAAATGTATGGAATTTTGTAAGAGTTTTGAAAGGTGTTGCAGGTTAAAAAATTGTTGACTGAACTGCTGTAAAGGGGGTTCAAAAGACAAACTGTGTTCTTGGGTAGTGGAGAGTAAAAATCTAGATCTGAGCTTACAGATATTACAGACCTTTGTTATATTAGTGTACTGAGCAAGCATCAGAGAAAAGAGCTTCTACAAGATGGGAGAGGACTCTGAATTTAAGTGCACGAGCTAGTTTGAGTTTGTGTTTAGCGGATCTAAGATTTCTGTTTTCAAAAGTTGAGTTGCTGTTGCTCAATGTTTTATTTTTGAAAAATACAATATTGAATATTTCTCAGTTTTTTTATCATTTGGATCTCAAAATCCTTTCAGAGTTTACTCTGTACTCTGTTCAACTTGGTCTTTTGTCTCCTGCCATGTAACCCACTGGCTCATCTCTGGTCTGCTTTTTTTCTGATATTTTTGGCAAACAAAAAGGACAGGTGTTCTTTTGTTCTTTTGTGGGAGAGGTTTTTGTGTCTCACACTCCATACTAAACTGCCTTTATTTGATTTAAGGAGCAAGGAACAACTTCATAAGAAATTATCTTTTTTTTTTGGTGTCATTCTGTAATGATATACAAGTAGTTTCTATGAAAAACTTTAGCTAAAGTGATTTTTTTTTTCCCTTACAATATATGTTCTGTTCATTCGCTTCTTTCCAAAAGGGATTTGGGAAAAATTTTTGTTACTCCTGTTTTCATCACCAATGACCATATAATCAAATTGTCTTATTCTAAGACTAAGTGTTTCAGAAAATAATAGTGTGGTGACATATGAAGATCTTAATGTCTTAGCTGTTTAATTGTTCATTCAACAGCTTAGCACCAACCTGAAGTTGCAAATTCAGCAGTATTCTCTAATAATTCTGTTGCTAGTTAGAATAATACAGAATAGTGAGAATATAATACAGTTACTGAGAATAATACAGAATCTGTATCTTCCCAGAATATAGACATGAAATTTGTGCTAAGGTTGGACCAAAGATCTTACGGAGATAGATTACAGTAACATTTCTTAGTTTGGCATTTTCTGGTTTTGAGTTTTTGGTTGGTTGGTTGGTTTGTTGTTTTTTGTTTTTTTTTTTCTGTTGTTTTTTTTGAGGGGGTGTGTGTTTGTTTTTTTTTTTTTAACATATTTATGTGTAAAAAATCTTACTCTGATCTTTGCTCTACCTGTGTAGGTTTCTGTCCCACAAAACACATTCGATGACATTTAAGGTGGGATTCAATAACATTATATTGTACATATCTAGTACCGATACTGTTTTCTAGATTTCTAAGATGAAATAGAAGAAGCTGCCTTAATTCAATTAACCATTTAAAATATCTACCTTAAGACATGATACTATGTCTAGAAGTACCTGTCTTTTGAGATGCCCACTTTTGAGCAGATTAATCTTCCACTGAATGTCTGATGTCTTCAGTAGCAGAAAAGATAGTTCATGAGATGACTACATGTCTTGCCTTCTCAGGGATTTTTTTCCATTTTTATTAATTTTCTTTTTTTTCATCTTGTGAGGAGGAACAATTTCTTTGCTATGTGCTATGGTGGGTTGACCATGACTGGATATTGTGCTTTGCCACCAAAGCTGCTCTATCGCTTCTTGTGAGTTGAGATAAGGACAGGGAGAGATCACTCAGCAACTACCCTCATGGGCAAAACAGACCTGAGTTATGGAAATTAACTAATTTAATGTATTACCAATCAAATCAGGGTAATGAAGAATAAAACTAAATCTTACAAGCCTGTTTACCCCACTCGTCCCTTCTTCCTGAGTTCAGCTTCATTCCTGATTTTCTTTACCACCTTCTCACAAGTGACACAGCAGGGCAGGGAATGGAGATTTTGGTGAGTTCATTCTTCCGTATGTACAAAGGAAAAGTGTTCAGCAACATGGTTTTAATGTAGATACTGTAACAATCTCACATAGTTTTGCAAGGAACACCACAATTTTCCAGTGACTGTCATTGTCTTTCATGCCATGAAATTCATAGTTTACTCAACACCAGTAGTACAAGTCAGGAATAAGTATATTGTTTGCATATACGGAGCACAAAAGCTTCATGAACTGTTGAGTGCTTGGATGATATAGCATTGTGAAGGGCCTCTCAGGCGTGAGGGGACTACTGCTGAACATTTATGATTGCCTGGGTATGGGCCTCCACTATGTTTCTCACATCAGGTGTCCCTTCAACCATTGTTCACAAAAGTGCTGCAGATAATGTTCTGTTCTCACACAGAAACTTCATAAATATTTAAAGGCAAATTGAAATGTCATTGTATGAGGCTGTTCTTGGTTGGTGACAAGAAACTTTCAATTGATATTTAATCCATTTTTTGACCCCTAAATTCCAGGTGCTCTGTGAAACTCGTTTTGTGGCAGTTGTTCCAAGTATTGCATTGATAAAAACATTGCGTGTTGCAGTTTGTTGCACTGCCATCCTATATTTTTAATTTTTAAATTTTCTCTTGTTATTTTTATGTGTAATATCAGGTTGGCTAAGAGATAATATACGTCCTAATACTAGTCCCAGAATTACATGGTCTAATTTTGAAGCCATAAAATTTACTGTCTCAGTGACTCCATTAAGCACAGCTGCCATTAAGGAATGAAGACTCATTATGTCAAAATTTGTTTAAATGAACCTAAAAGCTAGTGGTAATGAAAATGCTTCTCCTTTAAGTCACTCTGTTCACCAGTCATATTCCCTTCTTGATACAAATGGACTAGATCAGAGCACTTGATCTTTAATAATGCTGAGCGAAATGGAGCTACCATTACGGTGTTCAGTAAGATGGGAAGTATGTTCAGTATTGTGTTACTGTTGTCACTTTTTGTGATCCATTGTATTGCATATCTTGTTGGCATTTTTACATCCCAGTCTTGTCGTCAGAGGTATGGAACTAGTGTATGGATTGATGATCGTGCATTTTTAGAAGGCACTTTATTGCTGAGGAATAAAGTGAAACAGTTTATATAGTAAACTTCAAGTGTAGCAGAAGAAGGAAAGCCTAAAACCTAAGGATGGTTACCAATCTCACATATTCATTAATACTTTTAGCTTAATTAGCTGTCCCTATCAGGGTACTTTTCTGATTATGCATTTAACTTGTGGGATTTCTTCAATTCTCAGGTTGGCAGCTGACTTCTGCACAATATATGGAAGGCTCTGGCCATGCTGTGTCTTCCCAACTCAGTATACTTCTTAGACTAAGAAAACTTACCATGATAGTCAAAGACCTCAGGCTGATCATGACTAAATTCAGGTTTCTTTCTAGAGTCGATAGCATGCAATTTAGTAACCTTTCAGGATGTCAGAACCAGTGCTTCTACCCTGACTGTACATAGTATATTAAAGACTTGGAAAATACCCAGTTACATCTCTATAACACATTTTTATCTATCTTTTATATTCCTGCTGTGCAACTTAACTCATGGAGTTTACATTTGCATATGTATTTCTCTGCTTCTGCTGTTATCAGATGCCTAATACTGGAATTTTAGGCTTAATTAGTGATTAACAGCATTAATTAGTACAGCTCCTATGAAACCAGAAATCTTTGGAAAAGATGTAAGACTCTCAAAATGAGCTTAGTTGTTCCAAGGGCACAGTCAGCAAAATATGATTTTTAGATTTCACATGCATGATATTGAAAGCTAAAGCAAAGGAAATTGTGTACCAAAAGTGGCTCCATGGCTAATATTGCAGCTGTATTAGTGCTGTGCTTTCTGACCAAACATGATCTACTATTTCAAGAAATTCTCTATTACATGGGTTTTGTAGGCAGGAATAGGAAAGAAAGAAATATATTCACTGAAGTTGGAATTAATATAGCGTATCTTTTCTTGTTAGTTTTATTAGACATTATAAATATTATTGAAAAAACTCTAGGGGTCACCTGAAGTGGAATTTTCAGTTCTTTAATATCCTGCTGCAGAGTCCCTAGGCTCTGGCAGGAAAAGGCTTGTAACAGGAGGGACGTGTTCATTAGAATTTAGTATTTTATTGTCCTGAAGGAGCTGAAGACTTCTGCTTTTAAGCAAGATCCCTTCATCCCTTCTTTGTTACAGAGGCCAGTAGTGTTTAATGTCTTCATTAAAGACACTGACAGTGGGTTCGAGCTCACCCTCAGTGAGTTCACCGATGACACCGAGTGGTGCAGTTGATTCACTTGGGGGAAGCGATGCCACCCAGAGGGACCTTGACAGGTTTGAACGGTGGACCCACAGGAACCTCCTGAGATTCAACAAGGCCAAGTGCAAGGTCCTGCACATGGGTCAGGGCAATCCTCAGTTTCAGTACAGACTGGGGGGTAAATGGATTGATAGCAGCCCTGTGGATAAGGACTTGGGGGTATCAGTGAATGAAAAACTGAATATGACCCAGCAATGTGCACTTGCAGCCCAGAAAGCCAACTGTATATTCTGGGCTGCATCAAAAGCCACATGGGCAGCAGGCTGAGGGAGGGGATTCTCCCCCTCTAACTTCTCTGGTGAGATCCCACCTGGACTGCTGCATCCAGCTCTGGGGTCCCCAGAAAAAGAAAGATGGAGCTGTTAGAGGTGTTCTGAAGAAGGGCCACAGAAATGATCAGAGTGCTGGAGTACCTCTCCTGTGAAGAAAGACTGAAGGAGCTGGGATTGTTCAGCCTGGAGAAGAGAAGGCTACAAAGACAGAGAAAGACTTTTTGTCAGAGCTTGTAGCAACAGGAAAATGGGCAGTGATTTAAATCTGAGAGAGGGTGGATTTAGACTGCACATAAGGAAGAAATTTTTACAGTGAGGTTGGTGAACAGGTTGCCCGGAGAAGTTGTGGATGCTACATCCCTAAAAGTGTTCAAGGCCAGGTTGGACAGAGCTTTGAGCAACCTGGTCTAGGGGGATGGAACTAGATGATTTTTAAGGTCCCTTCCAACTCAAACCTCTACATAATTCTATGATAAGGCAGACGGCAACTAGGTCCCACTCTAATTTTCTGTATAATCAGAATGAATGGGAAGTCTAAGGACAAATCCTGTATAAATACAAGAACAGATGAGAAGCAACAGTGGAAATGTCCTTTTCTGTGAATGGCAATACAAAATCCTGTTTTGCTTTTATAGTTCTTGTTTCCTTCACGTTCTCAGCACTGAGTGTTCCTGCCTGTGGGAATGAGGCTGGGTCTCCAAAGGAAAGTTTTTGGACTTCTAAGGAGGGGAAACATGTAAATGAGTAACTTTGGTGAGTTGAAACTAGGAACAATCAATGCCTCCTACCTTTCTTGTGTCACAGTCAAGTTCTCTTCAGCTGTTTCCTTTCTGCATGCCCTTTGTGGAGTGTTGACATTTTGTTAATTTTGCACAAGAACAGAGAAGAGCTATTAAAGAGCTTGAAAAGCTCAACCTTCTTCACCAGATTTTTCAGCTTACACTATCCTCTTGGGAATTCAAGAAACCCTGTCTGTCCCCATCATCCTCATGCTTCTCTGCTAGTGCCTCCTCTCATCTCATCAGTTCAGCCAATAATAGCAAAGAAACAAGGAGCAGAGAAAGTGAGGATAAATTGAAACTCATGGCACAAAAACAGGAACCAGTGCCACACAGAAGAAAGTTGCTTATGAAACGACTGACAAGGGTTTGAGTAGAGAAGCATTACTGAATTGCCTAGGTAATGGGAAGGGGCAAAATAATTACTTGGTATTTCTTTGTTATATTTTTAGATACATTCATAAATATATAGGCCTAGCTAGCAAAGATTATTGAGGAGATGTATAAGTTTGACACAAATTT